>OZ024918.1:62419233-62501733 GCA_964017125.1 Flabesymbios commensalis
TATTTACTGGTATGTAGACATTTACAATGTTAACTTTCACAATGTTAATTTAAATAGACTACCCCCAATATCGCAAACCCCATTTTTGTCAATAAAAAATATTTAAGAACAATTTGCTTACTAAAATTATTTTTTTACTTTTTTACTATCGTATTTATTTTGTGTGCCGTATTGTAGAGTGAGACCTCAGACTGACATAGAGAAGTGTTTAACATTGTGCAGTGAGACCCTAGATACATGACAAGGGGGACATCTAGTGGCAAAAATGACAAACATTACAATGACAGATGGGTGGGTGATATCATGGGATGCCTAGATTCGTATGTCACATGAAGAACACATGAACAGAGATCAAGCATTCTATCACTCAAAACAAACAGTAGTAAAAGACAGACAGTAGGAACTGAGGACTTGTAAAGTAGGCCCTAATACCCATCTAGTACAGACGATGGGCCAGCGTTGGTCCAGCGTTGGGTGGATTTCCTGTGTTTGCTGGGAGGGTATCCACTCTGTGTTGGTTCAATGTTGGTCCATCGTCGGTCCATCGTTTTCGGCGCTGTCCCGCCGACATTGGGTCAATCTTAGTGTTTGCTGGGATTTACATTATTGTGTGATAATGTGACTTTTTGGCTGTCTCGTTCAGAATAGGCCCTATATGTTAGGCCTACTTATAAGCCCAAATGGGCTGGGTACTATATTGTGAACATATTTATATTGTCATTGTGATTTGTCTGAGCATGTCACTATAATTAAAATATACAATACAATACAATACAATACAATACAATACAATACAATACAAAACAATACAATACAATACAATACAATACAATACAATACAATACAATACAATACAATACAATACAATACAATACAATACAATACAATACAATACAATACAATACAATACAATACAATACAATGCAATGCAATGCAATGCAATGCAATGCAATGCAATGCAATGCAATACAATACAATACAATACAATACAATACAATACAATACAATACAATACAATACAATACAATACAATACAATACAATACAATACAATACAATACAATACAATACAATACAATACAATACAATACAATACAATACAATGCAATGCAATGCAATGCAATGCAATGCAATGCAATGCAATGCAATGCAATGCAATGCAATGCAATGCAATGCAATGCAATGCAATACAATACAATACAATACAATACAATACAATACAATACAATACAATACAATACAATACAATACAATACAATACAATACAATACAATACAGCTTAGATGACTATCCTGAAAATATAGGCAAAACTAACCCTTGTGCTGCTAGAGCCGTAATATGCAGTTTCAAGCAAGTATCAGACCAACACTGAAATCCACAAAATAGTTTGTGACGGACGTTCTGTTAATGAAAGAAATCAATTTTGCAGATTACCACTTTTCATAAATAGACGTATTTTTTCGTCATTTAAAGCTGGAAAATGCGTTAGCAATTTCCAGCTTTAAATGACGAAAAATGCATAGATAGGAAGGGTATTCCCCCTGGCCTGCCAGGGGGAATACCCTTCTTATCTATGTATGCAGCAAACCATTCAACAGGAGAAGAGTTAAACTAGTATTATATTTCATAAGTTGTTATATCCTTTGACATGTTGGTCTATTGTAATTCTGAGACCAAATTTATAGAGGGGCATATTTTACTGTATGTAACAGAGAATACATAACTTTTTATGCAATTTTAGTCAAAGAAATGTTCAGGATGACTACAAGATAGAGCTTGTGCATATTCATTCGTCGATAAAGGAATGAATGAATGAATGAATGAATGAATAAATAAATAAATGAATAAATCAATTAATGAATGAATGAATGAATGAATGAATGAATGAATGAATGAATGAATGAATGAATGAATGAATGAATGAATGAATAAATGAATGAATGAATGAATGAATGAATGAATGAATGAATGAATTGGGCTTTTCCTACACGTATTATGCAGGCTAAACTGGGCCAAGAGAACTTCCTAATATGGCGAGATGAATCGGATGACAACACCCTCAGACACAGGATTTATAATTCGTGCCGTGGTGGTTTGAGGGCGAGCATGCTACCTCTCAGCTACAAGGCTCACCGCAATACTGACTCTTTCCCAGTCGGAATCGAACGGTAAATAGTTTCTCTAGGCTATTATCTACTTATTTCTCCATCTTGTCAGTTTGTTATTCTAGTGATGTGTGGTTATAATTAATCTCCATCTACGTCTTCATTAGGCATTCATTATTAACCCTTTCAGCGCGGGGACCGACTTTATACGTCAGAATCCGACGTTTATAGACGTCAGATTCTGAGGTATAAAGTCGGTCCCCGCACTGAAAGAGTAAAATATATATAAGGGCCGTAGACCCATATTCAAATGAAGCGTAAAGAGCAGACTAAAATATTTATGATGATTTCAAATTGAAAAAAACCTTCAAAAATATCAAAAATATTTCAGCGTAGTAAAGGGTTAGGCCTAATTAGCTCACTCACCAATCACCATCAAGTATTCTTGACATGCGCACTGCCGTTATTATAATTAACGCATCAGACACGCCAGTAATTAACCTTTTCAAGCCCAAATTTTTCATTGAAATCTTAATCCACTACAAGACGCAAATTGCTGTCACAATTCTTGATTTATCTTAACTTTTCTAATGGAAATGTGAAAAAGTTACGATAATCGTAATTTTAGGATACTTAGTGGGATGGGATGAGATTATCTTAACTTTATCTTATTTTCATTAGAAAAGTTAAAATCCTAAAATTACGATTATCTTAACTTTCTCTTATTTTCATTAGAAAAGTTAAGATCCTAAAATTACGATTATCTTAACTTTCTCTTGTTTTTATTAGAAAAGTTAAAATCTTAAAATTAAGATTATCTTAACTTTCTCTTATTTTCATTAGAAAAGTTAAGATCCTAAAATTACGATTATCTTAACTTTCTCTTATTTTTATTAGAAAAGTTACAATCTTAAAATTAAGATTATCTTAACTTTCTCTTATTTGCATTAGAAAAGTTAAGATCCTAAAATTAAGATTATCCTAGCTTTCTCTTATTTGCATTAGAAAGGTTGAGATCATCTTAACTTTTCTAATGAAAATAAGAGAGAGTCAAAATAATCTTAATTTTAGGATGCTTTATGGGATGGACCCTTGGCCATGACTCTAAATACTATTATGCGTAAAATATCAAACAGATATGTACAATATATTTACAACATATTTACAATACTGTCTTTATTATTATTGATAATAATTTATTTTATTTTATAAATAACCTGTTATATTCTGATCTGCTTCATATTGTTTTTTTCCCCCTTTGTGGCACAACATTTTCGCTATTTTTTTTAATATGCCATGGGGCTTAGAGAGTGCTAACGCGGTATGAGACATATCTGCCTGTGGCGCTTATACCGTAACCCTCTGGGTCCTAAGTCATCCTTTGGTGAAGGAGCGCGCAGCGCGGGGCCCTGTGCGAAATTAACGTCAATACTTTGATCTCAACTTTGACCTATAAAGTGCTGAATTAATTTGTCAAAAAACATCGCACACAAAGTTTTTTTTCTCACCTTGAAATCATCATAAATGTCTTAGTCAGCTCTTTCCGATTCATTTGAATACCTATGTGATGGGTCTACGAGTATTAGAAATATTTTTATTCTTACAGCGCGGGGATCGACTTTAGTCGTCAGAATCTGACGTCTACAGACGTCAGATTCTGACGACTAAAGTCGATCCCCGCACTGTAAGGGTTAAATGACAAGGCAGAGCGGGGAGGATACTTTTCTGAAAAACCCCTACAGGATCAGCGGGGTTCGAACCCAAGACGCATAGGGTCTGCATGACTGGCGAGCGGTCAGATGCTCTACCAAAGCGTCACGTCCCCTCATCCTTCGTTATTTACTTTCCATTTTTTGGGCGGGTCCCTAGGGTAGTGGTTAGCACCGCTGCCTTTCACGCCAGAATTCGGGGCTCGGTTCCCGGTTTCGGCGGTAAAAGAAACAAAAATGTTTCTTCCCCATCCACGTGTGAAAGTCAATATTGTATGGAGCCTCCGTGACCGAGAGGTAGCGTGCTCGGCCTCAGACCGCCAGGGCTCGAATTTTGAATCCTTTGTCTGGAGGACAGTGTCATCTCGATCATCTCACCATCCTCAGGAGATTCTCCTGGCCCAGTTTAGCCTATATGTGCACAAAGGTGGCCTAAAGCCCGATTCATTTCATTTCATTTACTTTTCATTTTTAACTGGGAATTCACATACAATGCAATGAAATACGGTTGTGTGCCAGGGAGAGAGCAAACAGCAGTAACTGCTTACATGAGGTCAAGGAGAAAGAACGAAATTCGATACATTCGTAGATCCGAATGTACGAGGCGCTTCGCTCCGAGTATATTCGGATCTACGAATCTATCGTAATTGAGTTCCCTCTTTGACCTAAAATACACAGAATATGTGCGTATGTTCCAAGATTTCATACAGAAAACCTCAATTTCATTGTCAGTATGGCTAAACAATGAAATATTAGACATGTAGTTTCATGGTTAAACCCGTATATTGTGCCCGACCTGACCAGTGTAAAATAACAGTCGATTCATAGATCCAAATCTACTGTTTTAATAATAGACTGACGTCACGGGTGTATTTGAAAAGTTGGGTAACTTTTTACTTGAAAAGTAAGCAGTTATGTGTAGGATAGAACATGAGGAGCTCTACGTTCTTAGAATGTAGAGCTCCGAGGGTTTTAACTGACTTAAAACACATCCGACCATAATGAGGATTTCTCATTATCAACAGCTCGGTCACACCTGACTGATTTTAGCATCATAAGCATACCATAAAAATTGGTCTGTACTTGATCAACAATTACCTCTCAATTCCCGGCTGAGAATGTCGTGGTCAAACAAAGAAAATAATGTAGTGGTGTGTCTTACAAGAAATAAATATAATTAAATATTATTATATTATTTAAATTGTATTTAACATTCTTATATAGCGCAACATACAACATTGTTTCTATGCGCTATTGTTTGCATTGTGTGATTAAAAACAGACAACTGCTTACTTGAACAGTGGACAGTTACACTGTTTTACTGTTTGCCTTTCCTGTAACGTAAAACCGGGGATTTTAAGTTTTTTTTTGTGATATGATATGAAAATTTGCGCAAAAAAATGTTATGAACTTTTATTTCCGTCCCGTACTGAGTCAGTGGACCGTTACAAGCCTGAATTCACCAGTGGAATTTTCATCCACTACAAGCCACGAATTGCTGTCGCAATTCTCGACTTGGAGTGGATGAAGATAACTTGAAGTGGGTGGCAAAAAGGAAAATTATCATTACATTTTTTGATGAACACGTTTTGTAACTCTTGAGTGAAGGAATTAAGTTAGTTTAGATATGTAAAATTATGTAGCATAATGAGGGCTTAACCCCTAGGGGCCTCATCTGCTCAATTGAATTTCTTAGTCAATTAAAGTTGCGTATCGCTACCGCGATCAACAACTTTAGTTGACTGAAGATTATTAAATTTTAAATACCGACACAAGATAAAATTAGATTTAATACATTCTCAGTTCTAATCTCTGGTAGTAGAAGTAGTATTGTTTATTATACTAATACATTTATTCAATGTTTTTAAATGATATTTTAGAACACCCAGCCCATCTTGGGCTTATAAATTAGTTTAAATACACTTTTAATCAATGACGTCAAGTGAGTTTGCAATGTAATTAGTTGATACAAAATCAGTACATAGTGGAATAATGATTTACATGTAGCAATGCCATTATTTTACACCAGACATTTTTTACTAAGGTTACGCACATTAGATACTGTAGATTTGGTAATATTAGCAAAGTTTTATTTTTCGCAAATTTCGCGAGGAGGACAAATTCGCAAATTAAAAAATCTCGCGAAAATTATTATTATAATAGCACCACTAAACAAAAATAAAAATTCGCAAATTCTAAACTTCGTGAAAAGTCCCAAAATAAAAAATTCGCGAACAATTAAGCACGCGAAGTTTACAAGATCTACAGTATATAAAAATATAACGCAAATAATCCTTGATATATTATAATAATAATAATAAATTTTATTCAGCCTTCCAAAGAAGAGAACAATATATACATACAATTATTTCAGTTATAAAATAACAGCATTGATAATAGTATTAAAACGACTTTAGCAGCAAGCTTAAATATACCGGTCATACGGATTGCGGCTAAGCAGTACTTGCCTAACACTATCACATAATCCGTCTTCCGGCGTAGTGGATGATTTGATGGAAACTTGTACTCTGTGAGCATATGACGTATCTAAAATATACTTAAAGAGTGATACATTGTGTTTACTGCATATGGTTCTCACCCTGGCTATCAGATCAGTATGATTACGTAATTGATCACAGCAATGTTTCTTTAATAAATAACAGTAAAATGTCTTGGCACGTGAAGAGTTATTTAACAATGCGATTCTCATACTCCGAGCTGTATCTATTTCTGTCACACAGGCAATCCATTCACTGAAATACTACAGTAGATGATATCAGTGCTCTTGGGGCTAGAGGGTTAATTAACCCGACTGATTGTGATTGGCTGATTAGTTCTGCTGATTGCGCATAATCACTTGTGACTTGTGAATAATTAATGTTAATTAGACAATCGACGTCTTGTGATTATAAGTCAGCTGAAGTCTCCAATAAAATATAATGACATAAAAAGGGACTTTATTTGAAGGCTGCAATAAAAATAATGACATGAAAAAGGACATTATGTGATCTGTCATTAATCTCATCCCTGTACTCTTACAGCGCGGGGATCGACTTTATACGTCAGAATCTGACGTCTGTAGACGTCAGATTCTGACGTCTAAAGTCGATCCCCGCACTGAAAGAATTAAAATATTTATAATATAACATATGTATAACATATGTATTCAAATGAAGTAACTTTCCCCAGACCAAAGTAAAACTAAAATTTAACAAGAGAAAGATACATGTATAATTACGATTTTGTGAAATTCTTGTGATACTTTGGATCAAGGAAAATATCTGATTCAATTTTCCTTGTTTGGATTTAGGAAAATCCCCCCCCCCCACCCCAGCTGCTCTATTTGACCGTACCCATGTCTCACTACACGTTTTCTGGGGGAGAGGGGGGGGGGGTATTCCTATTATTGCCGCACTTATCATGCTTTATATTCCTTGCTAAGACATTTATGTTGATTTCAACAAATACTCTTTGATATCGTGGCTCATATAAAAATATTTCAGTGACCTAAGTGTTAAAACGTTAACCCTTACAGCGCGAGGATCGGCTTTAGTCGTCAGATTCTCACGCCTAAAGTCGATCCCCGCACTGTATGAGTAAGAAATATTTGTAATGGCCGTAGACATATAACATACATGTAGGTATTCACAGGAATCAGAAAGAGCTAACGAAGACAGTTATGATGATTTCAAATTGAAAAAAACTTTGTCCTCCAAGGTTTTCTTAAAAAAATTCAGCGCTTTAAGGGTTAAGCTCGGCTATCGGCTTCTAAATCCATTTTTTTTATCAGATAGATCACTGGTATTAAGAAAAAACGAGTGTTTATACATCAAGATTTGTTTCGTCTCAAATTAAACAAATAATTTTCATATATACTTGAAGTTGTTGTTTGCGATTGCGAGACACAACTTCAAGTGGGTGAAAAAATATATTTTTTAATTGCAGCACTTGATTTCGTATATTATTTATTTATTGGGCTTGATGCCTACAAAACATACTCTTACAAAATTATAGTAATATGACATATAATAATACTGTAAAAATGTATGCAAGGGATGTCACTACAGGTGACCAGCACCCAATGCGTTTGACATCCATACAATTTATCTATGTTTAAAAAGTATTAGTATATTATATAAAATAGTATAAAAATATGGAAATAAACATAGCCTATGACAGACAGACAGATATTTTATTGACAGAAATAAAAGTCATTACAGATTTATTTGTCATAGTAATAAGAGAGATATATGTACATGTATATACAATAATGTTAGTTTGTTAAAATCATATATGACAATATATATGGTAACAACTAAAATCATGTTAGGTGGCATTGCCATAATAAAAACTGGGTATTTCAGTAATACAAATGAATACTTCTTAAAATAAAATTTAAAAACATTGCCAAGATAACATGGGGGTCTATCGTTTAAAAAGTGTGATAGATACAACTACTATCTGTCAACCCTTGTCCTGCTGAATTATTTCAAATGTATTTTTCGTCATTTGAAGCTGGAATTGCTAACGCAATTTCCAGCTTCAAATGACGAAAAAAAATTCTATATTTTTTAAATATACATCTCCTCAATTGAGTTATTTTACTAACTGAGCATCCACCACAAACTATATTATCCATTTCAGTGACATACTAGTTTGCTTAAAATCGGCTGAAGCCCGTATATATACGGGTCTAGCAGGACAAGGGTTAATAAGTATGCTAGATAAAAGTAGCATAAAGGTATGGTAATAAACGTATAAAGAAGTATGTATATTACATGTATATCATGTATATTATCTGATTAATTACCCCTTTGCCCCTTAAAGCGCTGAATTAATTTGTAAAAAAACATCGCAACCAAAGGGTTTTTCTCAATTTGAAAACATCATAAATGTCTTAGTTAGCTCTTTCCGATTCATTTGAATACCTATGTTATGGGTCTACGACCATTATAAATAATTTTACTCTTAAAGCGCGGGGATCGACTTTAGTCGTCAGAATCTGACGTCTACAGACGTCAGATTCTGACGACTAGAGTCGATCCCCGCGCTGTAAGGGTCAAGCCACAATCACGATTATTATCGGTTTTAATCAACTTTATTACAAGAATAAATCATGGTCATTGAAAATTAAATGCTTGTTTAGCCATCAATATTTGCAAATAATTGATCTGAAATCAAACAAATATGTCATTCTTTCAACCAGTTGGCGGGGGGGCCTAGGGTAGTGGTTAGCACCGCTGCCTCTCACGCCAGAGTTCGGGGCTCGGTTCCCGGTCTCGGCGGTTTGAAAGAAATAAAAAATGTTTCTTCCCCATCCACGTGTGAAAGTCAGTATTGTGGGTAGCCTCCGTGACCGAGAGGTAGTGTGCTCGGACTCAGACCGCCAGGGCTCGAATTTCGAATCCTGTGTCTGGAGGACAGTGTCATCTCAACCATCTCACCATCCTCAGGAGGTTTTCCTGGCCCAGCTTAGCCTATATGTGCACAAAGGTGGCCTAAAGCCCGATTCATTTTTTTTCTTTTAACCAGTTGAAGGTGTGTATCGCGGTGGCGATACAAAACTTCAACTAGATAAAACATTTTTTTATATAGCTTGGAGGTTAAAGGGTTAATATGTACTTAAACCAAACTACAAATATGCATAAAAAATATGCATGCTAAGTTAACTTAAACTTGTTAAAATCAAACGACATTATATACTAAAACAAGCACAGGTTAAATAAAATATGCATGAGAACTATTTAAAATAACCTACAGTTGAACAGCATTGGCATGATATTTTTAAGTTTTCCGCACCAAAACCAGAGATATAATAGCTACTGCATATAGCAAAAAAACCCTCTGGCAAGCGTAGAAACCGAGTAATTACATAATGAGTGAGAGTATGTATAAAGAAGAAAATAATAATATTAGTTACATTGAACATGCTAAAAAAAAAATCTAATAAATGCATTGACTGACGTCGGCTCGAAACACCAAAATTATCAGAGGAATCACCAGCCGCACCAGTCGCTGATACCACAGTGGTGTTCCCCCGACAGCATGGATGATTTCATGAGTGGATGATTAGAGGAATATATAGAATTGTCACTAGCACGTAAAGAGATTAAACAAGAATGATTGTAAGTAATTTCACGGTGGTACAAGCATAGCAATTCTTTGATATCGCCCACCCAGCACACAACATGTTGAATCATTTTTGGCTTAACGTAGGTCCATTGTCTACGACGTTGGACCAACGTTAAACTAACATTTATTCAACGTCATGTATCTGCTAGGTTATAGCCATAATACATAATCATTTAACCCTTTAAGCCCTCACGATGCATTAAAGCATCATTTTACATTCTTGAAAAACATACTTATTTTCCTACAACTAGGGGTTTTAGAACGAATATTTCAATGAAACTGATTTACCAATACAAAGTAATTTTCTTTAATTTTTAAACCACATCAAATCATCTTCATCCACTACAAGACGAGAATTGCGACGGCAATTCGCGGCTTGTAGTGGATGAAGATGACTATGGTAAACTCAGGCTTGAAAGGGTTAACAGAACCTCTCTGTACAGCAACATAAACATGTGTTCATCCCATCTAGATCAATGCAAACTTGCAGGCTTTTAAAATTACTCATATTTGTTTCATTTGACACCTAATATTTACAAATCTTGATGTTTAAACACTCATTTCATTCCCAATAACTGTGATTTAACCTGCTAATAAACCAGATTATGAGCGAGTATACTCGCACTTAGGGACACACCATTTGATATCTGGGGGGGGGGGGGGGCTAGAAAATAATAGAAAAAAATAGTTTGTCGCCACAAAAGTCAGAAAAAAAAGTTTGTTGAAAATGTGGCCAGAAAAAAAAAGTTTGTTGTCGAAATTGATGAAAAATATGTTGACCAGAAAAAACACAAAATGGTAACGTACATAATAGGGAAAGCGTACGACAAAAAAATTCTTCGACGAAACATAAAAAAAAAAATTGTCGGACGTTGATTGCCAAAAAAAAAGATTGTTTTCTCTCGGAAATAAAAAAAAAAGTTTGCAAGCAACAAAAACTCTAGCCCCCCCCCCAGATATCTAATGGTGCGTCCCTTAGGGCTTTATGGGTCAAACAGGGTGATTACATGGTACAAGCGTGAGTTTCTTCAGTATAGATGGTTAAGTCTTCCCTCTTAACTCGTAGAGCACTTATGTCAAAAACAGTAGACATTATTTTTATAGCCACTCGTAAAACCAGTTGTTAACAATAAAATATGTCTCCAGTCTTGAAACTTTGTTTTATATTGAGATCTAAATTTCACAAATCTCATCAATTTTCAGTCACTTGAAGTTGTGTATCGCGGTAGCGAGACACAACTTCAAGTGACTGAAAATGTAAATATAATAGCCAAGAGGCCTAGGGGTTATATCGCCACATTATTAACCCTTAAAGTGCGGGGATCGACTTTAGACGTCCGAATCTGACGTGTAAAGTCGATCCCCGCACTGTAAGAATTAAAATAGCTATAATGACCGTAGACCATAACATAGGTATTCAAATGAGTCAGAAAGACCTAACTAAGACATTTATTATGATTTCGAATTGAATGAAACCCTTTGGTGTCCATGGTTTATATAAAAATATTCAGCGCTTTAACCCTTTAACTGCAAAATTATTCACTTGGAATTTTCACCCACTTAAAATTGTGTCTCGCTCACGCGATCCACACCTTCAAGTGAGTGAAAGTTATTCAAATTTGACAAAGATGGAGGTCAACTCTTTTTAAATCTTGCTGGATGATGTCACATTCTACCTTTAACATATTTAAAATGTGGTGTTTAATGTCCTAATAAAAAATGAAAACCCGAATATATGCGACACCGGCGGTTAAAGAGTTAAACACAGACAGTTCTTTCAGATCAAGGAAATCCTTGGTCAAATACACCAGAAAGCACAGGAGTCATTAGCATTTAATCTTGGCTCAATTATGTACCAGCGTCGTGGACGCTGGAACAGCATCAAGGCAACGTTGGCACAATGCCCTTGCGCCTGACATATGCTTATCTGCGATCATTGATTTTATTAAGACATTAAATTCTCATCTCCTCCTCCACTCTGATACACCTCTGTGTGCTCCGGAAATGACGTCATCAGCTCTCTGCCCACGTGACCACGCCCGTGGCGCCCTCTTTAGGTCACGCACTACACCAGGCGTGTACTCAGTGATCCCAATGACCTTAACAACAACAAAATAAGGTCATTATTAGTGCAGATTCTACAGTCATTCGTCCTAATATCGCCCACTCACAAGGAGGAAATAGTGATATATCTGAAGACACAATTCAAGTGGCCACGATTTTTGTTGATATCTCAGTCAATTATCAACCCGTTTTTATTAAATTTTATAGACGTTGGGTATTTCAATATCTGAAATTTATTGAGAGTCTTGACATGCCTTTTTGACATAATAAGTTTATAATTATGAAAGAATTATGACAGAATGAGTTTCACTTTATCATTAGAAGAAATTAGTCAGCGATTTAGTAATATTTCTGCAAATTTATCATTGCAAATAAATTATGCTACATAGTGAGTATATTAAAAGATTAAAAGACACAAATATACCTTGAATGAACAGGATCGTCATAACAGTGTCGTTATAATTACAGCTTGTATATGATCAGATGTGTGAGTTGGTTGATAATGGGTGATTTTGAGGACCTGATACAATCGTTCATTACTATTCCATATCAGCCATTAGCGGTAGTGTATCTCTATCATGCTGCCATAGTCACCCTTTATGAATCATGTCTATATATTAACACTTATTTAGTCCTTAAAACTAGAAAAAATGAAATATTTATTTTGTTGCTAGATTTGCATATGTCTTAATTTAAATTGTGCACATTTAAATAATTTTCACTCACTTGAAGTTGTGGGTCGCGGTAGCGAAACACAACTTCAAGTGGGTGAAAATTATATTTATAAAATTTAGCACCTGAAGGGTGTATTTCTATTAGTGGGCGATAATAAGGGTTTTTGTCGGTGTGCACGTCTACCTATCCACATTTGATCAGCCGTTTACGACTGGTTTTATCATGAGGAGCCTAAAATCACACACAGCTCTCTACGTCCTGTCATGATGTGAGCGCTAAAAGCCCCCTGTCCAATAAACCGAGCAAACGACAATAAACATTATGACCTTATTGTCTACACTGTCAACCCTTGCGATGCTAGGGCCGTAAATTATTACCTTAACCCTTTCAGCGCGGGGATCGACTTTAGTCAGAATCTGACATCTGCAGACGTCAGATTCTGACGTCTAAAGTCGATCCCCGCTCGGTAAGTAAATATATTTCTAATGGTCGTAGACCCATAACATATGTATTCAAATAAATCAGAAAAAGCTAACTAATACATTTATAATGATTTCAAATTAAAATAGACCCTTTGGTCTCCATTGTTTATATAAAAATATTCAAGACTTCAAGGGTTAATCGCTAGAAATGTATTAACCCTTGTGCTCCTAGAACCGTGAATTATGACCTCATTCTCTATACGCTGTTAACCCTTGTGCTGCTAGGACCGTAAAGTATGACCTTATTATAGGCGCTTTTAACCCTTGTGCTACTAGTACCGTAAATTGTGACATTATTCTCAATACACCGTTAACCCTTGTGCGGCTAGGACCGTAAATTATGACCTTAATCTCTAGAAGTGTATTAACACTTGTGCTGCTAGGACCGTAAATTATGACCTTAATCTCTAGAAGTGTATTAACCCTTGTGCTGTAAATTATGACCTTGATCTCAATATACGGTTAACCCTTGTGCTGCTAGGACCAGAAATTATGACAATACTCTCCAGAAATTGTTAACCCTTGCGCTGCTAGGACCTTGAATATGGCCTTACTCAGCAGACACTGTACCTAAATAACTTACAATTTTCACCCACTAGAAGTTGTGTTTCTCTGTAGGGCTACTAAGGGACGCACCATTTGATATCTGGGGGGAGGGGGGGGGGAGGCCTAGAAAAAATTTGAGATAAATAGTTTGTCGCCACAAAAGTCAGAGAAAAAAGTTTGTTGAAAATGTGGGCAGAAAAAAAAGTTTGTTGTCGTAATTTTTATAAAAATATGTTGACCAGAAAAACCACCAACTGTCAACGTACATAATAGGGGAAGCATACGACAAAAAAAAGATATTTCATTTCTTCGACAAAACATTAAAAAAAAATTGTCGGGCGCTGATCGCCAAAAAAAAGATTGTTTTCTCGCTTAGGTAAAAAAAAGTTTGCAAGCAACAAAAACTCTAGTACCCCCCCCCCCCTAGATATCTAATGGTCCTTCCCTAAGATCGTATATAGACTGACAGAAATGTTTATGTCACCAAATTACATGTTTGGGAGGCCCTGGTTAAGATTAAAATTAACCGTTTCCGCGAGGGCCACCCAAAAGTTGTTCGATACGATTTATAGTAGGTTGATCGTTACTGCTTGCTGAGGACAGGTTGTAGGCCCACCCGCACGCGCAGCACGGTCAACGTTGTAAGGAGTGGGGCTCGTCAGAAGTAAATATTATGAATCAGTGAAGCGAAACGACTGACCTGCTTCAAATACCATCACATTAATTCCCACAAATCTGGGCGGGGGCCCTAGGGTAGTGGTTAGCACCGCTGCCTTTCACGCCAGAGTTCGGGGCTCAGTTCCCGGTCTCGGCGGTTTGAAAGAAACAAAAAATGTTTCTTCACCGTCCACATGTGAAAGTCAGTATTGTGGGGAGCCTCCGTGACCGAGAGGTAGCGTGCTCGGCTTCAGACCGCCAGGGCCCGAATTTCGAATCCTGTGTCTGGAGGACAGTGTCATCTCAATCATCTCACCATCCTCAGGAGGTTCTCCTGGCCCAGTTTGGCCTATATGTGCACAAAGGTGGCCTAAAGCCCGATTCATTTCATTTCCCACAAATCTAATATAAAAAACATTATATATTCTTGTTATTATTTATATATGTACGGTTTCAAACAGTTTCAATACCAATGAAATATCGTTAGTGTCACCTTATCTGATACAACAGTTTGTAAAGGGTGTTCACTTGGGGGGGGGCACCATTCAATTTTCGGGGGGGGGGGGGGCTGGAGATTTTGTCATGGACAAATAATTTATTTCAACATAGTTCGGCAGCGCGTTGAAAATATCAAATTTTACCACATGATTATATAGAGCAGGTCTTGAAGTTAATTAAATATTTCAGGAAGGGTCTGCCCGAAATTATTTATTTCAAAAATACTCCAGCCCTCCCCCTAGAGATTGAATGGTGGCCCCCTTAATGCAATAATTCAATTTGAAGGATATTTATTTTTCTTTATTAAACATATTTTTCGTCAATTAAAGCTGGGAATTGAATAGAAATTCGAGCTTTAAGGGAATGACGAATAAATACAAACAATTTAGCAGGACAAGTGCTGACGCAAGATGTTTACCCAGTGTTGGTTTAATTTTGGGCCAGCGTCGTAGACGCTGACCCAACATTAAACCAACACTGGGTGAACGTCTTGTATTTTATCGATATACTGTTACACCGGGTAAACAATCAAGTCAAAATCAAATCAAATTTATTCGCACAACAATTAACATTGTATCGGCAAAATCACATACTTTTACATGTACTAAAAACATATTATATAGTCATATTACAAATATATGGTAATATAAAATAAATTATGAAACGGGGTACGACGCATGCGCACGAAATAGGGGGTGGAATCATCACAGGGGTGGTGGGGGGATTGAGGGGGGGGGGGGGGTAGGGGGCATAATGATTTCAAACGTTTTTATGACCCATACGTGCGTGTTAGTCAGCGCCCGCCAAAATCTCCTGCTAACACTCTCCGCTCTGAAGTTATAAAATGTAATTCCCATTCACACCAGGTCAGGAATCGCGGCCGCGATTCTTCACTTGGTGCGAATGGAGACTCCTCCAGCTGAAGATAAAAATAATGTTGTTAAAATCGATAAATTCAGATAAGAAAAAGTGCTCCGAGTTCAAGTTTCTTTTATAATAATTTGATATTATAAGTGTTACTTGAGACAGTTGAAGCACGACGTAGTTTAATGGCACAGGTGAAATGATCTACTTTAATATCCTTTTTCAAACCCAAGATTGCTTTCGCGACCTTTCACGCTCTATACTATATGAACAAATAATACGAATTCAATCGAATTCCTTAATTTGTTTTCGAAATGTGTGCTTTATCTGCCAGTATTGATACGGAATGATACAGTGAGATTTAATTGAATATTTTTTAATGTTATATTATTGCAAAGCGAATAATTATTTAAACAAATATACTATATACAAGTGTAATTTGGTATGTATGTAATTTACTAGTATTATTGTTATCAATAGTATTATTATCCTATACTTTATAAATAAGTAGAAGACAGAAGGTCTTAAAAAAATCTCCCGGCCCAGTTTAGACTATGTACATAACTTTATGGGCCTATGCAAGTATCGCTTTAATGCTTTTTAGACCGAATGGAATGATTATCGCTTCATTTGATGACAAATTATTCGGAAATGTGTATTTTGCATTGATATACATATTTTTCGTCATTCGAAGCTGGAAATTGCGTTAGCAATTCCAGCTTCAAATGAATGAAAAAAACCCAAATATAATCCAGCAGCAGATGAGTTAAAATAGAGGATGATGACAATAGATACTTGAAGTTAAGAAGTTTGATAAAATCTGGTACTACAATGATTAATTCACTCTAGCACATAGAGGGTCTAGGGTTAATGTATACCCTAGTACACATAGGGTCAATAAAGAAATCATAGAATACTGGACATCAATCTGTATCACTACCGGAAGTGGGCGTGGTCTTCCCGGCATTCCAGAGTCAGATGACCACGAATGAGGTCACAAACAAGATAGGGAATCACTCTAATCATATTGTTCTGGGAATGCCCCATAATGAATGACGTCATCAATACGGCCGGAATGCACGGCTTTTTCCAATGGTCATGTATCAAAGTTACACGGAAAATTGTGTACATAATTCTAATAGTAGAATCACTCACTCACTATAGAATTTTTTTATTGTGGGTCGGTCGACAATAAAATATATTCATCATCGTGTGTGAGTGAGTGAGTGAGTGAGTGAGTGAGTGAGTGAGTGAGTGAGTGAGTGAGTGAGTGAGTGAGTGAGTGAGTGAGTGAGTGAGTGAGTGAGTGAGTGAGTGAGTGAGTGAGTGAGTGAGTGAGTGAGTGAGTGAGTGAGTGAGTGAGTGAGTGAGTGAGTGAGTGAGTGAGTGAGTGAGTGAGTGAGTGAGTGAGTGAGTGAGTGAGTGAGTGAGTGAGTGAGTGAGTGAGTGAGTGAGTGAGTGAGTGAGTGAGTGAGTGAGTGAGTGAGTGACTGAGTGAGTGAGTGAGTGAGTGAGTGAGTGAGTGAGTGACTGAGTGACTGAGTGAGCCTCTCATACCTTGCTGACAGCCATAACACACCTCTAGCACTTAAAGCATCAGTATATGTTATTGGACCTATTGATGTCTTTGATGTTTAGACCGCTAACACGCCTGTACTAACATGGCTGTATACGGAGACCTATATGATATTATTACAAAGTACAATCATTAAAGTCGCCCAGTAGGATCAGTGTTTTATGAGGTGTATTTTGCGGGGAATGGTTGGCAGAGGACAGCCCGTGTCGGCGGCGGGGCCTTTGATCAAGTCGATGACAGCCACCAATTTCCTGGGTTTGTCTAAGTCGTAAATGTGTAAGTAAAGACACCACAGTTATAAACGATTTCGCTGCGATGTCAAAACACTGTAAAGGCCAGCCAGTTAGATGTCAAAAGACAGTAAGACACACAAATTCAACTGACCCGTGGGCGACAGGCCCCACGAGATGTCGAAAATAATCCTTAAAGCGCAAAATTGAATATTCGAAATTTTCACCCACTTGAAGTTGTGTCTCGCTATCGCGACCCACAACTTCAAGTGGCTGAAAATTACTCATATTTGTTTAATTTGAGACCAAACATTTACAAATCTTGATGTTTAAACACTCATTTCATTCCCAATAACAGTGATTTAAACGGCTGATAAAACGGATCAAAAACCACTATAGTCGCGCTCAGCGCTAAAGGTTGATAATGCGGAATAACAAACAGGATGAAATATGTAAAATAATAAAAATATAAAAAAGAAAAGTTATCCTTCGGTAAGTTGTAAGTGATTTCGTTGTGACATCAAAGCAACATATTTATACGTGTAGACGTCAGACATTCAAAGACATTCAAAACACGACATCAAAACACAATATAGTCAGATTCACAATAAATTCATCAACTAGGTTGAATGAATTTCACGGATTTCTCAGTAGATTCGCAACTAATTTTCATGAAATTTTACACACACTATTTCCCATTGATATCGCGACTACCCAGTATTATTTCAGAAGCTAGACCATTTGACATGTAATGAAATTCTGAGACGAAGCTAATGGGTTTATAGAGGGTGACATTTTGATTTATTTACTACATGTTAAATAGACTAACTTTTAAACTATAGAGTACTTTTTATTTAAATTTTCAGGGTAGTCGCGACATGAACGAAAAATAATGCTTGCTAAATTTAATTAGAATTTGTTGTGAATTGACTGAGAAATCAGCGAAAATCATTCACCACGATTAATGTGAATCAGACCACAGCAATAAACGGTTTTGCAGGTTTTGTTGTGTTAGACAGACAGATATTTTATTGACAGAAAAAAAGCCATTACAGACTTATTTGTCATAGAAATGAAAAAGATATATGTACATGCATGTATATACAAGATTGTTAATTTGTTAAAACCATATGACAATATACATGGTATATGACATACACAACTAAAATCATGTCAACTGACATTACCAAAATAAAAACTGGGTTTTTCGATAATATAAATGACTACTACTTAAAATAAATTAAAAGGCATTGCTAAGATAACATAGAGGTTTATCATTTTGTTTCCTGCACCAAAACCAGAGATAAAATAGCTACTATGTATGACATAGTAATTATATAATGTAATGTTGACTCGATGTTGTTTTAATGTTGGGCCACCATCTGCGACACTCAGCCAGCATCAACCCTTCACCCACCAAGATATAACGAGGCTATTTAACCCCTAGGCATCTTGGCTGTTCAATTCAAATTTTCACCCACTTGAAGTTGTGTCTCGCTATCGCGACCCACAACTTCAAGTGGCTGAAAAATACTAATATTTTTCTAAATTTTAGACTAAACATCTGAAAATCTTGATGTCTAAACAGATATTTTATTTCTATTAACAGTAATTTTATCAGCTGATAAAACAAATAGAAATTACCAGTGAAAAGATTAAGCTAGCAATAGGTCAAGTATAATTGCTTGAAGATATACTTTTTCTGATGTGTGACATCAAAAGACTACGGGAGCGTTGAAACGATAGGACAAACATATATTTTTATGTCGTTATAACGACTTATACTAGGTTGATTTAACAACTTATAAGTCGTTATAACGACTAAGCATAAGTTCATTTAAGAACTTATAAACTAAGTCGATTTCACGACTTATAGTCGTTATAACAATATTAAAAAAAATGTCATGTTATTTCAAGACTTCTGTAAAAGACAGTAGTAATAATAATAATAATAAAAATAGTTCTTATATAGCGCTAAAATCCGATATTTACAATTAAAATCATTGTATTGATTATTAAAAACTAGTGAAAATTATTTTTCATAGAGGGGACAACTAATAGATCCACAATCGAGGTTCACAGATGAAAAAAGCTCTGGTGCCTGCACCACGAGCACGCGGCACCTCTACATTAGTATCGGTGTATGCCAGGAAAACGGTATATGCCACTGGAAATCTGAATTTGAGGAGAATGACAAGTTCAGATTAAACCAAACATTTCATTGCTAAACACCACTTATATACCCGACTTCAGAATAACTTGTATCGCATGTTTTTCGACGATTTCTCAGTCAATTCTCAACCGATATTGAAACGACATGACTAGTGTCGATCGAGTCACGTGGCGACTACCACGGAACTTTCAGCAAAAAAGCCATTAAACTGTTTAAATTAAAGTTTGTTTTTAGCCTTGAATTGCATTTCATTCCAGATGGTCTAACTTTTTTGCTATACAATATTTTCGTGATGAAACTTTCACAGTAAGCGGCGCGTGACCCAGAACTAAGCCTTGCAAAATTTCATGAAAATCGGTTAAGAATTGACTGAGAAATCGGCGAGAAACATGCGATACAAGTTAATCTGACGGCGGGTTATAGTCCTTTTCAAATTTGTTTTATTAACCGATTAAATCACTGTTATTGGTTATAAAATATTTGGGTAAACATCACGATCTTCCAATTTTTAGTCTCGAATTAAACAAATATAAGTAATTTTCAGCCACTTGAAGTTGTGGGTCGCGATAGCGAGACACAACTTGGGTGAACAATTAAAACAAGTGGGTGAACATTAAAATAAAATAACGCAACGAGAATAGGGCTACCTTTATCTCATTCCTTTTTGCAAGTGAAGAACATTTTATTTTTTCCAAGGGACAATTAGATAGCTAGGGGAGGGGGGGGGGGTCGCTAGACTTTATAGGTTTTGCCAGCTTTTCTTTTACCTCTGCAAAAAATATTCCGTTATTTGTGAAATTTAAGTCGTAACATATAGTGCTTCAAGATTGAAGGCATATTTTACTTTAAACAACTGGTTATGCATGCGCTTTTAAAAAGACAGAATGTCTGCTGTAGTCGACATCAGTGTTGTAAGGGTTATTATTTATGTTTCGCTGAAGATAGGACATATCAGCCTTTGTGGTATACATGCCTTCCCTACCTATTCTATACTAACGTCTCTATGCTACCTAAGCTACAGGAAGTCACTTATGAGCTTATGATGAGTCATCGTGTGATATTAGCATAATTAACCCCTTATTTACATAATCTATGCGTAGCTACGTGATGGCTGTGGAGTATGCACAGCGCTTAACCAATGTCGATTCAATGCTGGTCCAACGTCTGCGACGCTGGCCCAACACTGAACCGACATTGGGTAGATATCTCGTGTTTTTTCTGTCTCCATCAGGCCGTCATAATAGTTACTTGTTAAGGTGAGTACTCAGCGGCTTCTACAAGGAAGCCGATTATAGCCAGTTGACACTTAAACCCCGTAAACCCTCAGGATGTATCAAAATACCCCTTTGCATCTCTGAGATTTAATTTCCTGCACCCAGGGATTTGGAACTGTTTTTAATAATAACAATGTATTTTTTCGCTCGCCACGCACTTCAAGTCATCTTCATCCACTAATAATCGAGAATACACTGTTTGCACGATTTTGCGCATAAGCAGGACTCCCAACTAAATAGTTCAGTTTTAATCACTGTGTGGCGTGTTGTAATAGAAAAGAGTGTGACAGGACTCCCAACTAAATAGTTCAGCTTTTAGTCACTGTGTGGCGTGTTGCTATTGGGAAAGGTGTATTGCGACAACAATTCGCCGCTTGTAGAGAACGGATATGACAACGTAAATTTAGGCTTGAAAGGGTTAAGACCTCATGATGCATCAAAGTAACATTCCACATCCTGGGGGCAGATTCAGAATTTCAGAAAAAGGGGGAATTTGATTGACCTCCCAGTAAAAATTATAAACTTTGTGCCAAAAACTTATATTTTAATCTTAAACAGCGACTTAGGGGTTTTGTCAAGTTGAAAAAAATCCAAAAATCCGAGAAAAACTCGGATTGGTCGGAACTCAAACCATCCACCCGCCTATCCTTTTTTTATTTTTTAGAAACATGACAACAACACAAAAAACACAGAAAACCACATTTCCAAAAAAAAAAAATTAAAATCCCAGTTGGGGCTTGACCCATCCACCCACTTCCGAGTTCTTCTCGGATTTTTAGATTTTTTTTAACTATACAAGACCCCTTAACCCTTTCAAGCCTGAGTTTACAAGTTTACAATCTTCATCCACTACAAGCCGCGAATTGCTGTCGCAATTCTCGACTTGTAGTGAATGAAGATGATCTTAAAGGGACATACCCAGGTCTACAATCATTAAAAAATCGGTGATTTTATTTTAGATTATTAATATGACAATATGATGTAAACATGTCCATAGACTAGAATTGCAAAAGTTTTTTTTAATTTTTGTGCTGCGCACTTACCAGTTAGGCTAGATATAGAGACAAAATTTCCGTATTTCTTATTTTTAGCATGGTTGTCAATAATTAGAAATATCTAGCCTAATTGGTGAATGCGCAGCACAAAAATTAAAAAACTTTTGCAGTTCTAGTCTATGGACATGTTTACATCATATGGTCATACTAATAAGCTAAAATAAAATCACCGATTTTTTGATGATTTCAGCCTGGGCATGTCCCTTTAAGTGGTTGGAAAATTAAGGAAAATTGCAATGCATTGGCAAACCAGCTTCATGGAAATATACATTCTAAAACACTTAAGTCTGTTTTCAGGGATGTAAAATGATGCTTTAATGCATCGTGAGGGGTTAGAGGGTTGGAGACGGTTTGAGTGTCAAATACTGATAGTTTTACTATTTAGAACGAATGTGAGGTAATTTAAATTCTAAAAGGGGGGGGGGCAGGACCCCCCTCCCTGGTTTCCCTCTAGATCCACCACTGCATCATTCCTCAAACTGACTTAATTTTCAAAAGATAAGGGATTTAACATTTGCATGGAACAATATATTGCAAATTTCTTAAATTTGTTATCCACTTCAAGTTATCGTCATCCACTACAAGGCAGGAAATGCAACAGCAATTCTCGAATTTTTGTAGACGAATATCGCAATAGTAGGCCTAAATTCAGTATTGGAAGGGCAACATTTTCTTAGTATTTACCCCTTTAGACGTCAGAATCTGACGCCTGAAGTTGATCCCTGCATTGAAAGAGTGAAATATTTATTTGGCCGTGACCCTTAACATAGGTATTCAAACGAATTTTTTAAAAATACACAAATTCAGCAATAAAATTGGAAGCTCCAAGCATTGTCATTTTGATGGGTTGTGGTATATTTCTATACATTTTACAGCCAGCCAGCCAGCCAACAAGCCATCCAGCCAGCCAGCCAGCCAGTCAGCCAGCCAGCCAGCCAGCCAGCCAGCCAGCCAGCCAGCCAGCCAGTCAGCCATACATCCATCCATCCATCCACCCACCCGCCAAGCCTGCCTGCCAGTCAGTCAACCAGCCAGCCTGCAAGCCAGTCAACCAGCCTACCGTCCAGCTAGCCAACCAGCCAACCAGCCAACCGTCCAGCTAGCCAACCAGCCAATCAACCAGCCAGCCAGCCGGCCAGCCAGCCAGTCAGCCAGCTAGCTAGGCAACCAGCCAGCCTCCCAACCAGCCAGCCAACCAGCCATCCAGACAGCCAGCCAGTCATCGATCCATCCAGCCAGCCAGTCGGCCAGCGAGCCAGCCAACCAGCCAGCAAACCAGCCATCCAGCCAGCCAACCAGCCAGCCAGCCAGCCAACCAACCAGCCAGCCAGCCAGCCAGCCAGCCAGTCAGCCAGCCAGCCATCCAGCCAGCCATCCAGCAATGCACCCAGTCAGTCAGCCATCCAGCCAGCCAGCCAGTCATCCAGCCATCCATCCATCCATTTATTCATCCATCCATCCATCCATTTATCCATCCATTTATCCATCCATTTATCCATCCATCCATCCATCCATCCATCCATCCATCCATCCATCTATCCATCCATCCATTCATCCACCCATCCATCCATTCATCCATCCATCCATCCATCTATCTATCCATCCATCCATCCATCCATCCATCCATCCATCCATCCATCCATCCATCCATCAATCCATCCGTCCATCCATCCATCTATATATCCATCCATCCATCCATCCATCCATCCATCCATCCATCCATCCATCCATCCATCCATCCATCCATCCATCCAGCCCCCCCCCCCCTCCCCCTCGGTGACGGGGCTAGTAATCAGATTTCAGCGGGCGTCTTGGAGACTTGGCGCAAATTAACCAATTTTCTCTGGATGCCAAATCTTGTCTTTTATCAACAAATCCGGGCCGTTCAATTATCGGGCAATTTAGAGAATCAAATCGATCTCTGAGCGGAGGGTGGGAGTGGTGGACGGAGGACGGACGGATGCCTGGGTGTTATTGTCCACCTCAGAGGCCCTGGGGACTTGTAATGGACACCCTTTGATCTTTCAGTCTCTAGGGATATGTTATTACAGACATGCTGGTTCTCACATATCAAATATTTAGGCCTTGTTAAACCTGTAAGAGCTCTTTTTAATCTCTTTTATTAGCAGGTTAAATCAGGTTATTAAGAATTAAATCAGTGTTTAAGCATCAAGATTTGTAAATATTTGATCCAAAATTAAACAAATAGTAATGAATATTTTTTATCTACTTGAATTTAAATAATATAAATTATCGTCTCATGCAAAGCGTTGAGTCTCATGCCCCATCCTTACACGTATTAAATACTGTAAGAGTGACAATACGATTATGATGTATTAGATAACAGACGCGCGGGAAGAATGTCTGATTAAAGCTTAAAACAGGTTTTCAAGCTCTAATCCGACATTTATCGCGCGTATATAAAAATATCACAGAAGTTTATTGTGAGATATTAAATGTTAGGTGCAGGAATTTTTTATTTGTCACACACACATATTAGAACACCAGACTGAAATCACCATAATTCTAAAAATTCAATTACTCGCTTCAATCTTGAAACTAATTTCTAGCTTTTATAATCCCTCCAGTGAACATAACAACTTTGATCGATCATGTTTTAACCTCCAAAGCGCTAAATGAAATAACCTGAATTTTTAACCACCTGAAGTTGTGAGTCGCGGAAGCCTAAAAATTGTGTTTTTAAGGATTTAAGTTATTGTTATTATCAAGAGGACTTGGTAGTGAAAGGGTTATAGCGCCTTTAGAGCACATAGGGTTAAAGCGGAGACAAATCAGAGAGTAAGATTATCTGGATCTGTGGGCGACCTACCGCATCGCTCCCCTCCCCCCCCCCCGCGGTGGAGGGACATCCCGGGGGAGGAGCGTCCAGGCGGGAGAGGGGGGGGGGAGGTGTCATGTCCGGGCCGCTCTAAATACCGTATCTGCCGAGTTACACTATCAAGCAAAATATAATCATAATTATTGCTATGCCGTTTTTTTTTTCAAATTAAACTCTGGGTCAACTGGGTGAGGATTGAAATTTCACAAGCACGAGTTATTCAACCAATGTCGGTATAATGTTGGGTCAGTATGTGATAGAGCGCGCAGCGCGTCGCTAACCTGCGCGAAATTAACGTCGATAAACTGGCTTCAACCTTGACCCTTACAGCGCTGAATTAATTTGTAGAAAAAAACATCGCAACCAAAGGGTTTTTTCACCTTGAAACCATCATAAATGTCTTAAGCTGCGTTCACATGCATACGGGTTGGTATACGAGTACGGCATACAGATACGGCAATTGGCTAAGTGTTCGCATGCAGACGGCTACATGCACACGGCTATATAAGCACGGCTTGTCCACAGTTTCATTCTCTTATTCAATTGACCAGGACATGGCACCAGGACATGACACCAATATCCCCGAAGCTATACAATTACATGCTGCAGCAAAATCCGTATGCCGTACCCGTGTACATGTGAACATCCTCATTGATAAGTTTATGGAGAGATTTTTGCCGTATGCCGTATGCCGGATGCCGTATGCCGTATGCATGTGAACGCAGCTTTAGTTGGCTCTTTCAGATTTATTTGAATACCTATGTTATGGGTCTACGGCCATTATAAATATTTATAGCCTACTCCTACAGTGCGGGGATCGACTTTAGACGTCAGAATCTGACGTCTGCGGGGATCGACTTAAGACGTCAGAATCTGACGTCTACAGACGTCAGATTCTGACGTCTAAAGTCGATCACCGCTCTGTAAGGGTTAATGTCGATACACTGGCTTCAAACTTAAAGGTGATCTATCACCCCTTATATAGTATGAATAAATTTGTGACAAATAAATCAAAGTTGCCGCAAAATGGGGCACACGTGTTTCCTTATATGGGGTGATTGGCTATCATGTGACGTCACCCCATATAAGGACATAATTTTTCATACCATATAAGGGGTGATAGATCACCTTTAATTAGACGAGGCCGCCATTACCGTGATCGGCCAATCACTTTGAGAAGGGAGAAACAAGGATATTTCTCTGAATCCCACGCAGGATCAGCTGGGTTCGAACCCGGGACGCAGGCATGGCTGGCGAGGCAGTCATGCAGGCTGCCATATCGAAATATGATGTTATTGGGAAGTCCTGGTCCATCTAAATGCTGTATCTGCCAGTTCATTAAGGGGGCCAACATTCAATATCCAGGTGGGGGGGGGGGGGATTTGGGTGGAGTATTTTTCAAATAAATAATTTCGGGCTGATTCTGCGTGAAATAAATAATTTACTTCTAAAACTGTTCTATATTTATAAACACGTAATAAAATTTAAAAATTTGAGCGCGCCGCCGAGCCGGGTTGAAATAAATAATTTGACCGCAACAAAAACTCCAGTTCCCCCCCCCCCCTGGAGATTGAATGCTGGTCCTCTAATCAAGGAAAATACAACCATAATTAAATGGTAAATGCTAAGATATTTTCAGGAATTCACTTCTTGAGGAGTGAACCTTATGTTTACTATAGCCTTCCGCCGCTAAGCGCCACCCGTTTGTAATCCGTTTTATCAGCCAATCAAATCACGTTTAATGGGAATGCAATGAGAGTTTAAACATCAAAATTTGCAAATACTTGATCTCAAATTAAACAAATATGAGTGATTTTCATCCGCTTGAAGTTGTTGATCGCGGTATCCTACCTTGGCATACCTAGGTAGTGAGTGACGAGTGAGTGAGTGAGTGAGCGAGTGAGTGAGTGAGTGAGTGAGTGAGTGAGTGAGTGAGTGAGTGAGTGAGTGAGTGAGTGAGTGAGTGAGTGAGTGAGTGAGTGAGTGAGTGAGTGAGTGAGTGAGTGAGTGAGTGAGTGAGTGAGTGAGTGAGTGAGTGAGTGAGTGAGTGAGTGAGTGAGTGAGTGAGTATGTGAGTGAGTGAGTGAGTGAGTGAGTGAGTGAGTGAGTGAGTGAGTGAGTGAGTGAGTGAGTGAGTGAGTGAGTGAGTGAGTGAGTGAGTGAGCGGGCGGGCGGGCGGGCGGGCGAGCGAGCGAGCGAGCGAGCGAGCGAGCGAGCGATGAGTGAGTGAGTGAGTGAGTGAGTGAGTGAGTGAGTGAGTGAGTGAGTGAGTGAGTGAGTGAGTGAGTGAGTGAGTGAGTTAGTGAGTGAGTGAGTGAGTGGGTGGGTGAGTGAGTGAGTGAGTGAGTGAGTGAGTGAGTGAGTGAGTGAGTGAGTGAGTGAGTGAGTGAGTGAGTGAGTGAATGAGTGAGTGAGTGAGTGAGTGAGTGAGTGAGTGAGTGAGTGAGTGAGTGAGTGAGTGAGTGAGTGAGTGAGTGAGTGAGTGAGTGAGTGAGTGAGTGAGTGAGTGAGTGAGTGAGTGAGTGAGTGAGTGAGTGAGTGAGTGAGTGAGTGAGTGAATAGTTAGTCATGAACAGAGGAATTATAGAAATACAGAATAAAATCTTAAATGATATTTTCTTTTAATAACCTACACGATTAGGGGGCCACCATTCAGGGGAGGGCGGATTTTTTTGTAAATTAATAATTTCTGGCGGACTCTGCGTGAAATAAATAATTTACTTCAAGAACTGTTCTATATAAACATGTAATAAAATGTGAAATTTTCAGCGCGCCGCCGAGCCCAGTTGAAATAAATAATTTATTCGCGCCAAAAACTCCAGCCCCTCCCTGGATATTGAATGGTGGCCCCCTTATTATCCATCCAATAATGAATGGTTTAATGTTAGGCCAGCGTCAACGACGCTGGCCCAACATTAAACCAACAGTGACATGGCTGTCGCTCTATCATCTTGCATGGGATACGAATAATCTTACTGCTGTCCAATATTACATCGCCCCCACTTTCCCCCGGAAATCGTCCCCAAGGAGAGCGGGTGATATTGGTAGAAAGGGCACAGGCGTGGAGACTCAATCCAGGGGAGATCAGGGCAAATTGTCAGACAGGGCACGAAAACGGAGAATGAATCTTATTCCCAGTTTATTGTGTGGCCGCTTATCGCGCCCCTAGCGGAGAGAAGCGCGTTATTAATTGTCGGGGTCCGGGCATCAATTCCACAAAGTCAGAAGATCAGAAAGATCAGAAAAGCAAACGGTGGAAACGGTCACCTTCTCTCTCCTCCTCACACACTCTCATGTCTACAGTCAAAATAATGGTCCTGTACGCAGGTCTTTTTGTCGCATGTTTTTCTCTTGGAAATCATCCAATTTATATGCAGTTTTGAACAGACACTATCTCCTAAGCATACGACAATAACCTTGAAAACAACATTGGAAACAACCTTGAAAACAACATTGAAAACAACCTTGTAAACAACCTTGAAAACAACCTTGAAGACAATCTTGGAAACAACCTTGAAAACAACCTTGAATAAAACCTTGAAAACAACCTTGAAGGCAACCTAAAAAACAACCTCGAAAACAACCTTGGAAACAACCTTGAAAACAAACTTGAAAACAACATCAATAAAAACCTCGAAAACAACCTTGAAAACAACTTTGAAAACAACCTTGAAAACAACCTTGAAAACAAACTTGAAAACAAATTGTCTACTATACCATTTAATTGTGACTACCCAATATAGACTATTCTCACACTCTGTGCAGTGGTTTTCACTATGAGACGTATATCGGTATCAGCCCATATCGCACTCTAGCTGTAGTTTGAACTGCAATCTGTTGCAGTTATGTCACATGTGACGTGATCGTGTGAGAAAATACAAACGTTGTTCATTTTTCGTGCCATATGTGAAAGTACAGCACATGTCCAATGAATAAGGTGTTCGCCTAAAGGCTCACACCTTATTCATTGAACGAGTGCTGTATTTTCCCATATCGCACTCAAATGAACACCGTTTGCATATCATCAACTTCATTCAGTTTTGATCTCGAATTTCATTACAGGTCAAATGACCTAACTTCATATATACACAATTATATGAATATTTAAGGGTTGCTGCCAATATGATTAGAAAATAAAGCTGATAAAATTTCAAAGAGATTATAATTGCCTGAACACCGGGGAACCATGCTCTACAAGACATATAATGACATTGACTATAGACGAATATCGATTAGCAACATTAAGCCAGCATTGGGGCGATGTCTATTACTATTGATAATGATGATTTAATTAATCACTGTTATAAATTGGAAATAAAATTTGTGTTTCAACATCACCATTTACAAATGTTTTGTCTCAAATTAAACAGATATGAGTAGGCTAATTTCCACCCACTTGAAGTTGTGGATCGCGGTAGCGAGACACAACTTCATGTGGGTGGAAATTTAAATTAGATAACTTAGGGATTAAAGGGTTAATATTTGTCACCACGACTCCAAAGTAAACTATTAACCCTTGTCGTCCTAGTGTCGTGTTTATATATTTAAAGCATTTCCTGAATTCTCAGTAAATAAAATAATTCAATTTGATGGTTATTCAATGGCTATTTTTCACAAAAGAATTTTTTCGTAATTTGAAAATAATTTCGCTTTCAGTAACTCAAGCTTCAAGTGGATGAAACAACACTACCCTAGAATAAAAGGGTTATATTACCTGCAAACATTGACCCAAAGCTGGTTTAATGCTGGGCCACCGTCTGCGACGCTGGCCCAACATTAAACCAGCTTTGGGGCACTGTCTATTTTTATTGATATTGATGATTGGTTCCACTTCACGGATGTGTTTATCTTAGCAATTTCATACCTCTGTAGTTTTATGGTACTTTCTCTCTCCACCCTGTGACATTAGTATTGATATAGGATATTAAAGATGAAATGTAGCTGGTAATGGTGCTGAACCCAGTCATAATATCCCCCTCAGGTTCACTATTTGACCTGATAATGCAGAGATATTGATATAATCTGTGTACAAAGAAGCAATTATCAGGATTTAAGGGGGGATCAAACTGTTGTTAGGGGGGGGGGGGGCACCATTCAATTACTAGGGGGAGGGTGGAGTATTTTTGAAATGCATATTTTCAGACAACATTTTCGTGAAAGTAAATAATTGGCTGAAGAACATCTTGTAAATAAATATTTTGCTTGGCATCATTAAATGAATCCTAAATTTGTGAAACGCTTGGCCCAGATCAATGCTAAGCCTAGTTTGGGATCCAAATTTGTGGACAACATTTTGTATTAGAAAGTGAAATAAATATTAAAAAAAAAATTGTAGGAAATGTTATAAATAGTTGCTATAATTGAAACGTAATCCCCCCCCCTATTAATTGAATGGTGCCCCCTTATTATTGGTCATAAAAATATCTTATTATCCAACATTTTTCAAGGGACTAGCCCACCGCTAAATAGTAATCTTAAAGCGTTAAATTAAATAATTTAAATTTTCACCCACTTGAAGTTGAAAATATGTTTAAATATGACATTTACAAAATGTCATGAAAATTGGTTGACAATTGACGGAGAAATCAACGAAAAACATGCGCTACTTGTTAGTTCTAAAGTTATAGTTATTCTAGTGATTTGATTTGAGGATAAGTTTCCCATCACCGTGTGTATTTGCCGGTCTATACCAGTGATTTGTCATGCCAGTTATTTCACCAGGTCTATTTGGCTAGGTCAAGGAAAATAAAATCTGATTCTATTTTCCTCGGCTGGGCGTATCAGCGGATGCCGCCGACACCTTCATATCTGAGTGTACATCTATCATTGGTCAATGTCATGACATGGCACGCCATCACACACATAATACAGTGGGTATGGCACGCCCGGATGACCCTAAATAAACCCGGCATCCCATCAAAAACATAACCAGTCCAATATCCCATAGATTGCTCACTAATAGCTTGCCAGGATCAGGCGGGGCCAAATAAGCCGCGGGAGATCACTATACCTGAACACACAATTATCAGGAATCTAGCGCATCATTTTCGCTTATTTCTCAATCAATTATCAACAGATTTTCATGGAAGTTGGACACGCCAGTTTCTAGCAAGAACTTTACATAGATAAAGTTCTTGTTTCAAGTAAAAGCTATGCAGGTTTGAAATGGTCACCAAAAGGGCTGTCGGGTTCTATAGTATGGATGTCTGACTTTATACATTTCACAGTTTTATTTTGTTTATAAATTAGGCGATTCTTTCATGTGATCGTCAATTCGGCATAGCCTACAGAGTGGACAAAGGTGGTCCTAAACAACATATATTATGTTTAAAGGGACTGGCCCAGGCTAAAATCATAAAAAAATTGGTGATTTTATTTCGGGTTCTTAATATGACCATATGATGTAAACATCTCCATAGACTAGAACTGCAAATTTTTATATTTTTTGTGCTGCGCATTCACCAGTTAGATATAGAGACGAAATTCCCGCATTTCCTATTTTTGACATGGTTGTCAATAATTAGAAATCAGGAATTTCGTCTCTAAATCCAGCCTAACTGGTGAATGCGCTGCACAAAAATTATAAAAATTTGCAGTTCTACTCTATGGAGATGTTTACATCATATGGTCATATTAGGAACCCGAAATAAAATCACCGATTTTTTGATGATTTTAACCTGGGCCAGTCCCTTTAAGACCTGGGTCCATCCTGCTAAATATCTAAGTTAAAATCAATCGTAACTTTTTTAATGTCTGTCTGTCTGTCTGTCTGTCTGTCTGTCTGTCTGTCTGTCTGTCTGTCTGTCTGTCTGTCTGTCTGTCTGTCTGTCTGTCTGTCTGTCTGTCTGTCTGTCTGTCTATATAATCAAAATAACTAATTCACATATTTAGAGCGCATCCAGAATTCAAAAAAGGGCTAATTGAAAAAAAATCAAAATTTTGTGTTAACTCTTTCAGCTCGGGGACTCTGTGGACGTCAGATTCTGACCTCCGACCCCCCCCCCCCGCCTCTGGGGGGGGGAGGTTTTATATATAAACGAGAAAAAAACACATTCCCCTGTGGTGGTTGGTTCCTAGCCCGTGTCTTGAGAGGGTCATACTGGCTATTATGTCCTCTAGGGTACAAAAGGTCCCTCAGAAAACAGGGCTCTCTGCGCCAACACTTTTTGCCAGGTCATTTCGACATTTTTTATCAGGTCGTTTCGTCAGTGAAATTGCTGTCAGATTGAGGCTGTATTATTTGACATGTTATTGGTCGTCAATATAACCCTTGTGACCTGTTGTCCCCCGCTCTCCCCTATATAACCCTGCGACCCCTCCCCCCACTCTCCCCTGTTCATTTCCCACGTCCCATCTACCCCCCCCCCCCACACACACACACTTCCATTAATAACAATTTCAGCACGGGAACCGTCATTAGACGTCAGAATCTGACGTCTGTAGACGTCAGATTATGACGTCTAATGGCGATCCGTGCACCGAAAGAATTAAAACATTCACAATGGCCGTAGATCCATAACATAGGTATTCAAATGAAGCGGAAAGAGATAACTGAGACATTTATGGTGATTTCAAATTGAAAAAAAACTTTTGGTTTCAGTGATTTAAAAAACTTTCCTGTGGAAACAACTTTCCAGTGGAAACAACTTTCCCGTGGAAAGGAGTGCTAGGGAAAATATTCCCAGAATACTCCTAATATGTATATATTGTAATAATGGAAGTATAGGAGATGAATTCCACTACCTACTACAATGTAAACACTTTTTTTAAAGACAGGTTATTGCATCTGAAATGTCGTTCATTTATCAATCCATCAACGCTCACATTAAAAAAAAATATATGAATCCAACTAATTACTTACTACCACTTTGCAAATTTATTATTGTTATTATAAAAAAAATTCTATATAAATAAATAAATAAATATATGTATAATTTCATAGTGTTTATATATGATATGTTTTAAAATGTTAAAAAACTGTTGCAATTTATTTCTGGAAATTAAGTTAAAATTTGATGCATTAATTTAAATTCATATCATCGGGAACATCCCTGGCAATTACGCATGGTTTTTTTAAAACAACGTAATAAATTTGTCTTGTCTTGTCTTGTCTTGTCTTGTCTTGTCTTGTCTTGTCTTGTCTTGTCTTGTCTTGTCTTGTCTTGTCTTGTCTTGTCATACTTGCCTTGCCTTGCCTTGCCTTGCCTTGCCTTGCCTTGCCTTGCCTTGCCTTGCCTTGCCTTGCCTTGCCTTGCCTTGCCTTTGTCTTTGTCTTGCCTTGCCTTGCCTTGCTTTGTCTTTGTCTTGTCTTGTCTTGTCTTTGTCTTGTCTTGTCTTGTCTTGTCTTTATCTTGTCTTGTCTTGTCTTGTCTTGTCTTGTCTTGTCTTGTCTTGTCTTGTCTTGTCTTGTCTTTTCTTGTCTTGTCTTGTCTTGTCTTGTCTTGTCTTGTCTTGTCTTGTCTTGTCTTGTCTTGTCTTGTCTTTGTCTTGTCTTGTCTTGTCTTGTCTTGTCTTTGTCTTTGTCTTGTCTTGTCTTTGTTTTGTCTTGTCTTGTCTTGTCTTGTCTTGTCTTGTCTTTGTCTTGTCTTGTCTTGTCTTGTCTTGTCTTGTCTTTGTCTTGTCTTGTCTTGTCTTGTCTTGTCTTTGTCTTTGTCTTGTCTTGTCTTGTCTTGTCTTGTCTTTGTCTTTGTCTTTGTCTTTGTCTTTGTCTTTGTCTTGTCTTGTCTTGTCTTGTCTTGTCTTGTCTTGTCTTGTCTTTTCTTGTCTTGTCTTGTCTTGTCTTGTCTTGTCTTGTCTTGTCTTGTCTTGTATTGTCTTGTCTTGTCTTGTCTTGTCTTGTCTTGTCTTGTCTTGTCTTGTTCTGTCCTGTCCTGTCCTGTCCTGTCCTGTCCTGTCTTGTCTTGTCTTGTCTTTGTCTTGTCTTGTCTTTGTCTTGTCTTGTATTGTCTTGTCTTGTCTTTGTCTTTGTCTTTGTCTTTGTCTTGTCTTGTCTTGTCTTGTCTTGTCTTTGTCTTGTCTTGTCTTGTCTTGTCTTGTCTTTGTCTTTGTCTTTGTCTTTGTCTTGTCTTGTCTTGTCTTGTCTTTGTCTTTGTCTTGTCTTGTCTTGTCTTGTCTTGTCTTGTCTTGTCTTGTCTTGTCTTGTCTTGTCTTGTCTTGTCTTGTTCTGTCCTGTCCTGTCCTGTCCTGTCTTGTCTTGTCTTGTCTTGTCTTTGTCTTGTCTTGTCTTTGTCTTGTCTTGTCTTGTCTTGTCTTTGTCTTTGTCTTGTCTTGTCTTGTCTTGTCTTGTCTTGTCTTGTCTTGTCTTGTCTTGTCTTGTCTTGTCTTGTCTTGTCCTGTCCTGTCCTGTCCTGTCTTGTCTTGTCTTGTCTTGTCTTTGTCTTGTCTTGTCTTTGTCTTGTCTTGTCTTGTATTGTCTTGTCTTGTCTTGTCTTTGTCTTTGTCTTTGTCTTGTCTTGTCTTGTCTTGTCTTGTCTTGTCTTTGTCTTGTCTTGTCTTTGTCTTGTCTTGTCTTGTCTTGTCTTGTCTTGTCTTTGTCTTTGTCTTTGTCTTGTCTTGTCTTGTCTTGTCTTTGTCTTTGTCTTTGTCTTTGTCTTGTCTTGTCTTGTCTTGTCTTGTCTTGTCTTGTCTTGTCTTGTCTTGTCTTGTCTTGTCTTGTCCTGTCCTGTCTTGTCTTGTCTTGTCTTTGTCTTTGTCTTGTCTTGTCTTGTCTTGTCTTGTCTTGTCTTGTCTTGTCTTGTCTTGTCTTTGTCTTGTCTTGTCTTGTCTTGTCTTGTCTTGTCTTGTCTTGTCTTGTCTCGTCTCGTCTCGTCTCGTCTCGTCTCGTCTGTCTCGTCTCGTCTCGTCTCGTCGCGTCTCGTCTCGTCTCGTCTCGTTTCGTCTCGTCTGAAAACTACTTCTGTAAAATCGAATTTTGCTGAATCTACATTCTTTTGTCAAGTCATATAGAAGGAAGAATAATGTATTGCGAAAATAACAATATATTTTTACTAACAACAACATCTTAACTTTAAAGTATAGTTTGCAAAATATTCACTTAATGCATAAACGAAATAAAATTGTGGAATATTTTGGGTTGTTCTGTGGGTCGGACATTGTTATTAATCTTGTCTATTATATACCACATGTGTCCGACGGGTGGTGGATGGTCCAAAATAAAAGTTAGCTTTTCGCTACACAGTCAGTCAATTCTCAAGCGATTGTCACGAAATTTTCTAACCATTATTATCTATTCATTTGGCAACAACCCTGAAAATTTCGCAAAATTCCAATAAGCATTTTTAAAGTTAGACCATTTGACATGTAACGCAATTCTGAGAATGAGCCGGAATGATGTTTTGGGTTTATATATGTTATAAAGGAGCGTCATAAATAGACATTTACTACATGTCAAATGGTCTAACTTTTGGACTATACAATATTTTTTTATTAATAAATTTTCAGAATCGATGCCAAATGAATAGAAAATAGGGTTTACAAAATGTCATGGAAATCGCTCGAGAATTGACTGACTGGATACCGAAAAGCTACCTTTCATTTTGGACCATCCTCTACCGTCGGACAGATTTTTTTACAGTAGTTGCCAATTTGAATGATTCATGACATATTTTATATAGTAACATATCACAAATCAAGCAGAAAGTGTATATTATAATATTAATTGTGGCTACATGTAAACTCCTATATTTTCAACATAACTTTTACCAAAAATATAAAAAACATATAAAACATATACAAAAATAAGCCCTCTTGCATATACATGTACATACAAATAAGTCAAAAAAAGACTTTCATTATTTTAAAAGAAAATAATAACATATAGCAGATTTTAAATTGTAGGATTATTTTCATTTATATGAAGCCAGCTTAACATAAATGAAAATTGTCCCCCAATAACAAATAGGGCAATTGCGTCAGAAAAATTAGCTTCACATGAATAGAAAATGCTAGGGGTCGGCCATTTAATATCAGGGGGGGGGGGGGTTGTTGTTTTTTTGTGAAAAAAAATAATTTGTTCACAAAATCGGCCCCAAAAAATAGTTCGCTTTATAATTTCATTTGATTTTGATTTGATAAGTGTGGGGGAAAAAAAATGTTCATTAATGTGTAAGAAAAAATAAATTGTTAACAGCAGATCTTTCCAATTCTGCCAGAAACTGCCAAAAAAACTGTCTGTTTGTCTGTCTGTCTGTCTGTCTGTCTGTCCTGGAAAAAAAAAATGTCTGTGACATCTCATAAAAAAATTGCTTGTTTTTGATCAGGGAGAAAAAAATATTATGTTCTTCTTGTTGGAAGGGAAAAAAAGTTTGGTCAGGAAGAAAAACCATACCCTCCCCCCCCCCCCCCTGGTATTAAATGGTCCGCCCCCTTACTGCTTAGGACCAAAGCAGCCTCTAGACATATTTTTATTCATTTTGAGGTATAAATTGCTGTCGCAATACTCACCTCAAAATAAATAAAAAATTCTAAATTAAAAAAAAATCATCTCTGAATATTATACTAAACAGACTATTGTTTTACCAAAAATAAAAAACAAACATATAATACATATACAAAAATAAGCCCTCTTGCATATACATGTACATACAAATAAGTCAAAAAAGACTTTCATTATTTAAAAAAAAATATATATATTTATTTCATCTCTCCGAATATGTATATATTGTAATGATAGAAGTATAGCAGATGGATTCCAATAAACACTTTTTTAAAGACAGGTTATTGCATCTGAAATGTCGTTCATTTATCAATCCATCAACGCTCACAATAAAAAAAATTATGAATCCAACTAATTATTTACTACCACTTCGCAAATTTATTAATGTTATTATAAAAAATGTTCTATATAAATAAATAAATCTATGTATAATTTCATAGTGTATATATATGATATGTTTTAAAATGTTAAAAAACTGTTGCAATTTATTTCTGAAAATTAAGTTAAAATTTGATGCAATAATGTAAAGGTATATCATCGGGAACATCCCTGGCAATTACGCATGTTCTTTTTGAAACAACGTAATAAATTTGTCTTGTCTTGTCTTGTCTTGTCTTGTCTTGTCTTGTCTTGTCTTATCTTGTCTTGTCTTGTCTTGTCTTGTCTTGTCTACAAAGCATTCAGGCGTTGTAAGGGTAAATCTCACAGCAGCACATTCTAACGTAGGAAAAATGATATCTTTGCTGGAAACTACTTCTGTAAAATTGAATTTTGCTGAATCAACCTTCTTGTGTCAAGTCATATAGAAGGAAGAATAATGTATGGCGAAAATAACAATAACAACTAAGAACAATATTTTGACTTTAAAGTATAGTTAGTAAAATAGTCACATAATGCATAAACGAAATAAAATTGTGGAATATTTTGGGTTGTTCTGGAGGTCGGACATAGTTATTAATCTTGTCTATTATATATCACATGTGTCCGACGGTGAAGGATGGTCCAAAATGAAAGTTAGCTTTTCGATACACAGTCAGTCAATTATCAAGGGATTGTCACGAAATTTCGTAACCATTATTATCTATTCATTTGCAAAAACCCTGACAATTTCGCAAAATTCCAATAAGCATTTTAAAAGTTAGACTATTTGACATGTAACTCAATTCTGAGAATGAACCAGAATGATGTTAATGGGTTTATACATGTTATAGAGGAGTGTCATAAATAACATTTACTACATGTCAAATGGTCTAAGTTTTGGACTATACAATGTTTTTTTACGAAATTTTCAGGATCGATGCCAAATTAATAGAAAATAGGGTTTACAAAATGTCATGGAAATCGCTCGAGAATTGACTGACTGGATACCGAAAAGCTAACTTTCATTTTTGACCATCTTCCACCGTCGGACAGACTTTTTTTTACAGTAGTTGCCAATTTGAATGATTCATGACATATTTTATATAGTAACATATCACAAATCAAGCAGAAAGTGTATATTATAATGCTAATTGTGGCTACATGTAAACTCCTATATTTTCAACATAACTTTTACCAAAAATATAAAAAAAAAAATAAAGCATATACAAAAATAAGCCCTCTTGCATATACATGTACATACAAGAAAGTCAGAAAAAACTTTCATTATTTTAAATATAAATATTAACATTTAACAGATTTTTAATCGTAGGACTATTTTCATTTATATGAAGCCAGCTTAACATAAATGAAAGTTGTCCTCCAATAACAAATAGGGCAATTGCGTCAAGAAAATTAGTTTTACGTGAATAGAAAATGTTAGGGGCTGGCTATTTAATATCAGGGGAGGGAGGGTATGTTTTTTTTCGTAAAAAAATAATTTGTTCACAAAATCGGCCCCAAAAAATAGTTTGCTCTATAATTTCATTTGATTTTGATTTGATAAGTGTGGGAAAAAAATTTGTTCATTTATGTGTAAGAAAAAAATCAATTGTTGACAGCCAGCAGATCTTTCCAATTCTGCCAGAAACTGTCAAAAATCTGTCTGTCTGTCTGTCTGTCTTTCTGTCCTGGAAAAAAAATTGTCTGTGACATCTCATGAAAAAATTGTTTGTTTTTGATCAGGGGGGGGGGGGAATATTATGTTTTTCTTTTTGGAAGGAAAGAAAAGTTTGGTCAGGAAGAAAACATACCCCCCCCCCCCTCCCTGGTATTAAATGGTCCGTCCCCTTACTGCTTAGGACCAAAGCAGCCTCTTGACATATTTTTATTCATTTTGAGGTGTAAATTGCTGTCGCACTACTCACCTGAAAATAAATAAAAAATTCTTGATTAAAAAAAAATCATCTTTGAATAAGCTAGTAAACAGACTACTTTGAAAGTCTGATGAGCTGGATACGAAGATAAATAATCCCACCATGTTATTTTATTTACATTTTACCCACTTGAAGTTGTGTCTCGTTACCGCGACCCACAACTTCAAGTGGCTGAAAATCACTCATGTTTTGCCTAATTTGAGACCAAACATTTGCAAATGTTTGAGTTCGAACACATATTTCATTCCCACTAACTGTGATTTTTATAGGCTGATAAAACGTATAAACCCTTACAGCGCTGAATTTTTGTATGAACATATTGGCGATCAAAGGGTTTTTTCAGTTTGAAATCATCATAAATGTCTTAGTTAGATCTTTCTGATTCATTTGAATACCTATGTTATGGGTCTATGACCATTAGAAATAGTTTTACTCTTACAGCGCGGGGATAGACTTTAGTCGTCAAAATCAGACGTCTGACGTCTGATTTTGACGACTAAAGTCTATCTTCGCGCTGTAAGGATTAAAATCAATTAAAATAGTGATTAGAGAAAAAAGAGGTAATGCAATTTCTTATCTGTATTACATCAGTCAGTATAATAAAAAAAACATAGAATTGTCTTTGTGTTTTTTGTATATCGACTACACAATAATGAGTAAAAAACCTGCCGTAACATACCTCCCCCCCCCCCCCACCTCCACCCCAACCACCCTCCCCCCTGTTTGACCACTCAGTAAAGCTCTCATATAACAAACACCTGTCCGTTAGGCGGACACGAGGTGTGGACAGAGAGTCTGTCCTGGCTGATTGAAAGGACACCTGGTGAATGACCAGGGAAACTCTCAGATGAGACAAATGTGGGGAAGGTGAGGAACAGACTGACAGAATGTCAGGGTGATTTGTGGCACCTGTCTGCTGAGCACTAACAGGCATGAGAGATGCTCAGTGTGCGAATCATCATGCTGTTGTTGCTGCTGCTGTGATTGCTGCTGTTGCTGTTACTGTTGCTGCTGCTACTGCTGCTGCTGCTGCTGCTGCTGTTGTTTCTGCTGCTGCTGCTGCTGTTGTTGTTGCTGCTGCTGTTTTTTGGCTATTGTTGTTATTATTCTTGCTTCTGGTGTTGTTTCTGTTGCTGCTGTTATTGACACGACTGTTTTTGTTTCTACGGCTGTTGCTGCTGCTCCGGTTGCTATCTTTTTGCTGTTGTTGTTGGTTTTCTTTTTTCTTGTCTTTGTTGTTACTGTTGTGTTGTTTCGCTTTTAGCAGCTTCATTTGGTTTTTTATGTTGTTTTCCTTATTTTATTTTTATAATGTTGAAATTGCACTTCTTATTTAAGTGATTTTACTGGTACTATTGGTCCATGATTGCCTCTGTTGTCAATGCTGCCTTGGAACTGTTGTTGTTGTTGTTGCTGATGTGGTGGTTGTTGTCTTTGTTGTTGTTGTTGTTGTTTTTGTTGTTTCTGTTGTTGCTGTTGTTGTTGTTGTTACTATACCTGTTCTTGTAACTGTTGCTGCTGTTGTCGCTGTAGCTGCTGCTGTAGCTGTTGCCACTTCTCGTCAGCTGGTTAGTGTCATGTATTATTATCTGCTGTTGTTGCTGTTGCTGTAGCTGTTGCTGCTGCTGTTGCTGCTGCTGTTGTAGCTGTTGCCACTTCTCCTGAGCTGGTCAGTGTCATGTATTATTAGCTGCTGTTGTTGTAGCTGTTGTTGTAGCTGTTGCCACTACTTCTCGGATGGTCAGTGTCATGTATTATTAGCTGTTGTTGTAGCTATTGCTGCTGTTGCTGCTGCTGCTGTTGCTGTTGCCACTTCTCCTAAGCTGGTCAGTGTCATGTATTATTAGCTGTTGTTGTTGTAGCTGTTGTTGTATCTGTTGCCACTACTTCTCGGATGGTCAGTGTCATGTATTATTAGCTGTTGTTGTAGCTATTGCTGCTGCTGCTCCTGCTGTTGTTGCTGTTGCCACTTCTCGTCAGCTGGTCAGTGTCATGTATTATTAGCTGCTGTTGTTTTGTTGTTGCTGCTGTTGTTAATAGCTGTTGTTGTTGCTGCAGCCACTTCTCCTCAGCTGGTCAGTGTCATGTATTATTAGTTAAGGATGTATCCATGTATGTTGTGTAACAGGTTCTCCAGTCTTCAGGAGACACACTAAATGGGGTGCGGCTATACACCCCTTGACCCCCATAACCTACCCCTAGGTCACGTCAGGGTGATTAACCCCCCTAGAACATGTACCATTCACCAGGTGGCTCTACATACCCCATCACGTGATACACCCCACGTGTTCACACTCGGTGTGCACGGGGAACCCCCTCAAATCATTATCCACAGGGGAATCCAGGCGATGACGTAATGTGGTTGTAACAACACGGGGAACAGAGTGTGCGGTGAAATGTAAGAGAGAAAGGATTGTTGAGGTTTTGTCCTGTGATCTTATGTTGTCCGTGGAGAGACAAAGGCCATGTTTTATTGCCGTGCCCCATAAAGAGTCTGCCAACTAATTGGGAAGAAAGCCTCGCAAATTGCAAAGGACAATCCCGACCAAATGGCCGTGTGAAAGAGAAGTCAGTCAGTCAGTCAGTCAGTCAGCCAGTCAGTCAGTCAGTCAGTTCATTGCTTTAATTTAAGACAAATATTTTCAATCATTTCAGTTAAAATAAAAGTAGTTTAATCAGCTAATAATAAGATGGATTATTATTGTTCGTGGTTCTCACTCAACACATGTAGAGATACTGTTGATAACATTTTATTAATACTTATAGTCACATTCATGATTCATGTCTCTTTTATCATCTCACTTTCTCTACTAATCTGCTAACATCCATTTATCCGTCTATCTATTCTCCCTCTGTCTCTACCCATCCATCTCGCGCCAAACACACAATACCCCTTTTATACTGAGCGGGTCGTGTGCAAAAACCGTCATAAGCCAATCCATGTCTTTCCCTCCAAACGCATCCTGTTTGTCGGGGAGAATCCAGAGATTCTAGAACATTCTATAAAAATCGTGTGTTAGTTGCACTACTAAAATGTAAACCATTAAATAAATAAAACACTTAAAATTACGTCTTTACACAGAACGAACGATGAGTTACTTATAATATAACACTCCGAATTTAAAAGAGTGAAATGACTTAATCACAAAGTTATAATAGAAACACAAGCCGCTGGCATGACATAAGTCAGTTAATTAAAGATAATAATATTATCACAAATATAAATCATAAAACAAGATGAGTTATCAAAATAATATAACAAGACAGATTTTTAGATGTTAAACTGAAATAGTAACTCATCGGCTAAACCTCACATTTTGATCTTAGAATATTACAAGAAACACAGTATGATAAATTAGTGAAATAATTAATACAAAGGGGGTCTTTGTAAAAGACGGGGCAATCCCTATGAGTCATCGGGAACTCCGGCCACAAGTATCCGAAAAAAAGTTGTTCACACCGAGGTCACACAGATACGGTTAACCATCTCATAGCTAGGGTCAATTAACAAGACGACAAATGTCGTCATCCTATAAAGTTTCGACCCGAAACTAGTAATTATTATTATATAAAGAAACCAAACAGCCATTTTTTTAAGAACTACTTACTACAGTGCTTACTTACAAAATATACAATAATGACGGAAATCTATAGAAAACATCAATAATATATCAGGTAAAGAGTTAATAACAATATAGCAGAATAAATCCTAATGAGAACAGTAGGGTAACTTACGTAATAATAAAGCATCAAAATGCAATTACATGTACCTCTGTGGTGACAAATCACACTACACCGACATAAACATATTAACACATATACCATAAACATGTGAGACAGTAGTCTAGCACATAACATTCCACACAGAAAGTAATAACTGATTCATATAGCCAACACTTAATAATCAATATTATTATCCAAAAAGAAGGTGTAACGTCTCCAATGAAAAATGAGCTAACAGTATATTACGTCATAGACCTATCTTTAGCGTCTATATCTCAACAAAATCATCTTAATCTAAACTAATACATATAATAAACTCTCTCAGGTGTTCAAACAGTACTAATTACTCAGAGTATAAAAACTAGGACCATTAAGCATAAAAGCGAGTGAAGTCCGTTTAAATTAGATAAAAACTCTTCCTGACATAACATATAATGAATCTAAGAAGTCAAATCACATTACACAAGTTATAAACATTAATCAAGTCGTTACAATGAAAAAATTACAATAAACGGTCAAGTCAGGTAAGGCGATATCCAACATATTTACCTAAGTAAACATAGAAAAAAAGTGAAGCAAGATATAATATAATAATTATAACAACTGCGTATTAAATACCTCTTATCCTTTATAAATCTGTCGATATCCGAAGTTCATCTTCACATAATCCACACAGCGTTCACACAGCGTTCATTAACAAATTATAAAAGTCCACCAATATTCGGTCAATGGTGTATCCACGTATAAATTGTCCATTTAACATGTTTAAAGAAAACAATTATTTTATATCCAGAAGAACACTAAAAAAACGCGTATTTATATTCCGGAGACAGTCACATTAATGGGTATGACGTGGGCAATAGGGTATTTCCCAATACCGTGACGGTCCCTACAATCCGTATGTTTAATATATCAACCTTCTGATATCTAGAGTATATTATGTTTCCTTATTAACCATCTGGGCCCTAGATCACCACATGCTTCATTTATTAACCCTCTATGAGACGCGAGTACCACATGTATCATGCACTAACCCTCTGGAGGTTGGACGACCATATCGTCGCCTCGGAGCTAAAGGATCCTATCTGACACTCGTCAGAGTGGCAGATAGGATCATTTAGCTCCGAGGCGACGATATGACTCATATATCAACCTTCTGGAAACCAGAATTTTATGATCATGTATAAATCCTTTGGGGCCTAGAATATCATAGGTCTCATTTATTAAGCCTACATGGGGTCTATACTGTCATATGTCGCATGCATTAACCTTCTCATGGCTAGATCTAGAGTAGGCCTATCATATGTTTCATGTAGTCTATTAACCATCTTTAGGCTAGACTAGAGTACCACACATATTATTCATTAACCGTCTGGGAGGTAGACGATCATATTTTATATATCTTATATTAGGCCCAGCTAGCTTATTGTAACTAGAGTAATATATGCTTTATCTATTAACCCTCTTGGGGTCTCTCCCCACATGCATCATTCATTAACTCTCTGGAGGCTAGATGATAATATGTCTGAAACATTTTTTTTTTTTTGTATTTATTTTTTTATGTAAATTATGATCAACGTACATGCATATGTATGCAGACATGAGTGTGGCCTAATGTGTTTTCAAGTCCTTTTTGGCTTTTTATCGCGTCCAAAAACGCGTCCGTATCGCGTTATGTGTGTTTTAAAAAACGCGTTTAAATCGCGTGACAAATCGCGCGAAAAAAACGCTCCGCGACGCACGCGTTCTGTCTGTGGAGCCCTTATACAATTATAGTCCTGAATATCAGTGAAAATAGTAGAATTCTTGTCACCCGGACGAATGTAACTGGCTTGGTGTTATGAAATACAGGAGTATCATTATATCTCTAGCTTAGAACGGCCATCTATCTTCATGGAACGACCTCATTTTGACGAATGATGCAACTTTTATTCATTTAACTTTATTTAAAATATACCATTCGGGCAGAGCTGCGAGAGCGTAGAGTAAATATATTGATAACGATCGTAGACCCATAACATAGGTATTTAAATGAATCAGAAGGAGCTAATAAGACATTTATGATGATTTAGAATTACATAAAACCCTTTGGTTTTCATGATTTATATAAAAAGTATTCAGTATTGGGAGATATAATTGTATCCCTCTAGAAATGAAAAAAATCTGAATCTTCAGTCATTTCGGAAAAGAATTAAAGACTTCATATTTCGGCCAAGCTTTTCCATCCTAAATCCTCTGTGTTCCAGCATGCTCCATCGATGAATTGGAACGGTAAATTGATAATGACAATGAACCTGATTCGGATTTGCGTTTTAACCCTTTCAAGCCTGAATTTACCATTGTCATCTTCATTCACTACAAGCCGCGAATTGCTATCGCAATTCTCGACTTGTAGTGGATGAAGATGATTTGATGTGGTTTAAAAATTAAAGAAAATTGCCATGTATTGGTAAATTAGTTTCATGGAAATTTCGTTCTAAAACACTTTGTTGTGGGAAAATTAAGACTGTTTTCAAGGATGTAAAAAGATGCTTTAATGCATCGTGAGGACCTAAAGGGCTAAACACACAATTCGTTCATTCCCAATGACAGTCATTTAATCAGCTAATAAACAGAATTAAAAACGACTATACGTCGTCTTTTGTTAAAACAAAAACAGAATTAAAAACGACTATACGTCGTCTTTTATTAAAACAAAAACAGAATTAAAAACGACTATACGTCGTCTTTTATTAAAACAAAAACAGAATTAAAAACGACTATACGTCGTCTTTTATTAAAACAAAAATAATTCTGAATTGAGATGTATGCATTGATCAGTTAAATCTACACAGGAATCTTGACTGATTGCAGCGCGTCATTTAAAATGTCGTCTGTTGCAGTATTTCATGTGGACAGTACTCATCCTTGCTTCGTTGCTCAATAATTTGATCGAATGCGATCTTCTTTGAACCATGTTGTTGATACACTTACCAATCCGCTGCCAGCCACATACACCAGCCCGCCAAGAAGAAGCCGAAAGAGTCACGAAATGATTTGGTTTGACGTCCATTGGCCTTTTGTACAAATTATGACTAGAATGTGACTGGGGGCTATTCCCCGAAGAGACTTTGGAATTCTGCAAGACTTAACACACCATCACCGTCGGTGTCGCCTAACTTCATGCATGCTTTCTGTACGGGTTTAATTTGGAATAATAAAGACTCGTAAATAGTTGCGAATTCTGTGAAACGTAGTGACGTCACCGGAAACCGATTTTAATGGGAACTCGGTGAAAATGAAGTTATATAAGACCCCCTTCCCTATACTTCATTGTATTAGCCAGCTCGGTGACAACAATGTAGGTCAAGGCTATTGAGTTTCACAGAATTGACTTCATTGTGGAATGAAGGCACTTGCGCTGTTTGGAATTCTTTTCAAAGCCACTAGGGTATTAAACTCCCCTAACCTGCGGTCTAGTGTCTCCCCGTCATCTCCCCTTTATTCTCTCCCCGCCCCCCTCTCTCCCCCCCCCCCTCTCTTGTCGGCCACGCCCCTACTCGCCTCACATTTCCCTCGCATCTGTATGCATCCTAACGTCTCCCCAGGCGCCACTTAGTGAGACCCGCAAATTGAGCACCCCTCCCCCCTCCGCCCCAACCACTGCCCCAGTTACAGAACTGCCCAATGCTGGCTGAATGCAGGGCCAATGTCGTCGACATTGGCCCTGCATGCAGCCAGCATTGGTGTTGCCTCTCGTGCGAGGTCGGGAGTCTCTGGTTATTTATGAAGACGCGTGATTACATCGGGATTATGGCGGGATCATAGCGTTATTGATCAGATCGTTATGAGATATCATGGCAAACGAGACTATAACGAGACTATCTGAATATCAGATACCAGGGACTCTAGCCTATCACGTGACAGGCAATTAGTGGACAGAGAGAGTGGAGAACTGGGGCACTAGGCCCTATATAGGTTCTCATGGCCCACTTTAGCCTGCATGTGCAACAAAGTGGCCTAAAGCATCATTCATTCATTTATTCATTCATTTCATTTCATTCATTCATTCATTCATTTATTCATTTATTCATTTATTCATTCATTCATTCATTCATTTACCACTCATTCATTCGTTTGTTCTTTCATTCATTCATTCATTCATTCATTCATTCATTTATCCATCTATTCATTCATTAATTCATTCATCATTCATTCATTCATTCATTCATTCATTCATCAAAGCAAATCGAATCAAATCAAATTTAATTCATTCATTCATTAATTCATTCATTCATTCATTCATTCATTCATTCATTCATTCAGTATTCATTTATTCATTCATTCATTATTCATTAATTTATTCATCAAATCAAATCAAATTTATTCATTTATTCATTCATTCATTCATTCATTCATTCATTCATTCATCATTTATTTATTCATTCATTCACTCAATCATTCATTCAATTATTTATTCATTCATTCATCATTTGTTTTTTCACTCATTCATTCATTCATTCATTATTCATTCATTCATTCATTATTTCATTAATTCATTAAATCATTCACGCAATCATTCATTCATTCATTCATTCATTCATTCATTCATTCATTCATTCATTCATCATTCATTCATTTATTCATTCATTCATTCATTCATTCATTCATTCATTTATTCATTCATTCATTCATTCATTCATTCATTCATTCATTCATTCATTCATTCATTTATTCATTCATTCTTTCAATCAATAATCATTCATTTATTCATTCATTCAGTATTCATTCATTCATTCATTCATTCATTCATTCATTCATTCATCCATTCATTCATTCATTCATTCATTCATTCATTCATTCATTCATTCGTTTGTTCATTCATTCATTCATTCATTCATTCATTCATTCATTCATTCATTCAGTCATTTATTCATTCATTCATTCATTTACTCACTCATTCGTTTATATCATTCATTTCATTCATTCATTCATTCATTCATTCATTCATTCATTCATTCATTCATTCATTCATTCATTTATTCATTCATTCATTCATTCATTTATTCATTCATACATTTTATTTATTCATACATTTCATTCATTCATTTATTTTATTCATTCATACATTTTATTTATTCGTTCATCCATTCATCATTCATCCATTCATTCATTCATTCATTCATTCATTCATTCATTCACTCACTCACTCATTCGTTTATTTCATTCATTTCATTCATTTCATTCATTTCATTCATTCATTCATTCATTCATTCATTCATTTATTCATTCATTTATTCATTCATTTTATTCATTCATACATTTTATTCATTCATTCATTTTATTCATTCATACATTTTATTTATTCGTTCATCCATTCATTCATTCATTTGTTCATTCATTCATTCACCTTTCCTTCATTTATTTATTCATTCATTCACTATTCATTCATTCATTAATTTAATAATTCATTCATTCATTCATTCATTCATTCATTCATTCATTCATTCATTCATTCATTCATTTATTAATTAATTCATTCATTCATTTATTCATTCATTTACTTATTTATTTAGTGATTCATTCATTCTTTCATTCATTCATTCATTCATTCATTCAGTCAGTCAGTCATTCATACATTCATTCATTCACCTTTCATTCATTTATTTATTCTATCATTCACTATTCATTCATTCATTCATTCATTCATTCATTCATTCATTCATCATTTATTTATTCATTCATTCATTCATTTACTCAATCATTCATTCAATTATTTATTCATTCATTCATCATTTGTTTTTTTCACTCATTCATTCATTCATTATTCATTTATTCATTCATTATTTCATTAATTCATTAAATCATTCACGCAATCATTCATTCATTCATTCATTCATTCATTCATTCATCATTCATTCATTCAGTCATTCATTCATTCATTCATTCATTCATTCATTCATTCATTCATTCATTCATTCATTCATTTATTCATTCATTCATTCATTCATTCATTTATTCATTCATTTATTCATTCATTTATTCATTCATTCTTTCATTCAATCATCATTCAGTTATTCATTCATTCACGATTCATTCATTCATTCATTCATTCATTCATTCATTCATTCATTCATTCATTCATTCATTTGTTCATTCATTCATTCATTCATTCATTCATTCATTCATTCAGTCATTTATTCATTCATTCATTCATTTACTCACTCATTCGTTTATATCATTCATTTCATTCATTTAATTCATTCATTCATTCATTCATTCATTCATTCATTCATTCATTCATTCATTCATTCATTCATTCATTTATTCATTCATTCATTCATTCATTTATTCATTCATCCATTTTATTCATTCATACATTTCATTCATTTATTTATTTTATTCATTCATACATTTTATTTATTCGTTCATCCATTCATCATTCATCCATTCATTCATTCATTCATTCACTCACTCACTCATTCGTTTATTTCATTCATTTCATTAATTTCATTCATTTCATTCATTCATTCATTCATTTATTCATTCATTTATTCATTCATTTTATTCATTCATACATTTTATTCATTCATTCATTTTATTCATTCATACATTTCATTTATTCGTTCATCCATTCATTCATTCATTTATTTATTCATTGATTTATTCATTCATTCATTCACCTTTCCTTCATTTATTTATTCATTCATTCACTATTCATTTATTCATTTATTCATTCATTCATTCATTCATTTATTTATTTAGTGATTCATTCATTCATTCATTCATTCATTCATTCAGACAGTCATTCATACATTCATTCATTCACCTTTCATTCATTTATTTATTCATTCATTCACTATTCATTCATTCATTCATTCATTCATTCATTCATTCATTCATTCATTTATTCATTCATTCATTCATTCATTTATTCATTCATCGATTTTATTCATTCAAACATTTCATTCATTCATTTATTTTATTCATTCATACATTTTATTTATTCGTTCATCCATTCATCATTCATCCATTCATTCATTCATTCATTCATTCACTCACTCACTCATTCGTTTATTTCATTCATTTCATTCATTTCATTCATTCATTCATTCATTCATTCATTTATTCATTCATTTATTCATTCATTTTATTCATTCATACATTTTATTCATTCATTCATTTTATTCATTCATACATTTTATTTATTCGTTCATCCATTCATTCATTCATTTATTCATTCATTCATTTATTCATTCATTCATTCACCTTTCCTTCATTTATTTATTCATTCATTCACTATTCATTCATTCATTAATTCAATAATTCATTTATTCATTCATTCATTCATTCATTCATTCATTCATTCATTCATTCATTCATTCATTCATTCATTCATTCATTCATTCATTCATTCATTTATTTATTTAGTCATTCATTCATTCATTCATTCATTCATTCATTCATTCATTCATTCATTCATTCATTCATTCATTTATTAATTCATTCATTCATTCATTTATTCATTCATTCATTCATTTATTTATTTAGTCATTCATTTATTCATTCATTCATTCATTCATTCATTCATTCATTCATTCAGTCAGTCATTCATACATTCATTCATTCACCTTTCATTCATTTATTTATTCATTTATTCACTATTCATTAATTCATTCATTTATTTATTCATTCATTCATTTATTCATACATTCATTCATTCATTCATTCATCCATGACGTCATATAAGTGTGTATTACTATTATACTAGCAGGGCAATGCCAGAGCAAGCACAAGGTTGGTACGAGGATACTGGCCACAGTTAAACAAGTCACTGGTCAACATTCTTGAAGAACATAGCAATATACAAACTGTATCATATATTTTTTTGCGAAGCAGATGATGTACCCATATCCTGGTAAGTAAATTTATTTAAATGTTCAACCACTCGAGGTTGTGTCTCACTACCTCGATCCACAACTTCAAGTGGTTGAAAATTATTCAATATTTCCAATGGCCGTAGACCCATAACATATAGGTATTCAAATGAATCGGAAAGAGCTAACTAAGACAGTTATGATATTTATTTTTTTACAAATCAATTCAGCGCTTTAAGGGTTAGTCCTAAAAGTGATAATCACGTCTATACGTGTAGAGCTGTTCTCAGCTTTTGTTTGTCTTTCAAATAAAAATATACATATGGATCCACTTCAAATGCCAAGCAATATTAACTGTGTAAGAGAGCTAATACGAGTTTTTTTTGTAAATAAATAAATATATGTTTTTTACAAATGGTGTTCTAATTAAAAAAATACTATGTAGTCTAATGATATTGATGCATGTTCTTGTTTTTTAATTATTATAATCAGAATGCGCTAGAGCAGTCAATGTGTATCAGAAGTAATGGCAATCAGCTCGCACTATCCACAGGGCTACATTATCCCCCTCGCCATAATGCCACCTCGCCATAATGCTAAAAAATGATAGATTCCCAATGTTGGCATTATAGCGAGGTAGCACCGTATAGGCCTACAATACAGTGTATGGAAGGAACATTAAATTTGATGAACATGGTGCATATGGTTGGATTCAATTTGTACAGATATAATCTAATTTTCACCTGCTTGAAATCGTAGGTCGAAACGGAACACAACCACAAGTGGATACAAATAAATAATGACTTGATCAGTGTTGATGGTTACAAAGTGTGCTCATGCATAAGCCAAAGGTCTTTTTCAATTTAAAAAACTAAGTGTCTTAGTTAGATTTTTCCGCTTCATTTGAATACCTGTGCTATGGGTCTACAGCCATTATAAATATTTTACTCTTTCAGTGCGTGAATCGACTTTAGACGTCAGAATCTGACGTCTAGGCCTACAGATGTCAGATTCTGACGTATGCAGTCAGTCCCCGCGCTGTTAGGTTACTAAGCGTTACAAATTATTGTAGTCTCTCCATAACAGTTGGTGAAGGCCGGACCCGATGGCTCGTATCGACTGGGGCTTGTAACCTGGAGGTATATCAGGCTCGAATCCCAGTCGGGCCGGATATTTTTCATCGTGATTATGCATATACAGTGATCTAAGCTGTTCAAAGGCCTGGAGTGTACAGTGCTATCTATGGTACTGTGCCCTATAAAAAACCCTTGAAGTCATTCGAAATAAGAGTAGGGCATAGTCCCGGCTTTGGGTTTTCTTCTGTCGCGATATGCCATGATTGTGCAGAAAGCGACGTAAGCAACACTAACTAACTCACTCACTCACTCACTCACTCACTCACTCACTCACTCACTCACTCACTCACTCACTCACTCACTCACTCACTCACTCACTCACTCACTCACTCACTCACTCACTCACTCACTCACTCACTCACTCACTCACTCACTCACTCACTCACTCACTCACTCACTCACTCACTCACTCACTCACTCACTCACTCACTCACTCACTCACTCACTCACTCACTCACTCACTCCCTCACTCACTCACTCACTCACTCACTCACTCACTCACTCACTCACTCACTCACTCACTCACTCATCCACCCACTCACTCCCTCCCTCACTCACTCACTCACTCACTCACTCACTCACTCACTCACTCACTCACTCACTCACTCACTCACTCACTCACTCATTCACAGCGTGTGAGACATAATTATTTGGTCAAACGCGATGCCTGATGTTATTTATCACTCAGCTTATTTACAGGTGGAGATATTATCACCCAAACTGATAAGGCAGCAATCAAAATATGATTGTATAATCAAGTCAATGCTGATCATATCACCAACCCTTACAGCGCTGGAAGATTTTTGTATAAACCATGCAGACCAAAGGGCTTTTTTAACCCTTTAACCGCCAAATTATTCAATCTGAATTTTCACCCACTTGAAGTTGTGTCTCGCTGACGCGATCCACAACTTCAAGTGAGTGAAAATTATTCAGATTTGACAAAATGGAGGTCAATTGTTTTCAAATATTGCTGATTGATGTCACATTTTATCTTTAACATGTTTAAAAGGTGGTACTTAATGTGCTAATAAAAAATTAAAATCCGAATATATGCGGCACCGGCGGTTAAAGGGTTAATTTGAAATCATAACACACAATTTAAGTTGTGTCTCGCTAGCGTAAACCACAACTTCAAGTGTGTACAAATTACTCACAATGTACAAATAGAATTAAAATCTGACAAATTTAACACTTGCGCTGCTGGGACCCTTTATGTATGTTTTCAAGCAGATTTCAATGCAAATAGAATACATTGATAAAAAAGTTTGTAAAATATCCTGTTACTCATTTTTTTCAATTTTAAGTTGCCTATTTTCCATAAATAGTAATATTTGTCGTCATTTGAAGCTGGATTTCTAGCTTAAAATGAAGGACAAATAGAAACAAAATTGAATTTATTCTAAAGGCGTCAGATTCTGACGTTTAAAATCGATCCTCGCACTAGAAGAAATGAACAAAATGGCCATAGTCCCATAAAATAGGTATTGAAATAAATCAGAAAGATCTAACTAAGAAATTTGTGATGATTCTAAATTGAATATAACCCTTTGTTCTTCATGATATATACAAACATATTTGAGAGTTGTGAGGGATAAAGTGTTATGCCTGCAGGGTGCGCATGCTGGTGCGCCCTCACTATCTGAGGCTAGAGTCCCGTTAATACCCAGAGGACCCCTGATCCATCTAGCCCCAGTCTCCCCCGGCCACACCGCGTTTCTAACTCGCCCCACTCTCCCAACACACCAGGAGGCCAGACCCAGATAAGCATGGCATTATCCAAAGCTGGGGCTCCATATTTCTGATAATGGTACATGATTGGTGGTGTGTCAGGGCGGGCTGTTCTGGGAGGGGTACATCCCCCCCCCCCCGCCTTCTGCCTCCCACCACACACCATAACACAGTATCATACCCAGCAAACACGAGGCATTCACCCGATGCTGTTTCTATGTTGGGCCAGCGTCGAAGACGGTGGCCCAACATAGAAACAGCATCGGGTGAATGCCTCGTCTTTGCCGGGTTGTATACCCAAAGCCATAATGAAACCCGGATCGCATGATTTTCGCAAATTTCTCTGTCAATTCTGAACCGATTTCTTTGAAATTTTGCAAAGGTCATTTTACATAATTTTCAGGGCTGTTGGGATTTTTCTGAAAAATAGAGTTTGCAAAATTTCATGAAAAGCTGTTGAGAATTGACTAAGATATCAGCACGAAAATCATCAATCACGAAAACCTGGTTGATCGGTTTTAATTTACCAAAGATGAAAAACCGTGTATGGTGTTAATGTGGGCTATATATCAAAATACTTGAAAATTATGAGCCGTTTTCAGTGTTAAGTAAGAAAATTTGCACCATATATGAACATCACATTTGCTAAATTAGCAGAATATTATGCTTTGTGCAAAAATTAATATCTGTAAATCATCGTTTTAAAGGTGAACTCATCGAGCGCTAAATTACAGAATTAAAATGTGTAATCACTTTTTTTGAAGGACTAAATACTATTTTCACCCACTTGAAGTTGGGTCTCACTACCGCGACCCACAACTTCAAGTATGTGAAAATTATGCATATTTGTTTAATTTGATTAAAAAAATACATACATAGGGGCCTATAAAGAAAGACTTAATACTATTTAGTCTTTGTATTTGTCCTTTGTGCATTAACACTTTATTCCCTAAAGATGCTTTAAAGCATCATTTTACATCCCTGAAAACAAACCTAATTTTCCTAGAAGTGGGGATTTTAGAGCGAAAATTCCCATGAAATTGGCTTACCAATACGTGGTAATTTTCTTGAATTTTTAAACTACATCAAATCATCACTACAAGTCGAGAATTGCGAGAGCAGTTCGCGGCTTGTAGTGGATAAAGATGACAATGGAAAATTCAGGCTTGAAAGGGTTAAATATGGAAAATTGGCGTAAATGAGATACTGTTTTTTTTTGTGTGAGTACTGTGGTGGATTGCAGTGCCTTGTGGGAAGCGGGTGGGATGCTGCGGCTTCCCCCACCCCCCCCCCCCCTCACCCCACCCTCGATGCCCAGTTATTATAGATGACAATGACAGACTAATCGAATCACTATCTGCAATCTGGCCGAATACGTCCATTCTGTAACAGCCCCAGGCGATCTCGGCCCTCAGCGATCTCGGCCTGCGGCGATCCCGGTCCCAGATAAACCTGACAAATTGCCGCCGCGCCTGACACCATTGTAATAAAAACTTAATAAAGCTGGAGATCTCGGCGTGATCTTGCCGTGATAGGCGGTCCGCGGGATTACAACGAGAGCTTGTGATTCACGCCATTCCTTCCAAACACAAGATGTTGGTTCATTGCTGGGCCAGCGTCGTAGACTTTGGACCAGCATTGCTCCAACATTGTTTTAACTTTGCGTGTTTTCATGTCCGCCATTATGACTTTATCATTGCCAGCTAAATTCCTTTGTAGCGTGTTAGGCTGAGCTGCGGGGGGTCCAGTGGGATGATATCAAACATTGCTGATTCAATGTTGGGCCAGCGTCGCAGACGTTGATCCAGCATTAAACCAGCATTATTCCCGTGTTTTCTGGGGGTGGTGGGGGGCTGATAATGCCGCCGTGATTGGTGTCTCCTCCATTCACCAGAGGGGGCTGCCTGTAGGGGGTACCCTGATAATGTCGGTGTGATTGGTGTGCCCGCCATTCACTAGAGGGGGTTGCGTGATTGCCGTTCCCGCCATTTCTGGAAATCTCTGCACTTATCGTCTGCTACGGTTGACCCTTTACTCGCCAGAAGCCTGAAATGTGGCGCTTCCACCCTTGCGACCCTTTAAACGCTAGATACAACTGATCAATCAGGATCGAATGCTATTTGTCGTTTTTTCCGCAAAATTATATTGATAATTTCAAAAGTTAGACCATGTAATAAAATTATAGAATTAGTTTAAATTATAAACATTTTTTATAAAATTAACCCTTGCACTGCTGAATGGTGTGTCACTATTTTTAACCCTTTCAGCGCGGCAACCGAGTTTAGACGTCATAATTTGATTCTGACGTCTAAAGTCGTAGACCCATAACATAAGTATTCAAATGAAGCAGGAAGAGCTAACTAAGACATTTATGATGATTTCAAATTGAAAAACCCTTTTATCTCTTGGTTTATATACAAATATTTCAGCGCTTTAACCCTTTAGGCCCTCACGTTGCATTAAAGCATCATTTTACATCCGTGAAAACAGACTTAATTTTCCTACATCCAAGGGTTTTAGAATGAATATTTCAATGAACACAGCAAATCATCTTCATCCACTACAAGTCGAGAATTGCGACAGCAATTCGCGGCTTGTTGTGGATGAAGATGGACAATGGTAAATTCAGGCTTGAAAGGGTTAAAACGCAAATCCGAATCAGGTTCATTGTCATTAGGGGGCCACCATTAGATTCTCAGGGGGGGGGGGGGGCAGGAGTATTTTTGAAATAAATAATTTCGGGCGTACTCTGCGTGAAATAAATAATTTACTTCAAGAACTGTTCCAAATAAACATGTAACAAAATGTGAAATTTTTAGCGCGCCGCCGAGCCCGGTTGAAATAAATAATTTGCCCGAGACAAATACTCCTGCCCCCCCCCCCCCTGGGAATCTAATGGTGGCCCCCTTATCAATTTACCTTTCCAATTCATCGATGGAGCATGCTGGAACACAGAGGATTTAGGATAAAATATGGCCGAAATATGAAGTCTTTAATTCTTTTCCGAAATGACTGAAGATTCAGATTTTTTTCATTTCTAGAGGGATACAATTATATCTCCCAAACCGAAGTATTGACTAACTGATCATCTACTATACCCGCCGTCAGATTAAATTGTATTGCATGTTTTTTCGCCGATTTCTCAGTCAATTCTCAACCACTTTTCATGAAATTTTGCAAGGACTATTTCCAAGTCACCTTATATTCCAAGACTACCGTGAAATTTTCATCGGAAAATATTGTATAGCTACAAAGTTAGCCTATCTGGCAATTAATGCAAATCAGGGCTAAAAACAAACTTTAATTTAACCAGTTTAATGAGTTTAAAGAGGGACGTCGTAATTACAAATTTACTACAAATGGTGTAACTTTTGAACTATATAATATTTTTTTATGAAAATTTCACGGTAGTCGCCGCGTGACTCGAAAATAGTCCTTACAAAATTTTATCAAAATCAGTTGAGAATTGACTGAGAAATTGGCAAAAAACATGCGATATATTAAGTTATTCTGACGGCGGGTATATACCCTATTCTGTGACCAGAGCTATCTCTCCCTGTCGGCACAAGAGGGCTCGATCTACGATGCCGTGCTTGGGGCGCTGGAGACAGCATGCTATAGGCTACCCAAAGTTACATTAAAACTGATCAACCAGTATCGCATGATTTTCGCGGGCTTCTCAGTCAATTCTCTACAGATTTTCATGAAATTTTGCAAACACTATTTGTCGAAAGTATGCCAACAGCCCTGAACATTTTGTAAAATTATATAACGTATTTTAAAAGTTATATTTCAAATGTTTGACCATGCTGTCACCAGTGCCCCAGCCACGAGATCCTGCCGACAGGGAGAGATTGCTCTGGTCACAGAATGTGTTTGATATGAAGTATGGGCCTAAATTAAAATTATGATGTCACTCTATAAACCTATTGAACTAATTCTAGAATGTTATTACATGTCAAATGATCTAACTTTTGAAATATTCAATGTAATTTTTACTGCTTTTAGGCTATGACTAGAAAATGGCCTTGGCAAAATTTCAAAGAAATCGGTTCAGAATTGACAGAGTAATCGACGAAAATCATGCGTTCCCGGTTGATCAATTTCTATAGCATTTTATGAGGTTTAAAATTAGCTTGAAAACGTATTTCCAGCAACCAAGGGGTTAACTCAATACACAACGCAACTACGCATTAACCCTTTCCCTGCTAAGTTACCTTATTCAAATTTTTACCCACTTGAAGTTGTGTCTCGCTACGATCCTGGCCCAGTTTAGCTTATATGTGCACAAAGGGGGCCTAAAGCCCAATTCATTTCATTTCATTTTGTCTCGCTACCGCGATCCACAACTTCAAGTGGGTGAAAAAAATTACTGATATTTGTTCAATTTGAGACCAAACATTCGCAAATACTGATGTTTATTTGATTTTTCACCCACTTGAAGTTGTGTTTCGCTACCGCGATCCACAACTTCAAGTTGGTGAAACTACTGATATTTGTTCAATATTGATGTTTTAACATGAATTTCGTTCGCAGGAGCCGTGATTCGACCGGCTGATAAAAGTGATTACAACGACTTTATTCGAAATGGTTTTTATTTATTTATTTAATTATTAGGCTTTATATACACAAATATATACAATAATCGTACAAATATGCAATTGTAAGAAAAAATTGTGTACATCAGGATGTCGAATACAGGAGACCAGCACCCTGACTAAGTTCGACATCAAGGATACAATTTATATACATGGTAATTACATTTAAAATAACATTTAAAAGTAAAATTAAATAGAAATATATTATACATAATTTTTGTTTCCCGCGCTATTAAAAAACAGAGATAAAATAACTACATATTAGTGGTTAATCAGTTATATCGGTAGGTTTGAAACTTGAATTTGATATAGTACACATGGGTATTTTTTGAATTTGGTACAGTACACATGGTCACAGCAATTGAGAATCCTATGAAATCAGTTCGTTTTCAATAATAATGAGATTAGAAATGCAGAAGCCTGAATTGTCACCTGCATTCAATTACATTAGTCTTTAACAGGCCTATTTCTAATGCAGTGATCTCAAAACGGCCACCAATAATTATTTTGTTATCCTCACAGACCAGAGCTGAACTGATATGACTTCAAAAAGCGGTATCTGTGACGACACTATAGTTGTTTTGACATCAGTTCTGGCTATTATGACGTGGCCAGAGCTGAACTGAGAGGCTATTCAATCAATAAATCATTTAATTGCCATACAATGCAGTACACCGTTTTTTTATAAATAAACAATTAAACTACAATACATAGAATATAATGCATAGTTTACATGCCATAAAATTAAAATATAGGGTAAGGATGGACGGATGGATGGATGGACATGAGGATGGATGAATGAATGATGGATTAAAATAAATATATTGTGAAATATTTGAAGGTGATCTATCACCCCTTATATGGTATGAATAATTATGTCTTTATATGGGGTGATTGGCTATCATGTGACCCTCTTAGAGGGTCACATGATGGCCAATCACCCTATATAAGGAAACACCTGTGCCCCATCTTGTGGCAACTTTGATTTATTTGTCACAAATTTATTCATACTATATAAGGGGTGATATATCACCTTTAAGACAACTACATGGGTAGACAAAGTTATCTATCTCCATTAATGCACCACAAGGCATATTTTAAATTAAATGATTTAATCTAAAAAAAATCATAAATCCATAAAAATATGGACCTTTCGAGATGTTATTTTTATATTATTCTTATTATTTTCTTCTCGTTTCCATCCATCGTGAGGTAGAATTCACACAGCAATCCACATCTCAATACGAATGGATAGATGATGGATGGATTGTTCGATTGATTGATTTTTATATTTTTTGATTGATTGATTGATTGATTGATGATTGATTGATTGATTGATCGATTGAATGATTGATTGATTGATTGATTGATTGATTGATTGATTAATTGACTAATTATTAATTGATGGATTGATTGATTGATTAATTGATTGATTGATTGATTGATTGATTGATTGATTGATTGATTGATTGATTGATTGATTGATTGATTGGATAATTAGTTGATTAACTAATGTATTAATTGGTTGATTAATTTATTGATTGCTTAATTGATTGAGTGATTAATTCAATAATTTTCATTCATTCATTCATTCATTCATTCATTCATTCATTCATTCATTCATTCATTCATTCATTCATTCATTCATTCATTCATTCATTTATTTATTTATTTATTTATTCGTTCATATGGACTTGATGTCATATCGGCTAGGTCTGCCAGTATCTCCCTCCCCCCCCCCCCCCCCTGCCTCCCTCCAACCTAAGACTGCACATTGGAGAGCTGAAAGTCAAAGTCATATCCCCGAGTGACTGCACTTCCCCACCCCCACCGCCGCCTCCCGCCAGACTGTGAACAGGGCAGTTATTCAGTATGTCGTTAGCACGTTTAACGACATCGCCCCGTGCCGGAAAGGGGCGTGCTGTTTGATTGCGCGTGCGCACGACACAACGCCATTATTTATGGAAGGGGATCAAGGTCAAAAACAGAGAAATACCCCATGGGTCAAATAAATATACCCCGTGGGTGAAATCAATTCACCCGTGGGTGAAATCAATTCACCCGTGGGTGAAATCAATTCACCCGTGGGTCATATGAATTTACCCGTGGGTCATATGAATTTACCCGTGGGTGAAATCAAATCACCCGTGGGTAAAATCAATTCACCCGTGGGTGAAATCAAATCACCCGTGGATGAAATCAAATCACCCGTGGGTGAAATCAATTCACCCGTGGCTGAAATCAATTCACCCGTGCGTGAAATCAATTCACCCGTGGGTGAAATCAATTGATTAAAGCCAATCAGAATCGCTGTTACATTAGGATGCGTGACGTCACTGTGAAAGTGTAGGCCATCAATTTCATTTAACATTGAAAGTTGTCCCTGTCAGGACATGCTGAATGTCATGGGTCTAGCCTAAATAAGTAAATTGTTGGCTTAATTAAAATAATAGGCTAGCCTATAGAATAGGCCTAGATCCATCAAGCGAAATGGCAAACATGGTAGATGTAACAGACAAGGAAGAAGATGCAGGTAGTGTATAAAAAAATTCTCTTTTATTTTATATTAAGCTCAAACCCGAATAGATGCTGGGCCAACACCTAGTGCTCAACGTCTCCAGTTTGCTGGGATTTCTCTGCCAGTATACACATTGTATCATATTGTATCAGTTTTAGTGTTACAGTGTTTCCTACTTTTTATACAATATTTATTCATCCATCTTGCCAGGCTATAATGTCTCAATAGCGTGAGTCCGGGATTACCCCAATATGCTATAAAACGACTCCGTCATCCCACCATGCGGCCGTTCAACACCTCATTTAGACCACCGCGACCCTCTGTTCGCCGAGGGCGCATCAAAATTAATTAAATTCTAAAACTCTTCTGTTTCCAGGTTCCTTGTCAACCAGACATTTTGCAATGAGTATTATATACTGATAAAGTATTTGGATAGGTAAAAGCAAGCTTCGTATGCCTTTATCTCACTCTCAGCACCATTCGGGTGCTAGGGTTCACTCAGCGTGCGGCCGTTATAGTCCTATCAAGCCCTGGTCCGTCCATCCACGCTAGAAACGCTATACACTATACTAGCTTGACACATATAACCCTTATTATTATTAGTTTTACACTTGATATTCAATCTTATAACATAATCTGAATAATCATTACCCGAAAATGTCCATAACTATTTGAAAATGTCCATAACTTTTTTAATGACTGTGCGACTTCTGAGCTGAGCATGCGGGCATGAAACTGAAATGTTACTTATTCCAATAAACCTATTTTCGACCTGATTATTCAGGGACAAGTTTTAGTTATGACCGTTATCTAAAGAAATGTCACACGATTTTGTACGGGATCAATCTGTGGCTAATCTGTGGCTGAAACCTGTTTCAGCCAATGGGGCTACATAAAGACCACACTCAGTCTAGGGGAGTATACTTTCTGCCATTAGTAGGAGATATTCTTTAGATGGATTTAAGAAAGATGATTAAAAAATTACACCGTGCTGACATTCTGTCAGTTTGCCGTTGATAACCTTATTTACTGGGGGAGAGAAAGAAAATGAAGACACCACATATGTTCGTGTGTTACAGTCGGTATGATAAAATGTCCGGGCAAGTGTTAAATAAAATGCGTTTAGGTTGTAAAAAAGGGATCATATATCGCCAAGATCCAGTACCACAAGTTCACGAGTTAACCTCATTCCTAAACGCCGCTGATCGAGGTCCAGTGAATGGTGTCATGACCTCAGTAATGACTTTATTACCTTACTCGCTTTGAGGACTACTGTACGTCGGTACAGCCAGCCTCCGGTTTTTGTTTAGTGTCCACCAGCGACACCAGAGCTTACACAGCCCTAAGCTAGGTGTGTTCTATCATTAATTACTAGTAAATTTATTCTGTTTATATCATTCAAACGTAATACGTCCGGATTAGCCGAATAAGTATTAAAGAAACTCCTCACAAGTGGCAGCTCTAATGCTTTAGCTTTTATTCAATGTTCATCACAGTTTTTAGCTTATGTTTCTGTCCAAAAGTGTGACAAGTGAAAAGTGTGACAAGTGAATGATCTTTTTCACAGTTACAAAAAATGTACTTGAAATTAGACAATTTTGTTAGGGGTATTACAAGAATAGTAAAAATCAAAGAATATATCAATCATACATGTTTCTCTTTATTGAAGATGTAATATATTCGATAACATTTAAAAAAAATGTTATATTTTTTTAGACATAGACAACACAGCGAGCAGCATTATTAGCAGCTTAAAAACATTACAAAGCTTTGGATCTGATCTAGTTCACGAAATGAACGCGACATTTGCAATGTCGTCACCATCACCACCTACAAAAAAACTCTCAAGAGACGTGGCAGGAATACTAGAGTTTTAGTTACACGTATCGTTTGTGTTCAGCCATCGACCATCTCTTCAACCAGACTAGACCATAAACAACTAAAAAAAATGGGACTCGGTGAGAATAATAGGCTTTTATTTTTTGCTGCACATGTAAATGCATTTTTGTTTTAGTACTTGCATTATGCTCAACACGAATTGTCGAGTTAAAGACGACGGTTTTAATCAGGGCCGTGTTTTATTCTTTTATTATTTTATTCAGCCTATTTATTTCTTAAGACATATTTGTACAGGGTAGACATTATTATCAATCAAGCTGTTTCATCTGGTGACCAGTTTCTCATTTATTAACCAACTTAACGTAATCAAATATTATAGAAAATACACAAGGAAATATATCATAATTTGATATTAATGGAGTTGAAAATGTACTTACAGATAGTATATAAACAAAAGTACATTTATCATGTGTATTAACATCACTAAGTACACTTATTATGTGCAATATATACACTTATCAACATTCCATGTTTAATCTAATTTTTCAAATGCGAGGTAATATCCCAAGCTATTTTTTAGGTATAGCCAGCAACGAGCTGAAAGGAAAAGACGGCATGAGAGGGTGGAACAAACTGCCGCTAAATTGGAGCGAGGCCAGATTTAGAGAACACATACTGCAGCTCTATCCTACAATCAGTGCCGACTTCAGTGTAGGATTTTCAAAAAAGATAAATAACTATAGAATCACACTGCTTGAAAGTCAACATGTGACACCACAGGTGCTGAAGGATTCACAGGGATTGATAGGCAGATCACAGATCTACATTATACCAAAATCACTGAAGGCAGATGCTAGTAGACAGGTAAACAGAATTATTGCAGATTGGGTGAAATGTTAATATATAAATCAGGCGGTGAACTGTAGCATGGTTCGGATTCTTGTCAATGACAATATTCAAGCTTGTTCAAGGAACACCGGCAGGTATGCTTGTACAATTTTATCATGCTTATACATGCGGTGAAAGCCCGGGAGTGAAAGCAACATTAATGTGTGTGCCGTGAGCCTACTATTACGTTGCGTAATCAGGTAATACACCGCTAATTGTCGATAATGATTTAAATGTCAGGGCATGGAATGTTCAGTTCACCAGCTGCACAGTAAATATTATTGATAAACTATGTATGTATTATTTTTGTGGATATTATATATGTTACATACTATGTAACATATATAATATCAACATACTATGTAACATATATAATATCCACAAAAACGCACACTTTTTATGTTGAGACAACAGACGTAATTGATTTTATATATTAAATGTTTTATTATGATGCAGTTAACTTTGAAAGATGGAAGTGGAACACCTGTGGTCCATGCAGGTTTAATCAATCATGGATCTAACTGTTGGCTGAACTCGTCCCTCCATGGACTTTTGCAAATACTCACTGGTATAACGGATAGTTATTTGATTTGGACCGTTTTTCTATTGATTTAATTTTTGAGGATTTGGCTCTACTCTAAAATCCACATTTTCAACATTAGCATTCGAATTTTTCAGATAAAAAACTACAAGAAGCGACCAATTTTAAAAGTTTGGAAAGTGAATGTGTGATTCAGAAGAGGATAAATTTTACATCGGATTTTTTACTCAAATTACTCTCAGCACGACGTGGCAATATCGATCCTAAACCGTTGATGGTAACTTTATTTAACATTTTGTTTCCTATTTCAATGTTAATCATAGCTTTAAAAACAAGGTGTACAATACAACTTATCAAGTTATTTGAAATGATTCTGTTCTTTCGGACAGTAATTTACTATAAAGTATTTTTTTCGTGATTTTTCACATTTTTCTTACCAACATTCATGCATATATTAGAAAAAAAAGTAAATTGACAATTTATATTTATGCAATGATTGGTTTTCAGAATGTTTGGTCAGATACATTTTCGCAAGATGTGCAGCACGATTGCCATGAATTCATCCATGCATTTCTTGACCACTTACTTGAATCTGGCCTGCTGACACCAATTCAAGTATTTTATCAAAACCATTGCCAGGGAATTCTCTGCAAACAAAGCGTGAGTGTGTTTCATTTTTTTAAACACCATACTAGTAGATCTAACTAAATTAAGCTGCTTTATTAGTAGGGCCTACAGTATATGTTGAAAGAATTATTAATAGAAAGATCGTAACCTTTTTGGTAATACGGTAATATAAATAGCTGACACAGGAAACTAAAATAACTTATAGCATAACGTTACTTACTGGACAAATATCGGAGTTTAGTAGTTACATTTATTATTATTTGTGTGAATAGTCTAATGAAAATGTGAATTGGTTGAATTTGTCTGTTATAAACAGTAGAAGTAAAATTAGTGAAATCTGCGAATACGAGACGAGGTTGTGTATACGAGGCCGTGTCATGTGCACTGTTTGATGACATCATCATTTTGAGCATCTTGAGGGTAGGCCTACATGTGTGCTTGTCATGATCTCGTGAAATATCACTCTCAACGTGACCTGTCAATGACACCGACACGGCCAGGTGAGATGGGAGGGGGCTTGACCAATCAGCGTTTGAACAGCCTAGCTGTCAATCAGCCCCGCCTGTGAATTGGCGGTGATTTGTGTCAGTATATAAATATATTTATGCAACACCATTGTATGAACAAACCAATACCATGACAAACAATTTTTATTTACTATTGGGCCCACACTTCATTATCGATTGTCCATATAAAAATTGCTAATAAGTTTGCGATAGATATAAATTAAACTCAATTATAATTTTAGAAAAAAAGTAGTATAAAAAATATTTTGTCATGTCTTTTTCTGATTAGAAAATTGTATATTCCACCGTAATCATTACGCGATGATATGTTATACCAGGGATGTCTGTGCATATATATAATTATATATAACTTTTGTATAGAAATACAAAAACAAACTGAAGGAAGTGTAATTAAAACATGACATAAGCTACGTTTCAAAGCGGATTTTCAGAGAGGTGTGTCATAACTTAATGAAAGTTCTTCACATTTGTACACACATGGATTGGTTCAAAGCAAACACGACCCGTTAACCCAATGTTGGACCAATGTTGGCCCAACGTCTACGACATCAGCCCAGAATGGGGTCTATGTACCGTGTTTGTTAGGTTTTAATAGCCAGGCATAATCCTCCTAATAAAGTTCCTATTTAAAATACATATCGTCAACTGATCATACATACCATATACCGCCCGAGGACCACATGAGACACCCTTTGTTTGCCAAAGACAAGTTTCCCACAAAAAACTGATAGTTGCAATTATAAAATTATATATCAACATGTTGGAAAATATTTTTAGTTTTCAGATAATTAAATGTATTCCCGTATTTAATTCCTGTTATCCGCTGTACCCATGGTACCCGTGGATACATTGCTGACAATACGCGTTATTATACAGTCATGTGCTCACAAGTGTTAATTGCGGCGAGGTTTCAATTAAGGAGGGGTGTTATCACACCTCGTTTATTGTCTGATCAACATGAGAGGGTGCAGTAGCTGTGAAAGCCTGAGGTGCGAACATTACGTCTCAGGAGTGTTATGCTTGCAGTAGATTTAGTGCTAGACAAAAGATTCACCACAAAATTTATTACGAAGTGGATAATTATTTATTTATTTTTTTGAATAAATTTTAAAGCTTTACAAATGCATTAAATACATAGATTGATGCCATATCAAATTGCATGTTGACTTGCGAATTTAAAAAATAAAATATATTCATGAGGGCGGCTGGCATACATTGGAAGTAGAATTTAAAATATATTATTTAAATATAAATAATTATAATGTATATAATGATATACAATTAAAAATATTTATCATGGTGAAGCCATGTCATGCTATTATATGTCATGCTATTATATTATATGTCAAGTATATACTGCAATAAAATAATAATTATTAATTATGTTAATAGGGGGGCCTACTGTTGAAATAATTGTATAATACCTGTAAATACATTTGTAAATAAATATTTGTATGTCATTATTGGTTCTAATCATTCATTTATGCGGTGATGTAATATATTAGCACTTAACTTTGTGGCCATAAATTTTCATCCGCTTGTTCCCCTAGGGTTAATCGTTTAGATAAGGACATTATAACGCTTTGCTGCATAATACGCCGCTGTCACCTCTTTGTTCTTTGGTAATGCCATCACACGTTACAGTAAAAACAACACCTCGTGAGCTGGGAAGGTGACTGACAATAACAAACCCTTGTGATGTCGAGGACTAAACATGTTATTAAATACTAGTATGTATTTTATTTAAAACAAATAAAGTCAGAATTAAAACCGGCCTAAAATACATGTATAACCATGTGAACAACGCTGATTATGCTGCTTAATAACACACAAATACGCGTTAATTATCTTCTTTTATTTATCTATTTAGTGTCAAGCCATGACAAAATCATTAACATGTGATATGTTTGGATCACATTAGTGAACTATATTGCTGTAACGATGCGATATTTCTATTTGGAATGTCAAATATAGGTGGATACATGTAGATATTTATGGAAAAAGAAATGGTGTAAAATTTTGTAATCCATGGTTGCATCGTGTTATATCCGATTCGTGTAGTGACGATTCGTGCTATAACAAATAACTACTATATGTTCAAATAAGTATTGATAAAAAGATTTTAACCCTTTCATCTGATTACAGTCACCACATTTCTCAAACCCACAGCCACAAGTGGGTCTATTGGTACCGTTGTGTGGGACACCACTTACTGTGCAAAATTGCCTCAATGAAATGTTCGACAAATATGAGTCTCTTGAAGCTGAACAAGTTGCGTGAGTATTCATATTTTTTCAACGCAAAAAAATGTTGCCTACTTAGATTTTATTAAACATTTACTGTGTTTTGGCTTACATTGCAGATAATATAATAATTATTATACATGTGATATGGAGCCGCATCCCACTATACATTTCCATGTAATTATGAAACTGCATGCTATGTTATTACTATTATCTTACTATAATTATATTATAGATTGTGTTACATATGTGGAGAAAAAACTGCATGGAAACGAAAAATGATGATCAAAACGTTACCAGATAGTATTGTCATTGCTTTGAAACGTTTCAATGCTCAGGGAGGAAAAGTTGACACTCCTATATATCTGGATAGGTATATTTTCAGTGCTGTGCATTTGTGTAGATATTTATTCAAAGTCTCAGCTTATCACAATCCATTTTCTATTCTTAAAACCGAACTATTTAGGGCCATTTCAAACATCTCATGCATGGTAAATGATTACGTGTCCGACACTGCAAGTAATTAGTTGAATGAAAATAATATGATTTCAATACATATAATATCAAGCGAAAGCTTTGAAAGATCTTATTGTGATGTATTATTGGACGGCCATTTTTTTGCAACTAAATATTACCAATATATCAAAAACATATTGTGGCTAAAGCTTTATATAACAAAGAATCTCAATATATTTAGCTCTTGACTGGAAAGCTATTACTTAAGAATATTCCGAAAATGAATATAATTCATTTCAACATGATATGTGCCATTACATTTTCCAGATTTTTGAAACTGCGTGAGGTAGATGGAAGGGATGTTGATTATCGCCTTGTTTCTGTGCAAGTAAGTTAGATATAACAAATTACATTTTTTAAGTAATCTCATTATTTTTAATCCGACTCTCTATTTTGACATTATTATGGATATGTTCTATAACGTTTACACATCTTAAAATCACATTAAATTTGTAAGTAGTTAAACTGGACATAATCTCCCTCTATGTTTGGTGGTAAATCATGAAATACAATGAAAAATGTTCTCTTCGACTTAGAGCTAAATGATACATGTGATGGTGCTTGTCAGAATACTATCACTACCTTACTGGTAGGCATATTGGTCATCTAAATTGACCCACTGTAATTTGTTTGTCACCACTACGATTCTAATATTGCATTTGTTTCCCCATATTCGATCACTATTCATAATCGCGTGTTGAAACTACCTTTTTCTCACATCTAGTGTCACTCAGGTTCCAGTCATTCCGGTCACTGTAAGCCTTTCCATTTCTTGCTTGACTCCTTGTATTACATGAAAAATAATGCAAATTGTTTGTGCTGAAAAGCTCATTTCTAGTATGGTTTAGCATAATAATTGGATATAGTAGTCTACATTTTTAACCTTCTTGGATATATAGTGAGTTATAGCCCTTTGTAGAATTGTAGTATCCTACCATCTAATAAAAAGACGATAGAATGCAGGTCATGACCAAAATTGAATGGCTCAGAGGTAAGGTGATCCAAGTCCAAAACTATATTTTTTCAATATATAAGAGATAATATACTAAAATATCTAAGCCATTCGTTTCAAATTTTGAAAAAATAGTGAAAGTGCGAAAATATATGTTAGTTAATAATAACCAACAAATATTTTTTCACTTTCAAAATTGATAGTTTTCTTCAATGGTAAAGTGAAGTGAAATTTATATAAAGACATTTTGACTTGGATCAGTTTACCTATGAGACATAAAGAAATGGCCACTGAAATGTTATAAAACACCCCCTTATATCGATCAGTCTGTGCTATGCCAAACATTACCAAATTTTTACTGGATCAAGATGATGCCAGTTTTTGACTTTCATGAAGAAATTTTTATTTAAAAATTTTAAAAGTTTATTTATAAAAAATATGAAATAAAAATGGCCAGAAATGGGTTTTACGACATTGATAAATATATACCTGCAGTAGGAATGAATAGAAAACCCCAATGCATAACTTTCCATATGCGTCTAGTTATGGACGAAATATATATTTTTTTAAATTGATTTTAACTTTAAAGCCTTCTGTAGGAAAATGAAAAAATGGGGACTTGGATCTCGTTACCACTAAGCCATTCAAATAATCCCTAATTAATCATGTATTCAGCATGTATTGCAATACTGATATAGGCTTGTATATCCGAACTTCAATACATGATATCTAATATTAATGATTGCAATTTGACAAGGCTTATATTCGTTATTTATCACAATTAACTTTTCTTGTGATGGTTAAAAGTGACAATAGCAGATAAATGTATTTACCGTATTTCTTCTAATGGTAGAAACTTTCAGATTGGACAATTATATGTGGAGTGAATGGAGATATTATTGAATACAACGATGCAACAGTTACGAGTAGACGCGAAGACGTGTTACAGTCAGACAGCACCAAGGTATTTAATTGTGAAATAAATATTGTTTATTATAACAGTTCATTAAAGTGATTCATTAGGTTATTATTGTATTTTCACTTTGAATGATGCTAATGATGTACTACTGGTGTTATATAAAGTGCACAATTACCGCTATATTTACGATGGATAATAATTTATTATCTATATTACTTAATACGATTGTATCTTACTTCATGCCAGTTTTGTTTTGCAGAGAAATGCCTATGTTTTATCATATGTTACTACAAGTGTTCGCCCTGTAGATACAGAAGGGAAAGATGAGGTAATTCATATAATACCTTTTTTATTTGAAATAATTTTTTGTTATTTTCAACTGTGTTAGGCTAAAGTCGAATAGATTTAAATATATATTTGTGCACTGTAACAGTGAACACTAGAGTGTTGATTAAATTCTTATTTCCAATAAAGTCCGCCATGTAGGCGACCGGATTATTGCGGAAGCAAATGTCACTTCCACACAGATGCCGCCTGCATCCCCACTAGTTCAGTAATGATTGACCAAAATGAATTGGAAGAGGTTGAAAATGCTAAATTGTTGGGCTTTTTTATTGACAGTACACTTTCGTAGAAAAAAATAAGTTGCTTATGTAAAACAATGTGTCTCTTTCACTTCTCCGTAGAATACGAAAATATCTCGCATTTAAAACCCGAATTTTATTCTACAATTATTATATAAAGCCCATCATAGAATAATGCTGTCTAGTTTGCGGAACTGGGTGTAGAGAGAATGAAAATGTCATTATGAAATTGCAAAAGAAAGCGGCCCGACTAATATTAGATGCTGATCCATTATCACCAAGTAAATAAATGTTGAAAAAGTAATTAGCTCCCATTTAAAGAAATATTCAAGTATAGACAAGCTTGTCAGATTTATAAAAGTAAAACAGATCAACCACCTTCATATATTCAAGATTTGTTAATAAATGTAAGTTATAGCCTCAGATCCTCTGCTCAGAATAAATTGCACCTTCCAAGAGCACATTCTAAATCCCTGTCATACCTAGGTGTTAGTATATGGAACTCAATTCCCAATGATATCAGACATGCAGAATCTTTGTCCCGATTTAAAGTAGGGTACCAAAATTTACTATTAGAGCATGTACAAAATAGTTAGTTTTATATTTCATATTATGTTACATTCTGCAAGTTATGTATTATGTATCCAGCAGTCAATGCAAACTTTATTGTGTGTAATATAGTTATTATGTAAACATTTAATTATCATCATTACCCCGGCATGTACAGGAATACTTATAGTGTTACACAGTTAATGTATTGAGGCTTGTTATTTTCATATAAACATTATTTTTTGTCAAGATATCGTGATATGTACACAACTTGACATTAGAATTATGTGACTCTCCATAACAAATTTACTATTTACAGGACTTGTCAGAGTTGAAACCAACACCTTATGTGGACATGGGAACACCTACGGTTAGTTGGCTTCTGGATATAGTTATTATGTAAACATTTATTTACAATCATTACCCCGGCATGTACAGGAATACTTATAGTGTTACACAATTAATGTATTGAAGCTTGTTATTTTTATATAAACATTATTTTTTGTCAAGATATCGTGATATGTACACAACTTGACATTAGAATTATGTGACTCTCCATAACAAATTTACTATTAACAGGACTTGTCAGAGTTGAAACCAACACCTTATGTGGACATGGGAACACCTACGGTTAGTTGGCTTCTGGATATAGTTATTATGTAAACATTTAATTACAATCATTACCCCGGCATGTACAGGAATACTTATAGTGTTACACAATTAATGTATTGAGGCTTGTTATTTTCATATAAACATTATTTTTTGTTAAGATATCGTGATATGTACACAACTTGACATTAGAATTATGTGACTCTCCATAACAAATTTACTATTTACAGGACTTATCAGAGTTGAAACCAACACCTTATGTGGACATGGGAACACCTACGGTTAGTTGGCTTCTGGATATAGTTATTATGTAAACATTTAATTACAATCATTACCCCGGCATGTACAGGAATACTTATAGTGTTACACAATTAATGTATTGAGGTTTGTTATTTTCATATAAACATTAGTTTTTGTCAAGATATCTTTATATGTACACAACTTGACATTATAATTATGTGACTCTCCATAACAAATTTACTATTTACAGGACTTGTCAGAGTTGAAACCAATACCTTATGTGGACATGGGAACACCTACAGTTAGTTGGCTTCTTGATTTTGCTACTACAATTGGACTTATATATGAATACAACTGCAAGTACTGTACTGTACATGTTCTTATCATATACCTAATATACGTGTACTATGTATTATTACACAATGCATGCTTGATGGTAATAGTCGGACTTAGGTTGATCTACATGCGGAAACTGATTCAAGACAAATATTGAATTTAGAAGAAATAAAAATCACCTTATTGTACAGTTTTTTAATAGGATGTCGATCATTTCACATACAGGAAGGGATGATTTATTTCCAAATACATTGCATTACAGGTCCAGGCCAGATTACCATCGCAAGATGTATTAGCCATGACCGAGAGCTCTGAATCTAGTGAGTATACTAAAATAGATAATAAAATATGAAATGTACCGTAGAATTTATTCACATTTACATGTTACATTAATATTAAAACAATTAATGTTTTTACATGACCAACGTTGATCATCGCTTAGTCCACACACTTAAACAAATACAACATTGGTGCTTCAACTCTAATTATGTAGCTAAAGTATTGTATTATTATGCTATGGCCACTACTCTATGCTTCTTTACTAAAAACTGGTGACCAATGAATAATTATGAGGTTACTGAATATATATGATTACATCATCACCACTGGGTTAACATTACAATGTTTTTCTCAGGAGGTCTTAAAGTTTATGGTAACGAGGACATAATAAGGCAGCTCTACGTCTTTAACGACGAGGGTATTGTTCTTGACGAGTCACGCCTGGAAGTGGAATATTTTAGAACGGGGAAGTCGTTGTATGATGACGACGTAGTGAGCACACATATTTCAACATCTAAGAATGATTGCTTCAACTACATTGATTTCAATGACACAGTGGATTTTGATGCCAGCGAAATACATGATCCGTTGCAAATTGGATACCAAGTGGGTGGTATAGCCAAAAATGGAATACCCTATTGCAAACATTTAACAGACGGAGCAACAGGTAAAACCACTTATGTTTATCCCGCACAGCCAGATAACACCATTCTAGTGAAACATGAACCAAGTGAGTTATTTGGCTACGATAGCGATGGCGACCTTGTTCTCGCCATAGTCTCTTCCTTCCATAACGACAGAGATGCATATCACCAATGGCTAAGAGACGATGAGATTATTGAGGGGGCAACATCATGTGTATTGATAGTGAAGAAAGTTGGCACATATGTGTGTAAATTGAAATTTAGTGGCCATGATAATGGTGGATCAGAAATCAAATTCTTTTTTGAATCAGGCTCTGTGAAAGTCGTTGGCTGCGAAGATCTGTGTGGTCCCTGTCCCGTACCTAGTGGAAACATGTACGTATTTTTATATACTGGTATAACTGATACAGTTCTCAAACAAATTGTGTCATGCTAGCTTTTAAATAAAGAAACGTTAGATTCTCAAATTATACTTGATGATAAATTTTGTATTGAAAAATCATAGAACCCAGCCACATAAGCGTCTTTTTTATTCATCTGGTGTTAATGAGATGTGACTTACTGTCGCAATTGGCACCTTAATTCCGTGGACTTCCGCTTAGTTCATTTTAAAATTTAACAAACCCATTACATTTACATAAATCAGCATATTCAAAGCCATATATCTTTAAAACATATCAAACAAATCACTAACACAGGTATTTTTTGTGTCAATATACCCAAGTTTCTCACCCCATGGAAGTCGTTTCACTACATTTTTCATGGGCTTGAAAACTTATGTTGCCAGTGTCGCAATGAATGGCATATAAGTAAATTATTGCAAATGAAATAAATGAGAGACAATTTGAACCACAGGTCATTGATTCGTTTATGCTATGCCTATCATGTCTGTACTATTCATACATATTTAAAACTAGAGCTATGCGGTGTGTCAACATGTTTTGATTGCAGATACTCTATAAAAGAAGTGTTGTTGGAGTTATGTTCCACAGTTGATACAACATTGAAGAAAAATGTGTGTAATATCCATAGAGAAGATGTCATGGACGGAGCTTTAAGAGCTTTTACCCGCAAGAGCTTTCAGCCCAAAGCCCTGCTTGATGTGAAATTCATTGGGGAGGACGGGTATGACGAAGGAGGGCCGCTTCGTGAGTTCATGAGGCTAGCATTGCGTGCAATAGCTGAGCTTCCGATTTTTGAAGGCCCAGAATCAAGCCGTCAGCTCACATTGGACTACAAATGCAAGGAAATATATTATTGTTTATAATGCGTAATAATTATACTTATATCTATTTGATCGGACAAAACTAATTTGATCACCGAAAATATGTCATTTGGGTTATATTTGACATCTTCATAAGGACTGTTCCTTAAAAATGTCAACCGTTTCCCACACCCGACACTTTTCCGCAAATTAGGACACAAACATTATTGCAATAAACTTAAAATAATAAGCCTCATAATTCAACATAACAAAAATGATACAATATATAATATGTGATGGAAACTAATGTCACACTAAACCCTGTTTTTTACAGCCATGCAAGATGGTGTGTATGCAGCGGCTGGAAAGATGATAGCCTATTTCATTGTCCACCGAGGTCCAGTTCCAACATTTTTCAGTCGTTTTTTCTTTGATATGTTAGTAATGGGCTGTGATGGGATCCATGCCAAAAAAGAAGATATCATGGATTACGATATACGAGCACATCTTGAAAAGGTAAATCATATATTTTAAAGAAAGATTCAACTGCAAAACGCGCATGCCTGGGACGGTCAAGTGTAGGCCAACAGTAGCCTACACAGTAGAGTACAGATTGACGGCATTAATATAGCCACTGAACTGATTACAAGATACTACTTAAACTGGACATTGATCCAATGCTGTTTTAATGCTAGACCAACGTCTGCGAAGCTGGCGCAACATTGAACCAACATTGAATAAATGTACAATGTTTGAGAGGAAGTCCCCCTGCCCAGCAAACACAAGACATTTGTATAACATTTATACAACGTCGGCCCAACGTCTTCGACGTTGGTCCAACATTGCATAAAGTCATACAAATGTTTTGTGTTTACTGGGCATGTCAATACAAGCTTGGGTCAAGCAGTTCCAACATCCCCGCAGTAATACAGTCAGTTTGTTTGCAAGCCAGCGACCATAGATGTCGCTCAAGTATATATGAACTTGCTGTGATTTCAGAACTTGCTCTTAATGAGGCTTTGGGTATGAAACGCATATTTAGTATTATTATGGAATAGGGACTTGGCCTACCCACGGGCACTATTGCCTTCTGGGGGACCCTTGTCCCGCGAATTTTGACAGTTGACCACACCTTTGATGCTTCGCATGTTAGCACTAATACCTTACACATTAATTAATTAAGGAAGTTATATTTATCCACAAAGTATTTTTTACAGGTGCAACAGGCTAGCAATGAAAACGAATATCGCACCAGATGTTCAGAAATTTCCGAATTATCTGCCCTCGCAGGATGCATCAACCTGACACATGATATGAGGAACAGTTCAGATTTTGTCAAGGCCATCAGTCAATTCGTGGCGGTGGATCGGATTCGAGGCGCATTGACACAGTGGGTATTATTACATTCAAACATAATATATTCATCGCATGATTATAAATTAATTAGATTTTACATTGCTCATATTAAAACGTTTACCATAGACAGGAAATGTGAGCTCAAAATTATTTCGGACGTTTTTCGTGATAGCTGATTTATCAACTTCTGCTTGATTTTTTGTGAAATTTAAATTCACATATAAACAACCCTTTAAATTCTAACAAAGAAATACTCGTTATCGCGTTACAGGAAAAAATTCCCAGCAGATCTTGTTTTAATTTGGCAATAATTTCATATTCTTTGTAGAATGGTTGAAGGGTTATCAGTCCTGGGTATGCACAAAGCCATTGTGAAGTATGCTGATCTATTTGGCGAATTATTTATTCACAAACCGGCAACTCTGACGTGGGACATCGTGGACCAGTTATACAAAGTCAACCAGTGGTCCGAACCAGGCAGTAACAAGTTGAAGGCAGAAAAAAGGGTTGTGGCATGGTGGAAAGACATGTTGCTCGACTTCGAAGGTATGTTTCCTACTACTAGCTAATTACGTTGAAAATATTGAGTACAGATTCAATCCGATAATCTGTAATTTCCTTATGCCAGCGTCAAAAATGCTCTCAGAAATATGGACGGCCACATTTATGGCATTAAACCATTAACCATTTGTATTTATTTTGTAGTTATGGTGATTACTATTGACAACATGCTTATTTTCTAAATTGGTATGCAATGATCCGTTACTGGTTTCAGAGGATGGTAAACTACAAGGTCTATTCATATTTCTTACTGGACTGGAGGACGTCCCACCACTGGGATTTGACAGGCAGCCAGGAATAACATTTGGTCATCCAGACAGTCTTCTACAAAATGACGCGACTTCTGATTTTCCAGTTGCTAATACCTGCAGCCTTAGTGTGAGGCTGCCAACAACTCACAGTACCTACGATTCGTTTAAAAACAATTTCATCAGAACACTCAGTGTTGTCACATTCACGACAGCATAGATTTATTTTTATACTTTAACATAAATGCATTAAATATTAAAAGCGTACAATTCACATGATTGAACACGCACCACAGCAGACAGATATAAGTCACCGGCATTCTGCTATAAATTGTAACACTTCTTTATATGTCAGGATACCCAGTGGGTCATCAACATTATTGACGTCAATCTGAGCCTGTAGTTCACTGAAGTGCCTATTTGAAAGCGGACATCGCACATCAGGGACCACAACCCTGTTATTACTGGGAGTATCATCATTGTCACCTTCAGATTTTGTCATATTTTGGATACTGTCATCTTTACCGACATCTAATTGCGTATTGTTAATATGACTGACATTGTGGATTCCTGCAATGCCACGGTGCTCACTATTGAAATTTGCGAGGGTTCCCAGAACAAATAGCTGTTGGGGTGTTCTATTGTTCTCTGTTCGCAAGTTATGATTATTATACTGAGCGCAAAATTCATTTAATTTGGATTGTATACGCGGTAAAAACGTAAAGTGTAGAGCAAACATTTGAAAGTCATCATTTATATCCAGTATTTGTATATCCTCCATCATCAAGAATAGATTGTGAAAAACATTGGAAACTCCTCGAAAAACATCAACCCATAGTCTCTCTATCCGTTGGTTATGAACACTGCGGCCTCTGATACAGCTCTTTCCATTGTCATTATGATGATTTTCCATAAACGCTATAACATATTCGTTCTCTCCCCCGTGGTCCATTCTAACTCTGGAAGGAATGCCGTATAGTTCTGTAGCTTTGCTGAATGCATTTAAAACCGTACAAGCTCTATTATTGGTTGCCGCCGTTAGGTATAAAATCATCCTAGAGTAGCCGTCTACCTCACCATGGATAACAAATTTCCATCTGTAATTAACAATGATATAACGTCAGAATATATACATTTTGCTTTATTTTTTGTCAAATTTTATATATCCTGAAAAATGTATCCTGCACAATTATTGTTGTTGGTCGTCATTATTTTTTATTTCGGTATCGAACTGTTTTTATTGCATTTTGTACACAGCGAACTTACCTGACGAGCTTGTGGTTTCCATCTATATGCCACAATGTGTTCGGCGTTTGCACACTGTAACTCCGCCGATGAACTGTATGACCCCAACTGAAATGAGAAATTACATAGAAATTTTATAGCAGTATGTGCTCATCATCACTATAGATTGTCACAAATAAAACAGTATACTTTCAAGTTTTATGTTTCATGATAAGATCAAAATACAGAATATAAAATAATGTTTCAAGAGTAGAAGAGCGGTAATACTGCTGAAATAAATGGTAGTAATGGAATAATCAACAATGCACTAAATTGTGTGATAGAGTGCTGTAGAGCTACCAGATTTCGGGGTAAAAACGACAATAAATTAATGGGTAAGCTGATTTGTATCTTGAAGCATAATGCGCCGCTCCACAACATTATACTGCATTTATTAAACATATTAAATGTCATGTTATATTCCACCAACCGCATTGCCACTGCTGCAGGGTTGATCCTTTGCATGGAAGACCTTATTCTGCTTTCTTGCACAAAGTGATGTTGAGATCGTAGCATGGCTTGTACAGCTCGATATCCCAAGTGAATATTATGCTGTATTGTTGTGCATACTTTTTCATCTAACTCAGCATCTGTCATTGTGCTATATTTATCTTGCACCCATAGTCTGAAATTTCTTGATGGGAAAAACAATATTGTTAATAACAGTATAATGCCGATCATATAAAGGCTAATATGGGAATACATAAAGGCCTATATGGGATTATTGATATAAGTCACAGGGCTCGAAATTGGACAAAAATTCCACTTGCCCAGTCGGAAAACTAGCTAAAAAATCGCCTAGTCCTTCTCGAAAATATCACTAAATGTCTTGTCCTTCCTAATAATTGTCAAGCAGGGGCACTCGACCAGCAGGACAAGCTCATTGAAACTGAACTCGTCCTTCCCAGATTGTTGGTAGTCTCGGACGATCGGACGGGCCAATTTCGAGCCCTAAGTTATACTTCTATATTTCATATTCAGAAATTATAATAACACAAACATATTTAGACGTTTAAATGCTGCTACGTATAATTATTGAGAAAATACTTCATTATACCTTGGTGGCAAAAATTAAAATAAACCCTATATATACCTACTCATAAATTCTATGTTATGGTATGGATAATATAGTCTTGAAATGAATAAATAATTATTATTTTAGTAGCTTACCTCATGCGCCTTTTCACTGTCGATACAGACACATTTAAACTATTAGCGATCGTCACAATCGAACAGTTTATAGATAGGAGAAATTCCAATTGATCTTTACTGATGATATAATATGGACAACCACGGGAGCCCCCTCGATATCTGGCCACCTAAATACAGACAGATAATTTATTAAAACAAAACGGTTTTATACATGGATATATAAGACTATAGTGACTATTAAATATTATACATACACTATCGTGGGATTGGCTATAATTAGTGTATTTCTTTTGAAAATCACTAAAGTGACTGATGCATATGCCGACTTCATAATTAATTATTATCTATAGGCCTATCGGTTATTATGATGTAACTGGTAAATATTATAACATAATGACACTACTAAGTGCATGCTTGAGAATAAACACTTACGATGTTCTTAAAAACATGAAGCTAACCTGATATTGTCTAGAAGAGGTATGCTCAGATTGGCTTAACGAACCCTCTTTCTTTCGAAGTTGGGATAAATACAATTTGAGGTCTTTTAGCAGCGTCTGAATCACAATATCCTGGGTCACCATCCTCTCCACTTGAGTGATGCAATCACTCACCTTCCGAGACGCCCCACAAAGTGCACTCTTAGTAATATGACCTCCCTGTAAATGACATTACTAGATGTTTAAGGATATAGGCCCCTAATTTATGCCATATCAATTATTTATATTTAGGCTATATGACGTTAACAACGACTGTGCCAAGGAATGTGAAGAATGTCAATGAGTTAAGTAGAATATGTATTGCCTGTGGGATGCTTATCGGATGATTCGTTATTCGTTATGTATGCTTTACCATAATATTGATAGACCGTTTACTTAACACATTTCGACATAAATAGTTGTAGATGAAACATAGTAGATACAATTTTCCTACAATGTAGGCTAATTACCTGAAGAACATGTTGAGTGGATCTTATTACGTGTTCTACATGTCGAAAGAACACTCCAGCTGATGGTCTTGCTCGGCCTGGCATATTTATGTATAGGCATATACAGTAGCTATCAGACAATTGAAACAGGTAATAACAACATGACAACCATTAAAATTAGCTTGATTTCATACTGGTAACAATCTTTAGTTAATTTTATACCGGTACTCGCTAAGCGGAGGTGGTCCCTTAAGTGAAATTACCCAATAACTGAACCATGTTATAAAATTGCATTGGCTTTTTTTCAATAAAGTAAAATAAATGAAAGTATTGCCACTTAATATAGGCTTACACATGATAAAAACATACGGCTTACAGATAAATGTTTTATTTATTTATTCAGTCTAAAATTGGCTGTAAAAATAGAATTGATTAAAATAATTAAAATATTAATAATACTTTTAAATCAGATTATTGCAGTGAAGTGTTTTTTTCCAATAATATATAAGATACCTATCAAACACGAAACATTTGTATAGCATTTGCACAACGTCGGCCCAACGTATTCGACATTGGTCCGACATTGGTCCAGCATTGTACAAATGTTATACAAATGTTTTCTGTTTACTGGATATAACGAGTATCATAGGCCTATAAATTATAATAGCACTGAAACTGGTTCGCATGTCGGCATGATGAAAGAGTGGTAACACTACTGTTCACAAACCCCACTATATATCCACATCTTTATCTCAAACCCAGCAAACACGAAACTTCGGCCCAACGTCTTCTACGTTGGTCCAACATTGTTTAAATGTTATACAAATGTTTTGTGTTTGCTGGGAAAACATTACTTTATGTGAAGTTATCATCATCATTATCACAAAACTAAAGGAAGATTGCAATCGAGGTGTGATTTCTGGGTCATGCATCTCTTACCATAAACATCCTCTAGTTTAACAAAAAAAACCACTCCGTTTGAGCGCGTATAGGCTGCAATGAAAAACAAATAATACATGGATGCTAAATGATGTAGCCTTAAAAAGTCACGGATAGGCCCCTATATTTAATTCAATTATTTTTGGTGTGGACATCTAATTGCGAAATCACAAGGATTACCTTACGTGTTGATTTACAAATGTTAATCGTTTGATGCTAATGGTAGTTTTCATAGCGTAGGCCTACAATGTTGGTGGCTCAAAGTCTCAGACACTAGGTGACACTAAGGCGACACCCGGAGTCACATTCCGCGTGTTTTAAAGGTAAATACTGCATTTAAAGCCAAAAGGCAATATTTGCTCACTTGTAACATGAAATACTGCCTCATTGCTTTGCATGTCAGAATGACTATGACTTTTGTTATACTAAACCAATGTATATAGACATGCTCACATATTATGGACATTTCAAGAAGCGAAAATAAAATGTTGACATTTGAATGATTAATGGCTTCATTGTGTCCCTTTAATAGGCATACCGGTATTGTATTTATGGTTCCTGCAACCTGGTTAAGTAAAAGGATTAGCTAGGCGATCTCATTTTCTGGTTTAAACCTGAAACAACATTAAACGAGTTTATCGATCTATCACATAACCACGTGCGCTCTACGTTGTCGCAACGGCCTTTTAAACACAGTGACACAGTGGTGCACCACAAATTATACAGAAAATGTCAACTATACAGGGGCGTGCGCAGCTTTCCGTCATATGGGGTTCAAGAGGTTATATTAAAAAAATATGGGGGTTCCGGAGCTCGCCCCCGGAGATCCCCGACTTCTTTAAAATCTGCAGCTCAAAGGCGGTCAGAACACTTTTACTTCCCCCCCCCCCCCTATTGCACGCCCCTGATTTAGGCCTATTCCGTGCGAGTTCATACTTTAGGCTTATCCTCCACAATATGCACTAATATTCTGTAGATCTGTGGCCTTCACTAATAAAACAAGATGACACACGTAGCACACCATTGGTCTATTAAGATCTCACAATACAATCTGACAAATTTCTAGTCCTTAAAATGTTGATTTATATGACAAAGAATATTCAGGAATAAATACCAAGTAATGTCCACAATGTAACGTCGACAGCTCTAAAAATCGCCATACACCAGAATAAAAACATTAGGCCTATATATGTAACAGTGATTCTGATTGGTTTAAATAAATTGATTTGACCCGTGGGTAAATTGATTTCACCCACGGGTAAATTGATTTCACCCACGGGTAAATTGATTTCACCCACGGGTAAATTGATTTCACCCACGGGTAAATTGATTTCACCCACGGGTAAATTGATTACACCCACGGGTAAATTCATATGACCCACGGGTGAATTTATTTTACCCACGGGTGAATTGATTTTACCCACGGGGTATATTGATTTCACCCACGGGGTATTTCTATATTTTTGACCTTGATCCCCTTCCATAATTATTGCCACGTTATAGTGGAGGACAAGAATGTGACCACGTGACCTGAGGCAGACCACGTGACCTGGGGCAGACGACAGCTTGCCTTTCTCCCGGGGGGGGGGGGGAGGAGAGCTTCTGCTAAGGACCAGGAGATGGGACTGTCTGAGAAAGGAAATTAGAATCAGATTCTATTTTCCTTGGTCTGAGCAAGGAACATATAGACTCCTTGGTCTGAGAGAGGGTGGTAGAACAGCACAGAAAAGTTTAGTTTGTCCTATCGTAGCCTACCCACTCATGTTTATTGCATCTCACATTTCCTTGCTCACATTAATGATTTGCCTGTGGATGGTCAAATACATTCACGTATCATTAAGTTTTTCAACTGTATGTAAACAAATTACAATAATGTGATGTCTTTATGTGGCCAACTGGCAGCAAACGGTAGTGGTTTGCCTGTGTCTAACAGTGTGAATTATGTATGTTAAAGGTGATCTATCACCCCTTATATAGTATGAATAAATTTGTGACAAATAAATCGAAGTTGCCACAAGATGGGGCACAAGTGTTTCCTTATATGGGGTGATTGGCTATCATGTGACCCTTTGAGAGGGTCATGTAAAGGGTCACATGATAGCCAATCACACCCATATATGGGGTGATTGGCTATTACGTGACCCTCTGAGAGGGTCACATGATAGCCAATAACCCCATATAAGGACATAATTATTCATACCATATAAGAGGTGATAGATCACCTTTAATATGTATAAGATTGGTGGGTCAGTCCAGCTTCACCTTTCACCAATATGTGTTTGAAGATATTTTGTATTTTGTTTATTTAAATTTATTTTTTTGTTTGTATATGCTATGTAGCAAGAGTATGACCACTAAACTATTATTATA
>OZ024918.1:62504233-62518188 GCA_964017125.1 Flabesymbios commensalis
TTTTTTCCAGGTTTTTTGGCATATTTTAGGTCCCGAACATCAATAAAATGCGCTCATTTACAGATAATAGTGAGTTGATGTAGCAATATTACCATTCTGATTTGTGAGGCCACAATTATTGCACCTTTTCTTTTTTATTAGTGAGTTAGTCTGTCGTCTGTTTGTACATTAACGCTGGCAAGGCCATACGATTTGCATCTTAGCTATGTCCATTACAATTTTTTTAATCACGTGTCAGCATCGACAGTGATTATGTGCTAGCGTATATAACTAAGAAGCAGTAACGTTGCAGTAAATTAAATGCATATATATGGGATTAGTAGCTACCATATGCGATGTCTGACCTCAGCATGTAGAGTAGCATACATGCTTATTGGACTATTATCAGGTGGCGGAAAGTACCTTGATGATAGATGAATTAAACATAAATTACAAAAAATACCTAATTTTTTAGACTCATTAAAGCATAGAGATTGTATTACAAAATTGTATTACAAAAATTAAGACAAACAACTCATCACGGATATGTGAAAACACACATGTGAAGTTTTATTGAAAAGGTCATACATCAGTAATCACACGGGTGAAAGAATACGCACGTTGGCGAATTTATTCACCCCTCCCCCTTAAATATTTATGCATCACTGTTTCACAAAAAGCTGTATTTTATCCTCATTTATTCAATTTGGTTGGAGAAAAGGACAAAAACTTGAGAACAACATGATTGAGAAAATTGCCATCTTAGATGCAGGCTACAGATAGGATAGTAACATTGGCTTCTGGTGATCTAGTTGCATCTGGTACGAAATACCACGGATTTTTTAACTTGACAATCTACGGAAAAACGTCGCCGCGGAGCTAAAGGATCCTATCTGACACTCGTCAGAGTGGCAGATAGGATCCTTTAGCTCCGAGCCGACGATTAAAGGTATCGCTTGGTTGTCCAAAATCAGAATGACAATCCACAATTACACATTGTTGCGACCTTGACCTTGAGAACCCTCACAGCTCGGACACAGCTTCGGCCAAACCTGTAAGCTAGGCCGAACTTCAATAGAAACGTTACCCAAAACAGCCAAGTACAAACTAATTTATATTTTATTGCGAAAATGAAACAACGGCTAACTAAGGGTAGACAGCTAGTCTGAGAAAAAGGGGTGAGTACGAACGGTATAGTCGATAATATAAAATAATTGGTTTTAATTCAACATTTGTAAAAATGGTGACATGTTTTAATACGTCCAAATCACAAGCATCTAAGTTCAACTTAGATTGCTGATAGCAACCAGACAGGCTCTAACATGAGCTGAGCTTAAACAGTCTATTTAATTACTGGAATCTCCACTACTTCACGGATGCGTACCTGCTGATACCTACAGTTTATAAGGCTTTCACCGACAGACACACGAGTAACGAGTCACTTACAGTTCAATATATATCTGTCTTCCACAGACAGACACAGGGTAAATTATCACCTAAGGTTTATAAATCTGCATATGACAGACAAGAGACATCAAATAAGGTCCGGTATCATTGATGTTAACACGGCTGTCAGAATAATTACCAGTCAGAATAATTTAGATATCACCACAGTTTTAAATACACCAGGACCAGCAGGGGGAAAAAGCGCGAGGTGCAAAAACCGGAAAGGTTTTCATCAAAACCCCGACTCTCAAACCAGCTACCAATGGTCTGCCAGTGGCACACTTCTTACCGCTCTAGCATTCTGATTCTGAGTCTTCCGGGTGAATATGTCGTGGTGAGGTCACAGCAATCTACCTGCTGCTTACAGCTGCCTACCGTGGGTACGGTCCAACTGGTCCAACTACATGAGATGTCGCAGCAAGTAGACAAAAATGGTAGATGTAATACCGGTGACCGCTATGCCTCTCCAAAACCACTGAAGTAATCACAGACAGCTCCCGGTTTTATCACTCCTCAGACGACATACGAATGAATTTTGCTTTACGTCGCTTTCTGCACAATCATGGCAATATCGCGACAGAAGGAAGCCCGAAGCCGGTACTATGCCCTACTTTTATTTCGAATGACTTCAAGGGTTCTTTATAGTGCACAGTACGATAGGCAGCACTGTACACTCCAGGCCTTTGAACAGTTTAAAACACTGTATATGTACTACCACGATGACAAATATCCGTCCCGAATGGGATTCGAAACTGGTACCCCCAGGTTACAAACCCTAGTCGATAGGAAAGAGCCATCGGGGCACGCCACGACATACGAAAGCTGAGGTGTACAAGGATGTACACTCCGATCCAAGAATACCATAAGGAGAGTATGCAAGCAGCATGAAGATAAGTATCACGCCGCCTCGTGGTAGCTGAAGACAGCGCTCACAGTCAAGAGAGCGTAGATCACGGTATAAGATCGTCGGTTCGGAGCTAAAGGATCCTATCTGACACTCGTTAGAGTGGCAGATAGGATCCTTTAGCTCCGAGGCGACGAGATGACCATGTAAACGTACACCAGTGGTACACCACACCATGTAGAGGTAAGGAACGTATGTAACTCCTCATATGGCAGTCAATTCGTTGTACCCCTACACCACCACTAACAGCGCCAACGTTGCTACAATCAGAAAAAAAAGAGAGCAGAAAGTTGCCTAGAAATGTACATTAGCCTGACCTGGTCCGCCGGAGATTGACAGGGTTCAGCCCTTGCAATACATATATTGATTCAGTATGACTACCCCCCCTCGAAGATAAAAGTGTAAAATAGTGGCAATAATAATATCAAATAAACGACAAACCGCCACACATAACAACATTGAGAAAGCGAAAGCTAGAGCCTTTGTCTCTCACACGAAGACATCTGTTGAAGACAATTTATGTTTGTTCAAATTATCTGACCTTCGTGTGAAGGAAACAAAAGTGGTTCTGACAGTGATCAAAATGTGAATGTCATCAGGACAAGTCTAAACAGTTTGCACAATTTTCTGACTGTGGTTTACATGAGCGGTCTGATGGTAAGAGGGTAGTTTTTATTTTGACTGAAGGAATTCAGAATATGCTCAAGGAGACTCTTATGCTCTGCGATTACGAAGAGGAGGCTTTTATTTTTGCAAAATTTCCCGTGATTCTATATGGATCGAACATGAACAAAAAAGTTAAACATTCTCAATCATGGCTCACGATTGCACAACTTCTTCCTCGTAATTGTTCGTTCCATGTAACCATTATCAGCATAATCCAGCAACAAACTAATGGGGATCCTGGCTTATATGGAACACAATCTGAGTTTGAAATAGTACAGGCAAACATAAACCTTGATTGTCAGGATCATATGCTCCTGTCGTGTCAATGAAAGCTGTTAATATATCTGTTCAGCAGATAGGCACAAGTCTCGGAAAAAGACAATACATCTTATTGGCTACATATCACACCACAATGCAATCTGAACAAATCAATCCACTTGCCAGTATACACTACCCTCGCACATGAAGTGTCACTCCAAACGATGCATCCTCACACCGGGCCGTCGTGTTTTCTTGCTTTGAAACAGGCACTCTTGGAAGAACCTCTCACCATGGGTAAACCAAACTTTAACACGCTCATACTGATTGACAGATTAAATCTGCTCTCATATGAGAAAGTAAGCATTCTGAGGGTGGCACTATATGTGTGAGGGTAATGTAGCTCTACTAGCTGTCTTTATGGAGAAGGCAGATAAACCTGTAATGATAAAGCATGATATGAACCTACTCGGAAACGTTACCCATTTTAATTGTCTATAAATTTTAAATAATTTACTGCTTGAATAAACTACACATTTACGACTAAGTGTCCCTTTTTTCTGTGAAAAAATATGCAATATAGTTTTAGTAATCATAATAGATTATGCCAGCTACTTCAAACACCATAAAAAAATACAACCAGTTTTAATTATTACATAGTCAATAATTTTTTTTCCGGCATGCAAATATATCCGTGAAATTTGTCCCTAAGCCACCTCACTATTTTCCGTGCGTTCACAGGGTGTGCCTCGGTGGCTTACAAAAACACGTAACTTGTCAGTTCAGTGGGGTCAGTTCAATACTGGGTCACCGGTGGGGTCAGTTCAATACTGGGTCACCGGTGGGGTCAGTTCAATACTGGGTCACCGGTTGGGTCAGTTCAATACTGGGTCATCGGTGGGGTCAGTTCAATACTGGGTCATTGATGGGGACAGTTCAATACTGGGTCACCGGTGTGGTCAGCTCAATACTGAGAGCTAATCACACCTCTCGCTGTCTCTATGTTTAGTTGTTAAAAACATATTTTCGAAAATTTAATCTTTAAAGTGAACTTTAAATCATTACATCGAGGCACTGCATTTTTGTGTAAATTTATTTGTTGAGAAATCGCATTTGTTGACAGATAATAAGCACATTTTGTGGCTAATTGTGGCTAAGTACGGCAAAATTTGAGCACAAATTTAAAAACGTCCACTGCTTAAATATTTAACTTAACTCAAATGGCATAATTCTACTATGAAAAAAGTTTTAAATGATTATTTTGATCACATAATGTCATTGACATTTCTAAAATTTAGACCTCTATTATGAGTTACATTCCACCAGCATTTAATAAAAATGTCAAATCGTAAAATGGATTTATTTAATATGATGTGATAAATTGCTTTTGTTGTCATAAACAGATAATGTATGCTATTGATTGCATGCTTTCTGAGATGTACCGTGTCCCCCGCATAAACGTACATGCACTTATACGTGAAAATCGTTTGTTTTAGGGATGTTTTAAAATTGTTTTATGTTCGAATATAAGTGCATGCACTTGTTTTCGGAAAGTAAGTGCACCCCTCTAAATAGGAATTGTGTCACCAAATCTGACACCTTAAACGACAAGAAGAGATTAGTATATTAAATCACATTATAAGAATCACCCCCGTAACACCCTGCCCATTTAGCCGATTATTGTTAAGACGCAAGAAATATTGAAATAAACTTTGCACTCATCTCAACAGATTCTTGTGGAGTACTAAATCCAAAAAGAAAAAATAATGCACAAGTGGGCGACAGCAGTTCACAAAGGGTGGGAGAGTGGGGAGGCGTCATGTCAGTGGAAGAGACTCCGTGGTTGGACAATCTCATTGAATGAGAACGCTATGTTTTTACAACAATGATCATGCCTGAGCCCTCCTAGACAGAGGTGTGGACGCCACTGTTGACGATAGCTGTGATAATGCAAACATGCACTATATCACTATATGGAATGATGGCTGGCTGTTGAAACAGTGTAGATTTTTTTTGAGCCTGGCAACTAGACTTATATTTATATAGTATTTTGTTTTCTTGAAATAAGGTTATATAAGTCACATCTCGATGCTAAGATGATGTATTAGGCTATACGTACTATAAATGTCAATAATAATAAAAAAATATATAAGTTTACAAATTTGTACTTCTATGTCAAAATATTTATCATTTGTTTATTATCAAGGTCATTTCAAGCTCGAATATAAGTGCATGTATTTTTCTTAAAATAATTTTTTTGTTCGAATATAAGTGTATGCACGTGTTTTCAAAAACTAAGGGCATCTTTAAATATAAGTGCATGCACGTTTATGCGTGGAGATACAGTAGTTTTTGAAATTAATAATTCTGAAAACTGTAGGCCTTATTTCTAATAACAAACTAAAAACAATGAAAAACCCAAAGGAAGATACATCTATGTGTGTGTCTGTATTCATATTGCAAGATAAAATGATATTTTTGCTTTTTCCAATTGACGAGTTATGTTGACTGTGTGTTTTTATTTGATTAATTCCAGACTATATTTATTTCATTTCTACCTACATAATTTGATTTAGGGTTTGTACGATTTGCGACAGATGTCATGTTATCAGGGTTATATCACTCAGGGGCAGATCCAAAGGGATTGGTTGTTTATCATCTTATTATTTCTCCCACTCTATAGAGGTGGGAGATATATTGCTTTTTTTCTCACCACTCATTTGTTAGTCACATCAGTTTTGTGTCTGTGTGTTCTCTCCGTCTATCATGCAAGCGGTCAAACACGAGACGTTGACCCGATGTCGGGCTATTGTTGGCCCATCCTCTACGACGCTGAGCCAACATTAGCCCAGTAACGCCACGCTGAATGTGGGCCAGAGTCACAGACGGCGGGCCAACATTGACCCAGCTTTGGTTCAAAGCATCGTGTCCGTACTGCCAATATGCAGGTACCTTTTGTATGTATGTGGCTTATGATCGTCCCGGCAGGCACGAAGCGTTCGCCCAGTGTTGGGACAGTGTTGGCCCACAGTCTGCGGCGCTGGATTGGCATTGTAGAAACCACACATTGGCCTAGTGTTGATTTGGTGCCGGGCCGGCATTGTAGGCAGTGGACCGGCATTGAATCAGCATTGGCTTGTGTCTCTCATTTGCTGGGTGATCAGATGACGAAAAAATATAGCTTTTGAACTTTCCTATTATCGTGAATATAATATTACTTCTTTTTTTTCACTACTTCTTTTTAACTTCTCATTAACTAACCAGATAATAACTGCGTAAAAACACGTGACATAGATATATCATATTTTTGTTTTTGTTCTATTTTTTTCTTTTTTTTATCATTTCTTACGTATTGTCTTATTTTCTTTTGTTCTGTACTGTATATTGTTTGTACTGCGAATGTATATATATATGAAATCTGAAAAAAATGTTGAAAAAAAACCATGCAGGTACCTCAGCATAAAGTACTGACTAGGACTGAATGGATACTGGCCAGCACCGGCGTCACTGGCCCAACATTTAACAGACATTGGGTTGGTGTCGGCTTGTGATCGTCGCCAACAGTATAAAGTAATACCAGACCACCAGCTGCTATTCCCAGCAAACACAAAACATTTGTATAACAGTTGTACAATATCGGCCCAACGTCTTCGAGGTTGGCCCAGCATTGTACAAATGATAAACAAATGTTTCGTGTTTACTGGGTTGAACGCAGCTCCCAGCAACACGAGGCGTTGAACCAGTGCTGGTTAGATGCTGGGCCAGCGTCGCAGACGGTGGGTCAACGTCGTGTTTGCTGGGAATGTTGACAAAAGTTTTGCACCAAAATGGAATAATAAATTCCGCTTAAGTCATGTCCAGGTTTTTGTTCACAAAAAACTAGACCTTTCTAGTTTAGGGGTTTCCTTCCTTGGGGGTTTCCTTCGATTGACCACTTAAAACACACCACTACATTATTTGCTTTGTAACTACATTCTAAGCCGAGAATGTAGAGTACTCTACATTCTTAGCTGTGGGAAAAGAATCGGCCTTCGGCCTCGGCCTTTTTCACAGCTAAGAACGTAGAGCTTCTCTGGCTTTATCCTATACATAACACTTGTCACAAGTCGATAGATAGATAATATATGATGTAAACGATAGGGGCATATATATATAAAATATTTCTTTGCTACATAGGCCTAGTCAACATGAAATAGCGTTTGAAATTCAAATTACTCCCGGAGAGGGCGGGGGGGGGGCTAGTAGCTGGGCTGGGCTAGTAGCGCTCCTTCAGGTTTGGATAATTCAAGTTTGTCTCACTTACAGTCTGTCCGACGGTGGTAGATGGTCCAAAATGAAAGTTAGCTTTTTGGTATCCAGTCAGTCGATTCTCAAGCGATTGTCACGAAATTTTGCAACCATTATTATCTAATAATTTGGCAACAAACCTGAAAATTTCGGTTAGTTAGACCATTTGACATGTAACAAAATTCTGAGAATAAACCGGAATAAAATCTATGGGTTTATACATGTTATAGAGGAGCGTCATAAATAGATATTTACTACATGTCAAATGGTATAACTTTTAAACTATCCAATATTTTTTTACGAAATTTTCAGGATCGATGCCAAATGAGTAGACAATAGGGTTTACAAAAAATCGCTTTAGAATTGACTGACTGGATACCGAAAAGCTAACTTTCATTTTGGACTATTCCCCACCGTCGGAAAGACTGTAGATTAAGCTCTGGTTATGGCCCTGAAATAAATAGGTTATTCTTTATAGTTAAATACAAATTGTTTTCATGTAGTTATGTTATTCCGGATTTTTTTATCATGTATTTTTGTACGTAATTATTTTATCTCTAGTGACGAGTGATGTATGATTATTATGACATTTTTCTGATAAACTTGCATTTATATTCAATCCTTATAGCGCGGGGATCGACTTTAGACGTCAGAATCTGCTTCTGTAGACGTCAGATTCTGACGTATAAAGTCGATCCCCGCGCTGAAAAAAAATAAAAATAATTATAATGGCCGTAGAACCATAACATAGGTATTCAAATGAAGCGGAAAGAGCTAGCTAAGACATTTAATTTCAAGTTGAAAAAATAAAACCTTTGGCTCTATGGTTTATACAAAAAAAATTAAACCCTTTCTTTGCGCAGCAAGACCCAAATAAAATAAAAACTTATTATTCAAAATACATTTGATTAACTATTGACATAATAGTTGATGTGTGTCCGCTGCTAAATTAGCTGGTCTGCTTTATGATAGTAGCAGTGTGCTGATTCATGCAGACTGCAGATGCCCCCCCCCCCCCCCACCCTCCGAAATGATTACTTGTTTCATTTAAAGGTGATCTATCACCCCTTATATGGTATTCATAATTATGTCCTTATATGGGGTGATTAGATTATATGGGGTGATAGCCAATCACCCCATATATGGGGGTGATTAGCTATCATGTGACCCTCTCAGAGGGTCACATGATAGCCAATCACCCCATATAAGGAGACACTTGTGCCCCATCTTGTGGCAACTTTGATTTATTTGTCACAAATTTATTCTTACTATATAAAGGGTGATAGATCACCTTTAAACGAAACTGCCGCTCGGGGGGATTCTCAGCGTAACACTCGGTGTTTAAATGGGGACAGTGTAGTAAATACACTATGGAGCTAGATTATTTGATATTATGATACATACATACATACAAGAGAATAAACAGCTAAAACATTTAGTATTTTTGTTTTAATTATTGTAACTTGTAGTTATTATATATAGGCAGTGGTACTAGAGTAAACTTAAGTCCCGATCCAAACTCTTTGGCTTATTATAATTATCTTAGTACTAACCTTTGTCGTTCCAGGAATACTTTAACCTTTACAAAGCTGAAATATTTTTGTATAAACCATGGAGACAAAAGTGTTTTTTTTTTAATTTGAAATCATCATAAACGTCTTAGTTAGCTCTTTCCGCTTCATTTGAATACTTATCTTATATGTCTACGGCCATTAGAAATATTTTATTTTTTCCAGTGCCCGGATCGTATTTAGACGTCAGAATCTGACGTCTAAATACGGTCCCCGCACTGAAAGGGTTAATAAGTGGATTAACCCATTGAAGCGCAATATTAAATATTTGACATTTCCACCGACTTGTGTTGTATTTCGCTACCGCGGCCCACAGTTTTACATAAGTGGAAATTGCTTTTACTTTTACCTTTCTGTTTAAAATGTGATCAAACTTGCAGACTAGACTATTATGTTTAAGAATAGTTTATGTTATTTAAACATCTTAAAGCGCGCAGAATAAAATGAAGAAAACACGATAATAGTCACCAGGTGGACAATAAAGTTTAAATCCAAGGCATATATTAATGGAAAAATAGGCCTAGATGAATAGTTATGAAATATTACTGAACACAACTACATAATCACATATCATATGAGTTTAATTAAATATTTTTGTTAAAATCATTAATATCATTCACTCATTTATCAGTTTTTTTGACATGTGTCGTCCATTACATCAGCTGCCCGCATTCTGAATCTAATTATCTTAATATAAAAGGTCGCACTAGATAATTGGAAAATAGATCATGTGACAAAAGATTCATATAATCAATCAATAAATACGTTGAATGATCCCGCATTGTACAATATAAAAGGAGTTCACATTCGTTCAGTAAGTGAAGCTCTGGGTGTCCAGACTCTACATTTGTACTCGGAAAGATCAGTGATTTAAAAAGTGAGTCGTTTGGTTTTGATAACTTTATACAATATATTGAAACTATAAATGTGATCAGGTTTGACCCCCAGGGCTCAGTTGTCTATCCACACACGCAAATGAGATGTAGATAGTATAGAGCTTGAATTAACTTTTTGTGATTTGAACCATGGTAGTCAAATCTAGATACAAGTAGTATATAGTATATATGCCATGCTGCTCCAAACTTCCTTCCGAAACATGATTATTGATAACCGATCCATGCATTATTCATTCATTTTTCATTATTTATACACAAGAGACCAACTTTGTGGCCCAAAAGCTGTTTGTAATCCTGAATAAATAAATATGTTGAAAAAAAAGACGTCAGCATCTGACGTTTGTAGACGTCAGATGCCGACGTCTAAAGTCGATCTCCACGCTGAAAGAGTAGAATATTACTAATGACCGTAGACCCATAATATAGGTATTCAAATGAGGCAGATGAGATAACTATATAATGATGACGATTTCAATTTGAAAAAAACACCTTTGTTTTCTTGGTTTATACAAAAATATTTCAGCGCCTCAAGGGTTACATTCAAAGCGCCTAGTGTTTAAAAAAATGAATACCAGTTTTATCAGAAGTGATTGTTGCTCATTGTCTCTCAAATTTTTGTGTTGTAATTGCCGCTTATCATAATTATATTATAAAGGGCTGGTGGAAATTGAAACATGTGGCGTGGGAATTACTAGCAAAGGCTCCAATGGATCTTGTTTAGTTTTGTTTAAACATATTTATTTAACGAGGATTACAACATAGTATTACACTAATGAATATGCTCTCCTCAAAAGAGAAAAGAAAAAAATAAACATTTAGCTTCTCTCTCAGTCTCAGGTGTAGGCCTCCATTTACTTTATTATTATTTATGTTATGTACCTCGAGTATGCATTTTTATGTTATTTGATATATGTTATCAAACTGTTATTAATATTTAATCACTGATTAAACTAAATTGAATTGAATTATAGTCTCGTCAAACACTGAGCTGTTTTTTATCATCTTCAGGTGAAGCGTGATGGGTAATGAGCCAAGTAATGGGCTGAAGGATGAAGAACCTCTCGATAAACAGGACATGCTGATACAATGCTGTTCCAACGTTGTACATGCGTCTGATCGTGGTTTCGATACCGGTAGAATCCTATTCAGAGCGCCCATCTATGACCCTGGTTCGGGTTTTTGATTCTGATGACTCTGTCTGATGTTCCCTGATACAAACCTCAGATTGAGGCTTGATTGACGTCGTTATGGGATTCCCAGACTGCTGTACAAGAACAATAATAATCCGTGGATGAAATATAAACTATGCAATAATACAGTGACAATTTTCGCTTGTTAGTAAAATAAGTTATAGTCTCGTTTATTACAGGCATTGCTGGTTAATTTGGTTGAATAATGCAACAGTAGGCCTATAGCATGTACAATAAGATAACTATGTATTACATTATTTTTTAACCCTTAACCCTTTAACCGCCGGTGCCGCATTTATTCGGTTTTTCATTTTTTATTAGCACATTAAGTACCACATTGTAAATATCTCAAAGATAAAATGTGACATCAACCAGAAACATTTGAAAACAGTTGGTCTTTATTTTGTCAAATCTGAATAATTTTCAGTCACTTGAAGTTGTGGATCGCGTCAGCGAGACACAACTTCAAGTGGGTGAAAATTCAGATTGAATAATTTGGCGGTTAAAGGGTTAAAGCGCTAAAAAAAATATAAACTATGGAAACAAAAGGGTTTTTTATTTTGAAATCATTACAAATGTCTCAGTCAGCTCTTTCTGCTTCATTTGAATACCTATGTTATGGGTCTACGGCCAGTATATATTTTTTTCCTCTTTCAGTGCGGGGGTCGACTTTGGACGTCAGATTCTGACGTTTAAATTCGACCCCGCGCTGTAAAAGTTAAATTAGTCACATCGTACAATTTAGTAAAAAAAAGACAAACGCATACAAAAGTCTTCAACTACTGCATAAAAAGACATATTTGTGAGACTGAATAAATAAATTGGCTTGTACAACACACAATTGTCTGGCTGTGGCTTCGTATTATTATTCACACTGAATTATATCTGAACATATCATATTTTAATCCCTATTAAAAAAACAACGGAATGATGGACGGTGATTATTCAATCAACCTTTCAAACCCACTCATTCACTCACCCAAACTCACCCAAACTCACCCAAACTCACTCACTCACTCACTCACTCACTCACTCACCCACCCACCCACCCAAACCCACTCACTCACTCACTCTCTCACTCACTCACCCAAACCCACTCACTCACTCACTCACTCACTCACTCACTCACTCACTCACCCACTCACTCACTCACTCACTCACTCACTCACTCACTCACTCACTCACTCACTCACTCACTCACTCACTCACTCACTCACTCACTCACTCACTCACTCACTCACTCACTCACTCACTCACTCACTCACTCACTCACTCACTCACTCACTCACTCACTCACTCACTCACTCACTCACTCACTCACTCACTCACTCACTCACTCACTCACTCAATCACTCACTCACTCACTCACTCACTCACTCACTCACTCACTCACTCACTCACTCACTCACTCACTCACTCACTCACTCACTCACTCACTCACTCACTCACTCACTCACTCACTCACTCACTCACTCACTCACTCACTCACTCACTCACTCACTCACTCACTCACCCACTCACTCACTCACTCACTCACTCACTCACTCACTCACTCACTCACTCACCCACCAACCCACTCACTCACTCACCCACCCACTCACTCACCCACCCACTCACTCTCCCACCCACCCAAACCCACTCATTCACTCACTCACTCACCCAAACTCACTCACTCACTCACTCACTCACTCACTCACTCACTCACTCACTCACTCACTCACTCACTCACTCACTCACTCACTCACTCACTCACTCACTCACTTATAGCTCACATCAGCACAGTAGTAATTCTATTCTATTTTTCTCTAGGGAGACTAGCTATTCCCATCTCTGACCGCCTGTTGCTTCTCCCCAAGAGATCAGCCCATTCTCCTCCCCTTTCTCAGACTCAATGTTGGCTTAATGTTGGGACAACGTTGTACCAACATTAATACAACATTGTGTATACGTTGACCAGACACACTTCCAAACGCTCCATGAACCCTCCCGAACGACCAACAATAATTCCCACCAATTTCTCCGGAATCGACATTATTCGAGTCCATTTGGTGCGAGACTACCGTGTGCGCGCGCAGATAAAACCCGGAAACGAGGCTGGACAGGGGTGAGAAGCCGTCATAATGGGAATCTATGGTCTACTTCAATATTCATGATGGCGGCAGGTCGGACTGCGCATGCCCAGCTGCGGCAGAAAGCGCCAATTCATTTGGCTCATTTTCCCAAGAAACGTGAGGTGAATGGAGTCTTCTTTGAAATAGTGCTACCCTTAGCGCTCCATAGTCAAGTGCTGTTCCATTGGCGACTTTTATCATCACATTTGTTGCCCTTTTCTAGAGCCCGTTGACATTCAGAATAAATAAATGAATGAATTAGGTTCTAGGCCACCTTTGTGCACATATAAAGGCTAAACTGGGCTAGGAGAACCTCATGAGAGAGACAAGAAAACACTGTTCTTCCGACACAGGATTCGAAGTTAGGGGCCTGATGGTCTAAAGCCGAGTACGCTACCTTTCGGTCGCGGAAATGAAATGAAATGAATCGGGCTTTAGGCCACCTTTGTGCACATATAGGCTAAACTGGGCCAGGAGAACCTCCTGAGGGTGGTGAGATGATTGAGATGACACTGTCCTCCAGACACAGGATTCGAAATTCGGGCCCTGGCGGTCTGAGGCCGAGCACGCTACCTCTCAGTCACGGAGGCTCCCCACAATACTAACTTTCACACGTGGATGGGGAAGAAACATTTTTGTTTCTTTCA
>OZ024918.1:62518388-62540888 GCA_964017125.1 Flabesymbios commensalis
GATAAAAGTCGCCAATGGAACAGCACTTGACTATGGAGCGCTAAGGGTAGCACTATTTCAAAGAAGACTCCATTCACCTCACGTTTCTTGGGAAAATGAGCCAAATGAATTGGCGCTTTCTGCCGCAGCTGGGCATGCGCAGTCCGGCCTGTCGCCATCATGAATATTGAAGTAGACCATAGATTCCCATTATGACGGCTTCTCACCCCTGTCCAGCCTCGTTTCCGGGCTTTATCTGCGCGCGCACACGGTAGTCTCGCACCAAATGGACTCGAATAATGTCGATTCCGGAGAAATTGGTGGAAATTATTGTTGGTCGTTCGGGAGGCTTCATGGAGCGTTCAGAAGTTTGTCTGGTCAACGTATACACAATGTTGTCTTAATGTTGGTACAACGTCTCCGACGTTGGCCCAACATTAAGCCAACATTGAGTCTAAGTAAGGGGGAAGAGAATGGGCTGATCTCTTGGGGAGAAGCAACAGGCGGTCAGAGATGGGAATAGCTAGTCTCCCTAGAGAAAAATAGAATAGAAAAACTACTGTGCTGAGGTGAGCTATAAGTGGTGAGTGAGTGAGTGAGTGAGTGAGTGAGTGAGTGAGTGAGTGAGTGAGTGAGTGAGTGAGTTTGGGTGAATGAGTGAGTGAATGAGTGGGTTTGGGTATGTGGGTGGAAGAGTGAGTGAGTGAGTGAGTAAGTGCGTGAGTGAGTGGGTGGGTGAGTGAGTGAGTGAGTGAGTGAGTAAGTGAGTGAGTGAGTGAGTGAGTGGGTTTTGGTGGGTGGGTGTTTGAGTGAGTGAGTGAGTGAGTGAGTGAGTGAGTGAGTGAGTGAGTGAGTGAGTGAGTGAGTGAGTGAGTGAGTGAGTGAGTGCGTGAGTGAGTGGGTGGGTGAGTGAGTGAGTGAGTGAGTGAGTAAGTGAGTGAGTGAGTGAGTGAGTGGGTTTTGGTGGGTGGGTGTTTGAGTGAGTGAGTGAGTGAGTGAGTGAGTGAGTGAGTGAGTGAGTGAGTGAGTGAGTGAGTGAGTGAGTGAGTGAGTGAGTGAGTGAGTGAGTGAGTGAGTGAGTGAGTGAGTGAGTGAGTGGGTTTTGGTGGGTGGGTGTTTGAGTGAGTGAGTGAGTGAGTGAGTGAGTGAGTGAGTGAGTGAGTGAGTGAGTGAGTGAGTGAGTGAGTGAGTGAGTGAGTGAGTGAGTGAGTGAGTGAGTGAGTGAGTGAGTGGGTTTTGGTGGGTGGGTGTTTGAGTGAGTGAGTGAGTGAGTGAGTGAGTGAGTGAGTGAGTGAGTGAGTGAGTGAGTGAGTGAGTGAGTGAGTGAGTGAGTGAGTGAGTGAGTGGGTTTTGGTGGGTGGGTGTTTGAGTGAGTGAGTGAGTGAGTGAGTGAGTGAGTGAGTGAGTGAGTGAGTGAGTGAGTGAGTGAGTGAGTGGCGTGAGTGAGTGGGTGGGTGAGTGAGTGAGTGAGTGAGTGAGTAAGTGAGTGAGTGAGTGAGTGAGTGGGTTTTGGTGGGTGGGTGTTTGAGTGAGTGAGTGAGTGAGTGTGTGTGTGGTGAGTGTGTGAGTGAGTGAGTGAGTGGTGTGTGTGAGTGAGTGGTGAGTGAGTGAGTGAGTGAGTGAGTGAGTGAGTGAGTGAGTGAGTGAGTGAGTGGGAGTGAGTGAGTGTGTGAGTGAGTGAGTGTGGTGGTGAGTGAGTGAGTGAGTGAGTGAGTGAGTGGGTTTTGGTGGGTGGGTGTTTGAGTGAGTGAGTGAGTGGTGAGTGAGTGAGTGAGTGAGTGAGTGAGTGAGTGAGTGAGTGAGTGAGTGAGTGAGTGAGTGAGTGAGTGAGTGAGTGAGTGGGTGAGTGAGTGAGTGGGTGAGTGAGTGGGTTTGGTGGGTGGGTGTTTGAGTGAGTGAGTGAGTGAGTGAGTGAGTGAGTGAGTGAGTGAGTGAGTGAGTGAGTGGTGAGTGAGTGAGTGAGTGAGTGGTGAGTGAGTGAGTGAGTGAGTGAGTGAGTGAGTGAGTGAGTGAGTGAGTGAGTGAGTGAGTGAGTGTGGGTTTTGGTGGGTGGGTGTTTGAGTGAGTGAGTGAGTGAGTGAGTGAGTGAGTGAGTGAGTGAGTGAGTGAGTGAGTGAGTGAGTGAGTGAGTGAGTGAGTGAGTGAGTGAGTGAGTGAGTGAGTGAGTGAGTGAGTGAGTGAGTGAGTGAGTGAGTGAGTGAGTGAGTGAGGTGAGTGAGTGAGTGAGTGAGTGAGTGAGTGAAGTGAGTGAGTGAGTGAGTGAGTGAGTGAGTGAGTGAGTGAGTGAGTGAGTGAGTGAGTGAGTGAGTGAGTGAGTGAGTGGGTTTTGGTGGGTGGGTGTTTGAGTGAGTGAGTGAGTGGTGAGTGAGTGAGTGAGTGAGTGAGTGAGTGAGTGAGTGAGTGAGTGAGTGAGTGAGTGAGTGAGTGAGTGAGTGAGTGAGTGAGTGAGTGAGTGAGTGAGTGAGTGAGTGAGTGAGTGAGTGAGTGAGTGAGTGGTGAGTGAGTGAGTGAGTGAGTGGAGTGAGTGAGTGAGTGAGTGAGTGAGTGAGTGAGTGAGTGAGTGAGTGAGTGAGTGAGTGAATCAGTTGATAAATCAGTGTGATCGCTGAGGCACGGCTTGAATTGAAGCTAGCATAACTACATTGGCGTACAATATTCACCTCCGCGCGGGGATCGTCTTTATACGTCAGAATCTGACGTCTGTAGATGTCAGATTCTGACGTGTGAAGACGGTCCCCGAACTGTAAGAGTAAAATATTTCTAATGATCGTAGACCCCTAACATAGGAATTCAAATGAAGCAGAAAGAGCTAGCATTACCATGAAGTGGTTTTAGAACGAAAATTTTCATGAGAATGTTTTAAAACTAACAGTATATTTTTTAATTTGTCACCCACTTCAGGTCATTTTTACCCAGTACAAGTCGAGAATTGCGGCACGGTTATTCCTCACAACGCTAAAATATTTCTTGTATTTCCATGGAGACTAAAGGGTTTTTTCAATCATCATAAATGTCTTCGTTGACTATTTTCGCTTTATTTGAATACCTATGTTATAGGTCGACCGCCATTATGAATTTTTAATTCTTTCAGTGCGGGGATCGAATTTAGGCGTCAGAATCGGACGTCTGTTGACATCTGATTCTGAAGTCTATAGACGGTCCCGGCACTGATGACACCGCAAGGCTCTGACACAGTGACCTCCATTTTTAAATGTAATAGTCCTAATACGATCAAAATTTTACGCCTGCTGAAAATGTCTCGATTTAATGGCACCCGAGTTTTTTGGTAGGCAGCGCGAGTGTCGATTTTATACAGCTGGCTGTGGAAACAAAATGGCGGTCAGTGTCACTGGGCCTCGCGCAGTAAATGAATTAGGCGGCCGAGTCATACCGGGTAGATCCCGGCACTGAAAAAATTAAAATATATATAATGGCCGTAGGCCCATAACATAGATATTCAAATAAACCGGAAAGCCCTAACTAAGACATTTATGATGATTTCAAATGAAAAAAAACCTTTGATTCCCATGGTTTATTAAAAAATATTTCAGCTGTGTAAATGTTGATTGAATAATCACCATCCATCATTCCGTTGTTTTTTGAATAGGGATTAAAATATGATATGTTCAGATATAATTCAGTGTGAATAATAATACGAAGCCACAGCCAGACAATTGTGTGTTGTACAAGCCAATTTATTTATTCAGTCTCACAAATATGTTTTTATGCAGTAGTTGAAGACTTTTGTATGCGTTTGTCTTTTTTTTTACTAAATGTTACGATGTGACTACTTTAACTTTTACAGCGCGGGGTCTAATTTAAACGTCAGAATCTGACATCTAAAGTCGACCCCCGCACTGAAAGAGGAAAAATATTTATACTGGCCGTAGACCCATAACATAGGTATTCAAATGAACCGAAAAGAGCTAACTAGGACATTTGTAATGATTTCAAAATAAAAAAACCTTTGGTTTCCATAGTTTATATATTTTTTAGCGCTTTAACCCTTCAACCGCCAAATTATTCAATCTGAATTTTCACCCACTTAAAGTTGTGTCTCGCTGACGCGATCCACAACTTCAAGTGAGTGAAAATTATTCAGATTTGACAAAATGAAGGCCAACTGTTTTCAAATCTTTCTGATTGATGTCACATTTTATCTTTAACATATTTAAAATGTGGTACTTAATGTGCTAATAAAAAACAAAAACCCGAATATATGCGGCACCGGCGGTTAAAGGGTTAAAAATAATGTAATACATAGTTATCTTATTGTACATGCTATAGGTCTACTGTTGCATTATTCAATCAAATTAACCAAAAATGCCTGTAATAAACGAGACTATAACTTATTTTACTAACAAGCGAAAATTGTCACTGTATTATTGCATAGTTTATATTTCATCCACGGATTAGTATTGTTCTTGTACAGCAGTCTGGGAATCCCATAACGACGTCAATCAAGCCTCAATCTGAGGTTTGTATCAGGGAACATCAGACAGAGTCATCAGAATCAAAAACCCGAACCAGAGTCACAGGTAGACGCTCCGAATAGGATTCTACCGGAATCAAAATCACGGTCAGACGCATGTACAACGTTGGAACAGCATTGGATCGGCATGTCATGTTTGTCGTGAGACTCTTCATCCTTCAGCCCATTACTTGGCTCATTACCCATCACGCTTCACCTGAAGATGATAAAAAACAGCTCAGTGTTTGACGAGACTATAATTCAATTCAATTTAGTTTATTCAGTGATAAAAAATTAATAACAGCTTCATAACATATATCAAATAACATAAAAATGCATACACGAGTACATAATAGAGGTAATAATAAAGTAAATGTACACCTGAGACTGAGAGAGAAGCTAAATGTTTATTTTTTTCTTTCCTCTTTTGAGGAGAGCATATTCATTAGTGTAATACTATGTTGTAATCCTCGTTAAATAAATATGTTTAAACCAAGCTAAACAAGATCCATTGGAGCCTTTGCTAGTAGTTCCCACGCCACATGTTTCAATTTCCACCAGCCCTTTATAAAATGATCATGATAAGCGGAAATTACAACACAAACATTTGAAAAGCCATGAAAAACAATCACTACTGATAAAACTGGTATAATTTTTTTCAAACCTGAGGCGCTTTAAATTTAATCCTTAAAGCGCTGGAATATTTTTGTATAAACCAAGAAACCAAAGGTGTTTTTTTTCAATTTGAAATCATCATAAATGTCTTAGTTAGCTCTTTCTGGTTCATTTGAATACCTATGTTATGGGTCTACGGCTATTAGAAATATTTTACCCTTTCAGCGCGGGTACTGACTTTAGACGTCGAAATCTGACGTCTACAAACGTCAGATTCTGACGTCTAAAGTCGATCCCCGCACTGTAAGGATTAAAGTCTAATATTTTTAGCTAAGTCTGATATACACTACTTGTATCTAGATTTGACTACCATGGTTCAAATCACAAAAAGTTAAAGGTGATCGATCACCCCTTATATAGTATGAATAAATTTGTGACAAATAAATCAAAGTTGCCACAAGTTGGGGCACAAGTGTTTCCTTATATGGGGTGATTGGCTATCATGTGACCCTCTGAATGGGTCACATGATAGCCAATCACCCCATATAAGGACATAATTATTCATACCATATAAGGGGTGATAAATCACCTTTAATTTGAGCTCTATACCATCCACGTCTCACTTGCGTGTGTGGATAGACAACTGAGCCCTGGGGGTCAAACCTGTTCACACTTATAGCTTCAATATATTGTATAAAGTTATCAAAACCAAACGACTCACTTCTAAATCACTGATCTTTCCGAGTACAAATGTAGAGTCTGGACACCCAGAGCTTTACTTACTGAACGAATGTGAACTCCTTTTATATTGTACAATGCGGGATCATTCAACGTATTTATTGATTAATTATATGAATATTTTGTCACATGATCTATTTCCCAATTATCTAATGCGACCTTTTATATTTAGATAATTAGATTCAGAATGCGGGCAGCTGATGTAATGGACGACATATGTCAAAAAACTGATAAAGGAGTGAATGATATTAATGATTTTGACAAAAATATTTAATTAAACTCATATGATATGTGATTATGTAGTTGTGTTCAGTAATATTTCATAACTATTCACATAGGCCTATTTTGCTAGTAATATATTACTATTATCATGTTTTCTTTATTTTATTCTGCGCGCTTTAACATGTTTAAAAACCATAAACTGTTGCTAAACAAATTAGTATAGTCTGCAAGATTGATTACATTTTAAACAGAAATGTAAAAATAAAAGCAATTTCCACTTATGTAAAACTGTGGGCCACGGTAGCGAGATTCAACTCAAGTAGGTGGAGATGTTGAATACACTCATTATGTAATTACTCGGTTTCTACGCTTTCCAGAGGGTTTTTTTGCTATATGCAGTAGCTATTTTATCTCTGGTTTTGGTGCGGGAAACTTAAAAATATCATGCCAATGCTGTTTAACTGTAGGTTATTTTAAATAGTTCTCATGCATATTTTATTTAACCTGTGCTTGTTTTAGTATATAATGTCGTTTGATTTTAACATGTTTAAGTTAACTTAGCATGCATATTTTACCGAACTAATCCTGTTGTATATAGTCTTGTACATATGTTCATTTTAATGACGCATAAGTCTGCATAGACTTACTGTCGTCAATAAATATTTATCTATCTTTAATATTGCGCTTCAATGGGTTAATCCACTGATTAACCCTTTCAGTGCGGGGACCGTATTTAAACGTCAGATTCTGACGTCTAAATACGATCCGCGCACTGGAAAAATTAAAATATTTCTAATGGCCGTAGACATATAAGATAAGTATTTAAATGAAGCGGAAAGAGCTAACTAAGACGTTTATGATGATTTCAAATTAAAAAAAAAATACTTTGGTCTCCATGGTTTATACAGAAATATTTCAGCTTTGTAAGGGTTAAAGTGTCCCTGGAACGACAAAGGTTAGTTCTAACATAATTATAATAAGCCGAAGAGTTTGGATCGGGACTTAAGTTTACTCTCGTACCACTGCCTATATATTATAACTGCCAGTTACAACAATTGAAAGAAAAATACTAAATGTTTTAGCTGTTTATTCTCGTGTGTGTATGTAACATAATATTAAATAATCTAGCTCCATAGTGTATTTACTACACTGTCCCCATTTAAACACTGTCGCGTTCGCCAAGAATCCTGCCAGAGCGGCAGTTTCGTTTAAAGGTGATCTATCACCCCTTATAGAGTAAGAATAAATTTGTGACAAATAAATCAAAGTTGCCACAAGATAGGGCACAAGTGTTTCCTTATATGGGGTGATTGGCTATCATGTGACCCTTTGAGAGGGTCACATGATAGCTAATCACCCCCATATATGGGGTGATTGGCTATCACCCCATATAATCTAATCACCCCATATAAGGACATAATTATGAATACCATATAAGGGGTGATAGATCACCTTTAAATGAAAAAAGTAATCATTTCGGAGGGTGGGGGGGGGGGGGCATCTGCAGTCTGCATGAATCAGCACACTGCTACTATCATAAAGCAGACCAGCTAATTTAGCAGCGGACACACATCAACTATTATGTCAATAGTTAATCAAATGTATTTTGAATAATTAGTTTTTATTTTATTTGGGTCTTGCTGCGCAAAGAAAGGGTTTAATTTTTTTTGTATAAACCATAGAGCCAAAGGTTTTATTTTTTCAACTTGAAATTAAATGTCTTAGCTAGCTCTTTCCGCTTCATTTGAATACCTATGTTATGGTTCTACGGCCATTATAATTATTTTTATTTTTTTTCAGCGCGGGGATCGACTTTATACGTCAGAATCTGACGTCTACAGAAGCAGATTCTGACGTCTAAAGTCGATCCCCGCGCTATAAGGATTGAATATAAATGCAAGTTTATCAAAAAAATGTCATAATAATCATACATCACTCGTCACTAGAGATAAAATAATTACGTACAAAAATACATGATAAAAAAATCCGGAATAACATAACTACATGAAAACAATTTGTATTTAACTATAAAGAATAACCTATTTATTTCAGGGCCATAACCAGAGCTTAATCTACAGTCTTTCCGACGGTGGGGAATAGTCCAAAATGAAAGTTAGCTTTTCGGTATCCAGTCAGTCAATTCTCAAGCGATTTTTTGTAAACCCTATTGTCTACTCATTTGGCATCGATCCTGAAAATTTCGTAAAAAAATATTGTATAGTTCAAAAGTTATACCATTTGACATGTAGTAAATATCTATTTATGACGCTCCTCTATAACATGTATAAACCCATAGATTTTATTCCGGTTTATTCTCAGAATTTTGTTACATGTCAAATGGTCTAACTAACCGAAATTTTCAGGTTTGTTGCCAAATTATTAGATAATAATGGTTGCAAAATTTCGTGACAATCGCTTGAGAATCGACTGACTGGATACCAAAAAGCTAACTTTCATTTTGGACCATCTACCACCGTCGGACAGACTGTAAGTGAGACAAACTTGAATTATCCAAACCTGAAGGAGCGCTACTAGCCCAGCCCAGCTACTAGCCCCCCCCCCCCGCCCTCTCCGGGAGTAATTTGAATTTCAAACGCTATTTCATGTTGACTAGGCCTATGTAGCAAAGAAATATTTTATATATATATGCCCCTATCGTTTACATCATATATTATCTATCTATCGACTTGTGACAAGTGTTATGTATAGTATAAAGCCAGAGAAGCTCTACGTTCTTAGCTGTGAATAAGGCCGAGGCCGAAGGCCGATTCTTTTTCCACAGCTAAGAATGTAGAGTACTCTACATTCTCGGCTTAGAATGTAGTTACAAAGCAAATAATGTAGTGGTGTGTTTTAAGTGGTCAATCGAAGGAAACCCCCAAGGAGGGAAACCCTTCTAAACTAGAAAGGTCTAGTTTTTTGTGAACAAAAAACTGGACATGACTTAAGCGGAATTTATTATTCCATTTTGGTGCAAAACTTTTGTCGACATTCCCAGCAAACACGACGTTGACCCACCGTCTGCGACGCTGGCCCAGCATCTAACCAGCACTGGTTCAACGCCTCGTGTTGCTGGGAGCTGCGTTCAACCCAGTAAACACGAAACATTTGTTTATCATTTGTACAATGCTGGGCCAACCTCGAAGACGTTGGGCCGGCATTGAACAAATGTTATACAAATGTTTTGTGTTTGCTGGGAACAGCAGCTGGTCTGGTATTACTTAATACTGCTGGCGACGATTACAAGCCGACACCGACCCAATGTCTGTTAAATGTTGGGCCAGCGACGCCGGTGCTGGCCAGTATCCATTCAGTCCTAGTCAGTACTTTATGCTGAGGTACCTGCATGGTTTTTTTTCAACATTTTTTTCAGATTTTATATATATATACATTCGCAGTATAAACAATATACAGTACAGAACAAAAGAAAATAAGACAATACGTAAGACATGATAAAAAAAAAGAAAAAAATAGAACAAAAACGAAAATATGATATATCTATGTCAGGTGTTTCTACGTAGTTATTATCTGGTTAGCTAATAAGAATTGAAAAAAAAGAAGTAGTGAAAAAAAAAAGTAATATTATATTCACGATAATAGGAAAGTTCAAAAGCTATATTTTTTCGTCATCTGATCACCCAGCAAATGAGAGACACAAGCCAATGTCGATTCAATGCCGGTCCACTGCCTACAACATCAGCCCGGCACCAAATCAACACTAGGCCAATGTGTGGTTTCTACAACGCCGATCCAGCTCCGCAGACTGTGGGCCAACACAGTCCCAACACTGGGCGAACGCTTCGTGCCTGCCAGGACGATCACAAGCCACATACATACATAAGGTACCTGCATATTGGCAGTACAGACACGATGCTTTGAACCAAAGCTGGGTCAATGTTGGCCCGCCGTCTGTGACTCTGGCCCACATTCAGCGTGGCGTTACTGAGCTAATGTTGGCTCAGCGTCGTAGACGATGGGCCAACAATAGCCCGACATCGGGTCAACGTCTCGTGTTTGACCACCTGCATAATAGACGGAGAGAACACACAGACACAAAACTGATGTGACGAACAAATGAGTGGTGAGAAGTAAAGCAATATATCTCCCACCTCTATAGAGTGGGAGGAGTAATAAGATGATAACCAACCAATCCCTTTGGATCTGCCCCTGAGTGATATAACCCTGATAACATGACATCTGTCGCAAACCGTACAAAACCTAAATCAAATTATGTAGGTAGAAATGAAATAAATATAGTCGGGAATTAAGCAAATAAAAACACACAGTCAACATAACTCGTCAATTGGAAAAAGCAAAAATATCATTTTATCTTGCAATATGAATACAGACACACACATAGATGTATCTTCCTTTGGGTTTTTCATTGTTTTTAGTTTGTTATTAGAAATAAGGCCTACATTGGGACCTAGATTTTTCAGAATTTGTAATTTAAAAAACTACTGTATCTCCACGCATAAACGTGCATGCACTTATATTTAAAGATGCTCTTAGTTTTTGAAAACACGTGCATGCACTTATATTCAAACAAAATAAATATTTTAAGAAAAATACATGCACTTATATTCGAGCTTGGAATGACCTTGATAATAAACAAATGATAAATATTTTGACATAGAAGTACAAATTTGTAAAATTATAAATTATGTTTTTTTTATTGACATTTATAGTGCGTATAGCCTTATACATCATCTTAGCCTCGAGATGTGACTTATATAACCTTATTTAAAAAAAAAAAAAATACTATATAAATATAAGTCTAGTTGCCAGGCTCAAAAAAAATCTTCACTGTTTCAACAGCCAGCCATCATTACATATACTGATATAGTGCATGTTTGCATTATCACAGCTATTGTCAACAGTGGCGTCCACACCTCTGTCTAGGAGGGCTCAGGCATGATCATTGTTGTAAAACCATAACGTTCTCATTGAATGAGATTAAAGACTTGTCCAACCACGGAGTCTCTCCCCACTCACATGACGCCTCCCCACTCTCCCACCCTTTGTGAACTGCTGTCGCCCACTTGTGCATTATTTTTTTTCGGATTTAGTTCTCCACAAGAATCTGTTGAGATGAGTGCAAAGTTCATTTCAATAATTCTGGCGTCTTAACAATAATCGGCTAAATGGGTAGGGTGTTACGGGGGTGATTCTTATAATGTGATTTAATAGACTAATTTCTTCTTGTCGTTTAAGGTGTCAGATTTGGTGACACAATTCCTATTTAGAGGGGTGCACTTACTTCCCGAAAACAAGTGCATGAACTTATATTCGAACATAAAACAATTTTAAAACATCCCTAAAACAAACGATTTTCACGTATAAGTGCATGTACGTTTATGCGGGGGATACGGTACATCTGAGAAAGCATGCAATCAATAGCATACATCATCTGCTTATGACAAGAAAAGCAATTTATCACATCACATTAAATAAATCCATTTTACAATTTGACATTTTTATTAAATGCTGGTGGAATGTAACTCATAATAGAGGTCTAAATTTTGGAAATGTAAATGACATTATGTGATTAAATTAATCATTTAAAAAAAAATTCATAGTAGAATTATGCCATTTGAGTTAAGTTAAATATTTAAGCAGTGGACGTTTTTTTATTTGTGCTCAAATCTTGCCATACTTAGCCACAATTAGCCACAAACTGTCCTAATTATCTGTCCGCAAATGCTATTTCTCAACAAATAAAGTTACACAAAAATGCAGTGCCTCGATGTTATGATTTAAACTTCACCTTAAAGAATAAACATTCGAAAATATGTTTTTAACAACTAAACATAGAGACAGCGAGAGGTGTGACTAGCTCGATGTGATAATACGTGGCATTGGCCCACCGGTGACCCAGTATTGAGCTGAGCCCACCGGTGACCCAGTATTACACTGAGCCCACCGGTGGCCCAGTATTGAACTGACCCCACCGGTGACCCAGTATTGAACTGACCCCACTGGTGACCCGGTATTGAACTGACCCCACCGGTGACCCAGTATTGAACTGACCCCACCAGTGACCCATTATTGAACTGACCCAACCGGTGACCCAGTATTGAACTGACCCCACCGGTGACCCAGTATTGAACTGACCCCACCGGTGACCCAGTATTGAACTGACCCCACTGGTGACCCAGTATTGAACTGACAAGTTACGTGTTTTTGTAAGCCACCGAGGCACACCCTGTGAACGCACCGCAAATAGTGAGGCGGCTTAGGGACAAATTTCACGGATATATTTGCATGCCGGAAAAAAGTGTCAAATTTGGCATGCTGTTAGATAAATTATTAGATAATTGTTAGATAAATTATTATATTATTAAAAATCTTTGCTCCAAAGAATTTGTCCATCATTTGACCACGTCAAAAATCCAAAATGGCCGCCATTCACTCAAAAATTATTGACTATGTAATAATTAAAACTGGTTGTATTTTTTATGGTGTTTGAAATAGCTGGCATAATCTATTATGATTACTAAAACTATATTGCATATTTTTCACAGAAAAAAGGGACACTTAGTCGTAAATGTGTAGTTTATTCAAGCAGTAAATTATTTAAAATTTATAGACAATTAAAATGGGTAACGTTTCCGAGTAGGTTCATATCATGCTTTATCATTACAGGTTTATCTGCCTTCTCCATAAAGACAGCTAGTAGAGCTACATTACCCTCACACATATAGTGTCACCCTCAGAATGCTTACCTTCTCATATGAGAGCAGATTCAATCTGTCAATCAGTATGAGCGTGTTACAGTTTGGTTTACCCATGGTGAGAGGTTCTTCCAAGAGTGCCTGTTTCAAAGCAAGAAAACACGACGGCCCGGTGTGAGGATGCATCGTTTGGAGTGACACTTCATGTGCGAGGGTAGTGTATACTGGCAAGTGGATTGATTTGTTCAGATTGCATTGTGGTGTGATATGTAGCCAATAAGATGTATTGTCTTTTTCTGAGACTTGTGCCTATCTGCTGAACAGATATATTAACAGCTTTCATTGACACGACAGGAGCATATGATCCTGACAATCAAGGTTTATGTTTGTCTGTACCATTTCAAACTCAGATTGTGTCCCATATATGCCATGATCCCCATTAGTTGGTTGCTGAATTATGCTGATACTGGTTCCATGGAGCGAACCATTGCCTGCTGTTGATGAGGTGTCTAATGTGTAAAATCCCTTTCAATGGATGGACAAACCAGATTGTCAGCGTGAAATTCGTAATCAGGAACTGATTCGTTTTTATTCGCTTTTTACAATTACGAGGAAGAAGTTGTGCAATCGTGAGCCATGATTGAGAATGTTTAGCTTCATTTTTCATGTTCTATCTATATAGAAGCACGGGAAATTTTGCAAAAAGAAAAGCCTCCTCTTTGTAATTGCAGTGCATAAGTGTCTCCTTGAGCATATTCTGAATTCCTTCAGCGAAAATAAAAACTACCCTTTTACCATCAGACTGCTCATGTAAACCAGAGCCAGCTAATTGTGCTAACTGTTTAGACTTGTCCTAATAACATTCACATTTTGATCGCTGTCAGTACCACTTTTGTTTCCTTTACATGAAGGTCAGATAATTTGAACAAAAATACATTGTCTTCAACAGATGGCTCCGTGTGAGAGACAAAGGCTCTAGCTTTTGCTTTCTCAATGTTGTTATATGTGGCGGTTCATCGTTCATTTCATATTATTATTGCCATGTTTTTTTTATACTTTTAGCTTCGAGGGGGGTTAAGCATACTGAATCAATATAAGTATTGCAAGGTCTGTAAAGCCCTGTAAATCTTCGGCGGACCAGGTCAGGTGGTCTTGGTGTATTTAAAACTGTGGTAATATCTAAATTATTCTGACGGCCGTGTTAACTTCAATGATACCTGACCTTACTTGATGTCTCTTGTCTGTCATATGCAGATTTATAAACCTTAGGTGATAATTTACCCTGTGTCTCTCTGTGGAAGACAGATATATATTGAACTGTAAGTGACTCGTTACTCGTGTGTCTGTCGGTGAAAGCCTATAGGTATCAGCAGGTACGCATCCGTAAAGTAGTGGAGATTCCAGTAATTAAATAGACTATTTAAGCACGGCTCCTGTTAGAGCCTGTCTGGTTGCTATGAGCAGTCTGAGTAGAACTGAGATGTTTGTGATTTGGACGTATTAAATTCTGTCACCATGTTTACAAATGTTGAATTAAAACCAATTATTTTATATTACCGACTATGCCGTTCGTACTCACACCCTTTTTCTCAGACTAGCTGTCTACCCTTAGTTAGCCGTTGTTTCATTTTCCCAATAAATATAAATTAGTTGTACTCGGCTGTTTTGGGTAACGTTCCTATCGAAGTTCGGCCTAGCTTACAGGTTTGGCTGAAGCTGTGTCCGAACTGTGAGGGTTCTCAAGGTCAAGGTCGCAACAATGTGTACATGTGGATTGTCATTCTGATTTTGGACAACCAAGCGATACCTATTTCCGTAGATTGTCGAGTTAACCCTTTCGAGCTTGAATTTACCATTGTCATCTTCATCCACTACAAGCCGCGAATTGCTGTCGCAATTCTCGACTTGTAGTGAATGAAGATGACTTATAGTGGGTGGCAAATGAAAAAAATGTATTGTTATTATTTAAACAATTCCATGGAAATTCTCGTTCTAAAACCCCTAGGTGTAGAAAATAAAGTGATTTTTCAGAGATGAAAAATGATGCTTTAATGCATCGTGAGGGCTGAAAGGGTTAAAAAATCCGTGGTATTTCGTACCAGATGCAACTCGATCACCAGAAGTCAATGTTACTATCTTATCTGTAGCCTGCATCTAAGATGGCAATTTTCTCAATCATGAAGTTTTTGTCTTTTTCTCCAACCAAATTGAATAAATGAGGATAAAATACAGCTTTTTGTGAAACAGTGATGCATAAATATTCAAGGGGGAGGGGTGAATAAATTCGCCAACGTGCATATTCTTTCACCCGTGTGCTTATTTTTACTGATGTATGACTTTTTCAATAAAACTTCACATGTGTGTTTTCATAAAAAGCGACCTACTGGCTTATCTGTACTTAATTTTACACTTTGTAATACAATCTCTATGCTTTAATGAATCTAAAAAATTAGATATTTTTTGTAATTTATGTTTAATTCATCTTACCCTGATGACATCGCAAGGCTCTGACACAGTGACCTCCATTTTTAAATGTAATAGTCTAATACGATCAAAAGTTTACGCCTGCTGAAAATGGCCTAGTTTTCGTAGGCACTTGAAATATTTGTGTCAATTTCATGACATCCGAGTTTTTCGGTAAGCGGGGCGATTGTCGTTTTTACACAGCTGGCTTTGGAAAACAAATGGTGGTCAGTGTGACTGGGCCTCTCGCAGTAAATGAATTAGGCGGCCCAGTCATACCGGGTAAATTCATCTATCATCAAGGTACTTTCCGCCACCTGATAATAGTCCAATAAGCATGTATGCTACTCTACATGCTGAGGTCAGACATTGCATATGGTAGCTACTAATCCCATAATAAATGCATTTAATTTACTGCAACGTTACTGTTTCTTAGTTGTATACAGCTAGCACATAATCACTGTCGATGCTGACATGTGATTAAAAAAATTGTAATGGACATAGCTGAGATGCAAATCGTACGGCCTTGCCAGCGTTAATGTACAAACAGACGACAGACTAACTCACTAATGAAGAAGAAAAGGGGCAATAATTGTGGCCTCCCAAATCAGAATGGTAACATTGCTACATCAACTCCCTATTATCTGTAAATGAGGGCATTTTATTGATGTTCGGGACCTAATATATGCCAAAAAGCTGGGAAAAAAGTTTTCAGCTTGATAAAATGCCAAAATACCATCAAATCCGATATTACGTCATAATAGACATGTGATCGCAAAAAAAATTGTTTTAGTGACGTGGATTACATGTATATGTGTAGCCCTTATAACGCTGAAATATTATGTATAAACCATGGAAACCAAAGGGTTTTTAAATTTGAAATCATCATAAATGTCTTAGTTAGCTCTTTACGCTTCATTTGAATACCTATGTTATGGATCTACAGCCATTATGAATAACACAATTCCTTAAATGCGGGGATCGACATTATACGTCATCATCTGACGTCTATTGACGTCAAATTTCGATCCCCGCGCTTTAAGATTTTGTGCTGGAAAAAAATAAACAATTTTCAATTGTTTGTTTATTTTTATTACGTTTGAAGTGCTGAGTGACATGGTGTACGCACTGTCACTAGGTGGGGCATAAGTACAAAATGAACACCAGCAAAAAACATCCTAATAAACATTCATTCATCATTCATTCATCCATTCATTTATTTATTCATTCATTCATTTATCCATTTATCCATTCATTCATTCATTCATTTATTCATTTATTCATTCAGTCATTAAACCATTCAATTCTCCATTCATTCATTCATCATTCTTTCATTTATTCATTCATTCATTCATTCTTTCATCCATTCATTCATTCATTCATTCATTTATCCATTCATTCATTCATTTATTCATTCATTCATTCATTCATTCATTCATTCATTCATTCATTCATTCATTCATTCATTCATTTATTCATTTATTTATTCATTCTTTTATTTATTTATTTATTCAGTCCTTCAATCATTCATTAATCCATTCATTCATTCATTCATTCATTCATTCATTCATTCATTCATTCATTCATTCATTCATTCATTCATTATTTATTCATTTATCCATTCATTCATTCATTCATTCATTCATTCATTCATTCATTTATTCATTCATTCATTCATTCATTCATTCATTCATTTATTCATTCATTCATTCATTCCTTCATTCATTCATTCATTCATTCATTCATTCATTCATTCATTCATTCATTCATTTATTTATTTATTAATTCATTCATTCATTCATTCATTCATTCATTCATTCATTCATTCATTCATTCATTCAATTGTTCGTTCATTAGTTCATTTTTTATTTCATTCATTCATTTATTTATTCATTCATTCATTCATTCATTCATTCATTCATTTATTCATTCATTCATTCATTCATTCATTCATTCATTCATTCATTCATTCATTCATTCATTCATTCATTTATTTATTTATTTATTCATTCAGTCATCCAGTCATTCATTCATTCATTAATCAATTAATAATTTCATTCGTTTATTCATTCATTCATTCATTCATTCATTCATTCATTCATTCATTCATTCATTCATTCATTCATTTATTAATTCGTCGTGTCTACTGAGCAATAGCCTCCATCGTCATCACAACAAAACAAGATAGACGTCCACCCAGCGCCAGTACAATGCCGATCCATCGCCACAGACTGTGGGCCAGCACTGTGACAGCACTGGGCGAATGCTTCGTGCCTACCGGGACGATCATAAGACCCATGCATACAAAAGGTACCTGCATATTGGCGGTACGAACACGATGCTTTGAACCAAAGCTGGGTAATGTTGGGCCGCTGTCTGTGACTCTGGCCCACATTCAGCGTGGAGTAAAACACGACACGGTAACCCAATACTGGGCTAATGTTGGCTCAGCATCGTGGACGGTGGGCCAACAATAGCCCCACATCAAATAGCCCCACATCGGGTCAACGTCTCGTGTTTGACCGCCTGTATGATAGACGGAAAGAACCACAGACACAAAACTGATGTGACTAACAGATGAGCGGTGAGAAGTAAAGCAATATATCTCCCACCTCGTACAAACTCTAAATCAAATTATGTGAATACAAAGGAAATAAATATAGTCGGGAATTAATTAAATAAAAACACACAGTCAACATAACTCGTCAATAAAAAGCAAAAATAAAAATGTATCTTGCAGATACAGATACACACATAGATATAATGTATCTTCCTTTGGGTTTTTCAATGTTTTTAGTTTGTTATTAGAAATAGGGCCTACATAGGGGCCTAGATTTTTCAGAAATATCCATCTAAAAAACTACATCTCAGAAAGCATGCAATCAATAGCATACATTATCTGCTTATGACAACCAAAGCAATTTATCACATCATATTAAATAAATCCATTTTACAATTTGACATTTTTATTAAATGTTGGTGGAACGTAACTCATAATAGAGGTCTAAATTTTGGAAAAGTCAATGACATTAAGTGATCAATAATCATTTTAAAAATCTTTTATAGTAGAATTATGCCATTTAAGTCCAGGTAAATATTTAAGCAGTGAACGTTTTTCTATTTGTGCTCACATTTAGCCATACTTAGCCAGAATTAGCCACACAATGTGTTAATTATCTGTCAACAAATGCGATTTCTCAACAAATAAAGTTACACAAAAATGCAGTGCCACGATTTCGTGTAATTATTTAAGGTTCATTTTTAAGATCAAATATGCGAAAATATGTTTTAAACAACTAAGCATGGAGACAGCGAGAGGTGTGATTAACTTGATCGATGTGATATTATGTGGCATTGGACCACCGATGACCCAGCAAATAGTGAGGTGGCTTAGGGACATATTTCACGGATATGTTTGCATGCCGGAAAAAAGTGTCAAATTTGGCATGCTGTTAGATAAATTATTATACTTGAAAAAAAAATCCTTGCTCCAAAGAATTTGTCCATTATTTGACCACGTCAAAAGTCCAAAATGGCCGCCATTCACTCAACAATTATTTATTATGTAATAATTAAAACTGGTTATAATTTTTTATGGTTTTTAAAGTAGCTGGCATAATCTATTATGATTACTAAAGCTATTCACAGAAAAAAGGGACACTTACTCGTAAATATGTAGTTTATTCAAGCAGTAAATCATTTGAAATTTATAGAAAATTTAAACGGATAACGTTTCTCAGTAGGTTCATATCATGCTTTATCATTACAGGTCTATCTGCCTTTTCCATAAAGGCAGGTAGTAGAGCTACATTACTCTCACACATATAGTGTCACCCTCAGGATGCTCACCTTCCCAGATGAGAGCAGATTAAATCTGTCAATAAGTATGAGCGTGTTAAAGTTTGGTTTACCCATGGTGAGAGGTTCTTCCAAGAGTGCCTGTTTCAAACCAAGAAAACACGACGGCCCGGTGTGAGGATGCATCGTTTGGAGTGACACTTCATGTGCGAGGGTAGTGTATACTGGCAAGTGGATTGATTTGTTCAGATTGCTTTGTGGTGTGATATGTAGCCAATAAGATGTATTGTCTTTTTCCGAGACAGATATATTAACAGCTTTCATTGACACGACAGGAGTATATGATCCTGACAATCAAGGTTTTATGTTTGTCTGTACCATTTCAATCTCAGATTGTGTTCCATATATGCCAGGATCCCCATTAGTTGGTTGCTGGATTATGCTGATACTGGTTCCATGGAACGAACTATTGCCTGCTGTTGATGAGGGGTTGTGATCTACATTGTCTAATGTACCAGCCATGAAAAATCCCTTTCGTTGGAAGGACAAACCAGATTGTCAGCGTGAAATTAGTAATCAGGAACTGATTCTTCTTTGATTCGCTTTTTACAATTACGAGGAAGAAGTTGTGCAATCGTGAGCCATGATTGTGAATGTTTAACTTTATTGTTCATGTTCGATCCATATAGAATCACGGGAAATTTTGCAAAAAGAAAAGCCTCCTCTTCGTAATCGCAGAGCATAAGAGTCTCCTTGAGCATATTCTGAATTCCTTCAGCCAAAATAAAAACTACCCTCTTACCATCAGACCGCTCATGTAAACCACAGTCAGGAAATTGTGCTAACTGTTTGGACTTGTCCTAATGACATTCACATTTTGATCACTGTCAGAACCACTTTTGTTTCCTTTACACGACGGTCAGATAATTTGAACAAACATAAATTGTCTTCAACAGGCTCTAGCTTTCGCATTCTCAATGTTGTTATGTGTGGCGTTTCGTCGTTTATTTCATAATAATATTGCCACTATTTTACACTTTTATCTTCGAGGGGGGTTAGTCATACTGAATCAATATATGTATTGCAAGGTCTGAACCCTGTCAATCTCCGGCGTATCTGGTCAGGTTAAGTGTATATTTCTAGGCATACTTTCTGTTCTCTTATTCTTTCTGATTGTAGCAACGTTGGCGCTGTTGACTGCCGTATGGGGAGTTACACATGTTCCTGACCTCTACATGGTGTCGTGTACCACTGGTGTACGTTTACATGGTCATCTCGTCGCCTCGGAGCTAAAGGATCCTATCTGCCACTCTAACGAGTGTCAGATAGGATCCTTTAGCTCCGAACCGACGATCTTATACCGTGATCTACGCTCTCTTGACTGTGAGCGCTGTCTTCAGCTACCACGAGGCGGCGTGATACTTATCTTCATGCTGCTTGCATGCTCTCCTTATGGTATTCTTAGATCGGAGTGTACATCCTTGTACACCTCAGTGTACATCCTTGTACACCTCAGCTTTCGTATGTCGTGGCGGGCCCCGATGGCTCTTTCGTATCGACTAGGGCTTGTAACCTGGGGGTACCAGTTTCGAATCCCATTTGGGACGGATATTTGTCATCGTGGTTGTGCATATACAGTGTTCCAAACTGTTCAAAGGCATGGAGTGTACATTGCTGCCCATCGTACTGTGCGCTATAAGGAACCCTTGAAGGCATTCTAAATAAAAGTAGGGCATAGTACCGGCTTCGGGCTTCCTTCTGTCGCGATATTGCCATGATTGTGCAGAAAGTGATGTAAAGCAAAATTCATTCGTATGTCATCTGAGGAGTGATAAAACCGGGAGCTGTCTGTGATTAGTTCAGTGGTTGTGGAGAGGCATAGCGGTCACCAGTATTACATCTACCATTTTTGTCTACTCGCTGCGACATCTCATGTAGTTGGACCAGTTGGACCGTACCCACGGTAGGCAGCTGTAAGCAGCAGGTAGATTACTGTGACCTCACCACGACATATTCACCCGGAAGACTCAGAATCAGAATGCTAGAGCGGTAAGAAGTGTGCCACTGGCAGAACATCGGTAGCTGGCTTGGAAGTCCGGGTTTTGATGAAAACCTTTCCGGTTTTTGCACCTCGCGCTTTTTCCCCCTGCTGGTCCTGGTGTATTTAAAACTGTGGTGATATCTAAATTATTCTGACTGGTAATTATTCTGACAGCCGTGTTAACATCAATGATACCGGACCTTATTTGATGTCTCTTGTCTGTCATATGCAGATTTATAAACCTTAGGTGATAATTTACCCTGTGTCTGTCTGTGGAAGACAGATATATATTGAACTGTAAGTGACTCGTTACTCGTGTGTCTGTCGGTGAAAGCCTGTAGGTGTCAGCAGGTACGCATCCGTAAAGTAGTGGAGATTCCAGTAATTAAATAGACTGTTTAAGCTCGGCTCCTGCTAGAGCCTGTCTGGTTGCTATCAGCAATCTGAGTTGAACTTAGATGTTTGTAATTTGGACGTTTTAAAATATGTCACCATTTTTACAAATGTTGAATTAAAACCAATTATTTTATATTACCGACTATACCGTTCGTACTCACACCCTTTTTCTCAGACTAGCTGTCTACCCTTAGTTAGCCGTTGTTTCATTTTCCCAATAAAATAAAATTAGTTTGTACTCGGCTGTTTTGGGTAACGTTTCTATTGAAGTTCGGCCTAGCTTACAGGTTTGGCTGAAGCTGTGTCCGAACTGTGAAGGTTCTCAAGGTCAAGGTCGCAACAATGTGTAAATGTGGATTGTCATTCTGATTTTGGACAACCAAGCGATTCCCATTTCCGTAGATTGTCAAGCTAAACTATCCGTGGTATTTCGTACCAGATGCAACTCGATCACCAGAAGCCAATGTTACTATCTTATCTGTAGCCTGCATCTAAAATGGCAATTTTCTCAATCATGAAGTTTTTGTCCTTTTCTCCAACCAAATTGAATAAATGAGGATAAAATACAGCTTTTTGCGAAACAGTGATGCATAAATATTCAAGGGGGAGGGTGAATAAATTCGCCAACGTGCGTATTCTTTCACCCGTGTGATTATTTTTACTGATGTATGACCTTTTCAATAAAACTTCACATGTGTGTTTTCATAAAAAGCGAGCTACAGGCTTATCTGTGCTCAGTTGTTTGTCTTAATTTTACATTTTGTAATACAATCTCTATGCTTTAACGAGTCTAAAAAATTAGGTATTTTTTTTGTAATTTATGTTTAATTCATCTATCATCAAGGTACTTTCCGCCACCTTATAATAGTCCAATAAGCATGTATCCTACTCTACATGCTGAGGTCAGACATCGCATATGGTAGCTATTAATCCCATATATATGCATTTGATTTACTGCAACGTTACTGCTTCTTAGTTATATACGCTAGCACATAATCACTGTCGATGCTGACACGTGATTAAAAAAAATTGTAATGGACATAGCTAAGATGCAAATCGCATGGCCTTGCCAGCGTTAATGTACAAACAGACGACAGACTAAC
>OZ024918.1:62545888-62595888 GCA_964017125.1 Flabesymbios commensalis
TATAGCGTGACAATAATGGCGTTGTGTCGTGCGCACGCGCAATCAAACAGCACGCCCCTTTCCGGCACGGGGCGATGTCGTTAAACGTGCTAACGACATACTGAATAACTGCCCTCTTTGGCGGGAGGCGGCGGTGGGGGTGGGGAAGTGCAGTCACTCGAGGATATGACTTTGACTTTCAGCTCTCCAATGTGCAGTCTTAGGAGGGAGGGGGGGGGGGGGGGAGATGCTGGCAGACTTAGTCCATATGACAGGAAATCCAAATGAACGAATAAATAAATGAATGAATGAATGAATGAATGAATGAATAAATGAATGAATGAATGAATGAATGAATGAATGAATGAATGAATGAATGAATGAATGAATGAATGAATTAATGAATTAATGAATTAATGAATTAATGAATTAATAAATGATTGAATGAAAATTAATGAATCAATCACTCAATCAATCAAAAAATCAATAAATCAATCAACCAATTAATACATTAGTTAATCAACTAATTATCCAATCAATCAATCAATCAATCAATCAATCAATCAATCAATCAATCAATCAATCAATCAATCAATCAATCAATCAAGCAATCAATCAATCAATCAATCAATCAATCAATCAATCATCAATCAATCAATCAATCAATCAATCAAAAAATATAAAAATCAATCAATCGAACAATCCATCCATCATCTATCCATTCGTATTGAGATGTGGATTGCTGTGTGAATTCTACCTCACGATGGATGGAAACGAGAAGAAAATAATAAGAATAATATAAAAATAACATCTCGAAAGGTCCATATTTTTATGGATTTATGATTTTTTTTAGATTAAATCATTTAATTTAAAATATGCCTTGTGGTGCATTAATGGAGATAGATAACTTTGTCTACCCATGTAGTTGTCTTAAAGGTGATATATCACCCCTTATATAGTATGAATAAATTTGTGACAAATAAATCAAAGTTGCCACAAGATGGGGCACAGGTGTTTCCTTATATGGGGTGATTGGCCATCATGTGACCCTCTAAGAGGGTCACATGATAGCCAATCACCCCATATAAAGACATAATTATTCATACCATATAAGGGGTGATAGATCACCTTCAAATATTTCACAATATATTTATTTTAATCCATCATTCATTCATCCATCCTCATGTCCATCCATCCATCCGTCCATCCTTACCCTATATTTAAATTTTATGGCATGTAAACTATGCATTATATTCTATGTATTGTAGTTTAATTGTTTATTTATAAAAAAACGGTGTACTGCATTTTATGGCAATTAAATGATTTATTGATTGAATAGCCTCTCAGTTCAGCTCTGGCCACGTCATAATAGCCAGAACTGAAGTCAAAACAACTATAGTGTCGTCACAGATACCGCTTTTTGAAGTCATATCAGTTCAGCTCTGGTCTGTGAGGATAACAAAATAATTATTGGTGGCCGTTTTGAGATCACTGCATTAGAAATAGGCCTGTTAAAGACTAATGTAATTGAATGCAGGTGACAATTCAGGCTTCTGCATTTCTAATCTCATTATTATTGAAAACGAACTGATTTCATAGGATTCTCAATTGCTGTGACCATGAGTACTGTACCAAATTAAAAAAATACCCATGTGTACTATATCAAATTCAAGTTTCAAACCTCCTGAAATAACTGACTAACCACTAATATGTATTTATTTTATCTGTGGTTTAGCGCGGGAAACAAAAATTATGTATAATATATTTCTATTTAATTTTACTTTTAAGTGTTATTTTTAATGTAATTACCATGTATATAAATTTTATCCTTGATGTCGCACTTAGTTAGGGTGCTGGTCTCCTGTATTCGACATCCTGATGTACACAATTTTACTTACAATTGCATATCTGTACGATTATTGTATATATTTGTGTATATAAAGCCTAAAAATTAAATAAATAAATAAAATCATTTCGAATAAAGTCGTTGTAATCTCTTTTATCAGCCGGTCAAATCACGGCTCCTACCAACGAAATTCATGTTAAAACATCAATATTGAACAAATATCAGTAGTTTTCACCAACTTGAAGCTGTGGATCGCGGTAGCGAGACACAACTTCGTGTTGGTGAAAATTTAAATAAACATCAGTATTTGCGAATGTTTGGTCTCAAATTGAACAGACAGACAGACAGACAGATATATTATTGACAGAAAAATAGTCATTACAGACTTATTTGTCATAAAAATGAAAGAGATATATGTACATGTATATACAAGATTGTTAATTTGTTAAAATCATATGACAATATACATGGTATATGACATACACAACTAAAATTATGTTAAGTGGCATTACCAAAATAAAAACTGGATATTTAGATAACATAAATGACTACTACTTAAAATAAATTAAAAGGCATTGCCAAGATAACAGGGGTCTATCATTTTGTTTTCCCGCACCAAAATATCAGTAATTTTATTCAAATTTTCACCCACTTGATGTTGTGTCTCGCTACCGCGATCCACAACTTCAAGTGGGTAAAAATTTGAATAAGGTAACTTAGCGGGAAAAAGGTTAATGCGTAGCTGCGTTGTGTATTGAGGTAGCCCTTTGGTCGCTGGAAATACGTTTTCAAGAAATTTTAAACCTCATAAAAATGCTATTGCAATTGATAGTTACATTAAAACTGATCAAACGGGATCGCATGATTTTCGTCGATTACTCTGTCAATTCTGAACCGATTTCTTTAAAATTTTGCCATTTTCTAGTTGAATCCTATATTGAATATTTCAAAAGTTAGAGCATGTGACATGTAATAAAATTTTAGAATTAGCTCGATAGGTTTATAGAGTGAAATCATAATTTCAATTTAGGCCTACTATAATGTCAAACCTTTGATATAACTTTTGAAATACGTTACATAATTTTACAAAATTTTCAGGGCTGTTGGGATTCTTTCGACAAATAGTGTTTGCAAAATTTCATGAAAATCTGTAGCGAAAATCATGCGATCCTGGTTGATCAGTTTTAATGTTACTTTGGGTATAGCAAATGATCATTTCGGATAAAAATAAAGACCTTTAATTTCGGCCAAGTTTTTCCATCCTAAATCATCTGCGTCCCGGATTGCCCGATAGACGAGCGGTAAGTGGATAATCATAATCAACCTTATTCGGAATTGCAGCGCCTCTGTTCTCGGGAAGCCGAGGATTAAGACGCGTTAGAATTCTTTCTTTTAATTTTGATTTTTCATTGATATCATAGAATCACAATCTGTTTCACCAGATCCTGGGAGTAACCTTTTTTCAATTTGCTCGATCGCTATTTACAATTTTTTAACAAATTTTTCCTCGGCTAATTTTTCATCTTCCCCCAACTGATCCCTGAAAATTTGTTGGATTTTTTTCATTATTATCGAAGTTAGACCATTTGGCATGTAGTGAATTTTCAAAATTACAGCTCTCTTTAACACCATCAACGTGAAGAAAGACTTTTTTACATGCCAAATGGTCCAACTTACAAAATACACAACGAAATTCGACCAAATTTTCAGCGATGTTATAGAGGAAGATGAAAAAACGATCCGAGAAAAAAATTGTTGAAAAATTTTCAACAGCGACCGAGCAAATTGAAAAAAGGTTACTCTCAGAATCTGGTGAAACAGACTGTATAGGCATACTTTCCCTCATTTGGAGCAGTATAAGACAATTAAATAAAACAGATAGAAACAAACAATGCAGCCGTTCAACTCTTAAAGCGCTGGAATATTTCTATATAAACCAAGAGACCAAAGGGTTAGGCCTATTTTAAATTTGAAATAATCATAAATGTTTTAGTTTGCTCTTCCTGTTTCATTTGAATAGGCAACATAAATGTTTTAGTTTGCCCTTCCTGTTTCATTTGAATAAGCCTACCTATGTTATATTATACCTCCATTATAAATAGTTTACTCTATCAGCGCGTGGACCGACTTTAGACGTCAGAATCAGGTTCTGACGTCTAAAGTCGGTCGCCGCGCTGAAAGGGTTAAAATAGTGGCAAATCATTCAGCAGCGTAAGGGTTAATTTTATAAAAATATGTTTATAATTTAAACTAATTCTATAATTTTATTACATGGTCTAACTTTTAAAATTATCAATTTAATTTTGCGAAGGAATCGACGAAAAGCATGCGATTCTGATTGATCAGTTGTATCTAGCGTTTAAAGGGTCGCAAGGGTGAAAGCGCCACATTTTAGACTCTGGCGAGTAAAGGGTTAACCGTAGCAGACGATAAGTGCAGAGATTTCCAGAAATGGCGGGAGCGGCAATCACGCAACCCCCTCTAGTGAATGGCGGGCACACCAGTCACACCGACATTATCAGGGTACCCCCTACAGGCAACCCCCTCTGGTGAATGGAGGAGACACCAATCACGGCGGCATTATCTGCCCCCCTACCACCCCCAGAAAACACGGGAATAATACTGGCTTAATGCTGGGTCAACGTCTGCGACGCTGGCCCAACATTGAATCAGCATTGGGTGATATCATCCCACTGGACCCCCGCAGCTCAGCCTAACACGCTACAAAGGAATTTAGCTGGCAATGATAAAGTCATAATGGCGGACATGAAAACACGCAAAGTTAAAACAATGTTGGATCAATGCTGGTCCAACGTCTACGACGCTGGCCCAGCATTGAACCAACATCTCCTGTTTGGAGGGGAATGGCGTGAATCACAAGCTCTCGTTGTAATCCCGCGGACCGCCTATCACGGCGAGATCACGCCGAGATCTCCAGCTTTATTAAGTTTTTATTACAATGGTGTCAGGCGCGGCGGCAATTTGTCAGGTTTATCTGGGACCGGGATCGCCGCAGGCCGAGATCGCTGAGGGCCGAGATCGCCTGGGGCTGTTACAGAATGGACGTATTCGGCCAGATTGCAGATAGTGATTCGATTAGTCTGTCATTGTCATCTATAATAACTGGGCATCGGGGGGGGGGGGGGTGAGGAACCGCGGCATCCCACCCGCTTCCCGCAAGGCACTGCAATCCACCACAGTACTCATACAAAAAAACAGTATCTCATTCACGCCAATTTTCCATACCCAGAACATACCCCACCCAGAACAGCCCGCCCTGACACACCACCAATCATGTACCATTATCAGAAATATGGAGCCCCAGCTTTGGATAATGCCATGCTTATCTGGGTCTGGCCTCCTGGTGTGTGGGGAGAGTGGGGCGAGTTGGCAACGCGGCGTGGCCGGGGGAGACTGGGGCTAGATGGATCAGGGGTCCTCTGGGTATTAACGGGACTCTAGCCTCAGATAGTGAGGGCGCACCAGCATGCGCACCCTGCAGGCATAACACTTTAACCCTCACAACGCTCAAATATGTTTGTATAAATCATGGAGAACAAAGGGTTATATTCAATTCAGAATCATCACAAATTTCTTAGTTAGATATTTCTGCTTTATTTGAATACCTATTTGATGGGTCTATGGCCATTTTGTTTAATTCTCCTAGTGCGGGGATCGATTTTAAACTCCAGAATCTGACGCCTTTAGAATAAATTCAATTTTGTTTTCTATTTGTCATTCATTTTAAGCTAGTAATCCAGCTTCAAATGACGACAAATATTACTATTTATGAAAAATAGGTAACTTTAAATTGAAAAAAATGTATAGCAGGATCTCTTACAAACTTTTTTATCAATGTATTCTATTTGCATTGAAATCTGCTTGAAAACATACATAAAGGGTCCCAGCAGCGCAAGTGTTAAATTTGTCAGATTTTAATTCTATTTGTACATTGTGAGTAATTTGTACACACTTGAAGTTGTGGTTTACGCTAGCGAGACACAACTTAAATTGTGTGTTATGATTTCAAATTAACCCTTTAACCGCCGGTGCCGCATATATTCGGATTTTAATTTTTTATTAGCACAATAAGTACCACCTTTTAAACATGTTAAAGATAAAATGTGACATCAATCAGAAATATTTGAAAACAGTTGACCTCCATTTTGTCAAATCTGAATAATTTTCACTCACTTGAAGTTGTGGATCGCGTCAGCGAGACACAACTTAAGGTGGGTTAAAAATTCAGATTGAATAATTTGGCGGTTAAAGGGTTAAAAAAGCCATTTGATCTCTATGGTTTATACAAAAATCTTTCAGCGCTGTAAGGGTTGATGATATGATCAGCATTGACTTGATTATAGAATCATATTTTGATTGCTGCCTTATCAGTTTGGATGATAATATCTCCACCTGTAAATAAGCTCAGTGATAAATAACATCAGGCATCGTGTTTGACCAAATAATTATGTCTCACACGCTGTGAGTGAGTGTGTGTGTGTGTGTGTGTGTGTGTGTGAGTGAGTGAGTGAGTGAGTGAGTGAGTGAGTGAGTGAGTGAGTGAGTGAGTGAGTGAGTGAGTGAGTGAGTGAGTGAGTGAGTGAGTGAGTGAGTGAGTGAGTGTTGCTTACGTCGCTTTCTGCACAATCATGGCATATCGCGACAGAAGAAAACCCAAAGCCGGGACTATGCCCTACTCTTATTTTGAATGACCTCAAGGGTTTTTTATAGGGCACAGTACCATAGATAGCACTGTACACTCCAGGCCTTTGAACAGCTTAGACCACTGTATATGCATAAGCACGATGAAAAATATCCGGCCCGACTGGGATTCGAGCCTGATATACCTCCAGGTTACAAGCCCCAGTCGATACGAGCCATCGGGTCCGGCCTTCACCAGCTGTTATGGAGAGACTACAATAATTTGTAACGCTTAGTAACCTAACAGCGCGGGGACTGACTTCATACGTCAGAATCTGACATATGTAGGGCTAGACGTCAGATTCTGACGTCTAAAGTCGATTCACGCACTGAAAGAGTAAAATATTTATAATGGCTGTAGACCCATAGCACAGGTATTCAAATGAAGCGGAAAATCTAACTAAGACACTTAGTTTTTTAAATTGAAAAAAACCTTTGGCTTATACATGAGCACACTTTGTAACCATCAACACTGATCAAGTCATTAATAATTTGTATCCACTTGTAGTTGTGTTCCGTTTCTGCGACCTACGATTTCAAGCAGGTGAAAATTAGATTATATCTGTACAAATTGAATCCAACCATATGCACAATGTTCAGCAAATTTAATGTTCATTCCATACACTGTATTGTAGGCCTATACGGTGCTGCCTCGCTATAATGCCAACATTTTTTAGCATTATGGCAAGGTGGCATTATGGCGTGGAAATAATGTAGCCCTGTGGATATATCATGTGCGCGCTGATTGCCATTACTTCTGATACACATTGACTGCTCTAACGCATTCTGATTATAATAATTAAAAAACAAGAACATGCATCAATATCATTAGGCTACATAGTATTATTTTATTTAAAACCCCCTTTTTTAAAAAACATATATTTATTTATTTACAAAAAAAAACTCCTAATAGCTCTCTTACACTGTTAATATTGCTTGGCATTTGAAGTGGATCCATATGTATATTTTTTTATTTGAAAGACAAACAAAAGCTGAGAACAGCTCTACACGTATAGACGTGATTATCACTTTAAGGCTTGACCCTTGAAGCGCTGGATTGATTTGTAAAAAACATCGCAACCAAGGAATTTTTTCAACTTTAAATCATCGTAACTGTCGTAGTTAGCTCTTTCCGATTCATTTGAATACCTATATGTTATGGGTCTACGGCTATTGGAATATTTTTACTCTTACAGCGCGGGGATGGACTTAGTCGTCAGAATCTGACGTCTACAGACGTCAGATTCTGACGACTAAAGTCGGTCCCCGCACTGTAAGGGTTAACCCTTTGCCTGCTAATTAAGACAATAGTCGTTTTAATCTATTTTATTAGCCAATTAATTCACTGATATTGGGAATGAAATGAGTGTTTAAACATCAAGATATGCAAATTTTTGTTCTTAGTGAACAAATACGAGTAATTTTCAACCACTTGAAGGTGTGGATGATCGCGGTAGTGAGACACAACCTCGAGTGGTTGAACATTTAAATAAATTTACTTACCAGGATATGGGTAGGCTACATCATCTGCTTCGCAAAAAAAATATATGATACAGTTTGTATATTGCTATGTTCTTCAAGAATGTTGACCGGTGACCAGTATCTTCGTACATGCCTTGAGCTTGCTCTGCTCTAGCCCAGCTAGTATAATAATAATACACACTAATATGGATGAATGAATGAATGAATGAATGAATGTATGAAATGTATGAATTAATGAAATGAATGAATGAATGAAATGTATGAAATGAACGAATAAGTAAGTGAACGAATGAATAAATAAATGAATGAATGGATGAATGAATGAACGAATAAATGAATGAATAAATGAATGAATGAATGAATGAATGAATGAATGAATGAATGAATGAATGAATGAATGAATGAATGAATGAATGAATGAATGAATGAATAAACGAATGAAATGTATGAAATGAATGAATGAATAAATGAATAAATTAATGAATAAATGAATGAATGAATGAATGAATGAATGAATGAATGAATGAATGAATAAATGAATGAATGAATGAATGAATGAATGAATAGTGAATGAATGAATGAATGAAAAATGAATGAATGAATGAATGAATAAATGAATAAATGAATAAATGAATGAATGAATGAATGAATGAATGAATGAATGAATGAATGAATGAATGAATGAATGTCGATACAATGTTAACTAATATGCAAATAAATTTGATTTGATTTGATTTGATTTAATGAATAATGAATGAATGAATGAATGAATGAATGAATGAATGAATGAATGAATGAATGAATGAATGAATGAATGAATGAATGAATGAATGAATGAATGAATGAATGAATGAATGAAAAAATAAATGAAATAAATGAATGAGTGAATGAAATAAATTTGATTTGATTCGATTTGATTCGATTCGATTCGATTTGATTTGATGAATGAATGAATGATGAATAAATGGATCAATGAATTGAATGAATAGACAAAATGAATAAATGAATGAATGAATGAATGAATGAATAAATAAATAAAGAAATAATGAATGAATGAATGAATGAATGAATTAATGAATGAATGAATGAATGAATGAATGAATGAATGAATGAATGAATGAATGAATGAATGAATGAATGAATGAATAGATGAATGAATAAATGAATGAATGAATGAATGAATGAATGAATGAATGAATGAATGAATGAATGAATGAATGAATGAATGAATAATGAATGAATGAATGAATGAATGAATGAATGAATGAATGAATGAATGAAATGAAATGAAATGAAATGAATGAATGAATGATGCTTTAGGCCACTTTGTTGCACATGCAGGCTAAAGTGGGCCATGAGAACCTATATAGGGCCTAGTGCCCCACTTCTCCACTCTTCCTCCCTGTCCGCTAATTGCCTGTCACGTGATAGGCTAGAGTCCCTGGTATCTGATATTCAGATAGTCTCGTTATAGTCTCGTTTGCCATGATATCTCATAACGATCTGATCAATAACGCTATGATCCCGCCATAATCCCGATGTAATCACGCGTCTTCATAAATAACCAGAGACTCCCGACCTCGCACGAAAGGCAACACCAATGCTGGCTGAATGCAGGGCCAATGTCAACGACATTGGCCCTGCATTCAGCCGCCATTGGGCCGTTGTTGTAACTGGGGCAGTGGTTGGGGCGGAGGGGGAAGGGGTGCTCAATTTGCGGGTCTCACTAAGTGGCGCCTGGGGAGACGTTAGGATGCATACAGATGCGAGGGAAATGTGAGGCGAGTAGGGGCGTGGCCGACAAGAGGGGGGGGGGGAGAGGGGGTGGGGAGGGAGTAAAGGGGAGATGACGGGGAGACACTAGAGCGCAGGTTAGGGGAGTTTAATACCCTAGTGGCTTTGAAAAGAATTCCAAACAGCGCAAGTGACTTGATTCTACAATAAAGTCAATTCTGTGAAACTCAATAGCCTTGACTTACATCGTTGTCACCGAGCTGGCTAATACAATGAAGTATAGCGGAGGGGGTCTTATATAACTTCATTTTCACCGAGTTCCCATTAAAAGCGGTTTCCGGTGACGTCACTACGTTTCACAGATATCGCAACTATTTACGAGTCTTTACTGTTCCAAATTAAACCCGTACAGATTTCGAAACTCTGACAATCTATTCAAATAATTTTGTGACTCTTTCGGCTTCTTCTTGGCGGGCTGGTGTATATGGCTGGCAGCGGATTGGTAAGTGTATCAACAACATGGTTCAAATAAGATCCCACTCGATCAAATTATTGAGCAACGAATCAGGGATGAGTACTGTCCACATGAAATACTGCAACAGACGACATTTTAAATGACGCGCTGCAATCAGTCAAGATTCCTGTGTAGATTTAGCTGATCAATGCATACATCTCAATTCAGAATTCTTTTTTTTAATAAAAGACGACGTATAGTCGTTTTTAATTGGCTGATTAAATCACTGTCATTGGGAATGAACGAATTGTGTGTTTAACCCTTTAGGTCCTCACGATGCATTAAAGCATCATTTTACATCCCTAAAAACAGACTTAATTTTCCCACAACAAAGTGTTTTAGAACGAAATTTCCATAAAACTAATTTACCAATACATGGCAATTTTCTTTAATTTTTAAACCACATCAAGTCATTTTCATCCACTACAAGTCGAGAATTGCGACAGCAATTCGCGGCTTGGAGTGGATGAAGATGACAATGGTAAATTCAGGCTTGAAAGGGTTAAACATCAAAACTTGCAAATCTTTGTTCTCAAATTAAACATATATAGGGGGCGGGGGGGGGGGGGTGGGCTATGAGTAGATTTTACCACTTGAAGTTGTGGATCGAAGTAGCGAGACACAACTTCAAGTGGGTGAAAAATTAAATTTTATAACATTAACCTTTGCAACGCGGGGACCCACTTAACCCTTAAAGCGCTGAATATTTTGTATATAAACCATGTCAACCAAAGGGTTTTATTCAATTTGAAATCATCATAAATGTCTTATTCAGCTCCTTCTGATTCATTTAAATACCTATGTTATGGGTCTACGATCGTTATCAATATATTTACTCTAAGCTCTCGCAGCTCTGCCCGAATGGTATATTTTAAATAAAGTTAAATGAATAAAAGTTGCATCATCCGTCAAAATGAGGTCGTTCCATGAAAATAGATGGTCGTTCTAAGCTTTCGCTAGATATATAATGATACTCCTGTATTTCATAACACCAAGCCAGAATTCTACCATTTTCACTGATATTCAGGACTATAATTGTATAAGGGCTCCACAGACAGAACGCGTGCGTCGCGCGAGCGTTTTTTTCGCGCGATTTGTCACGCGATTTAAACGCGTTTTTTAAAACACACAGAACGCGATACGGACGCGTTTTTGGACGCGATAAAAAGCCAAAAAGGACTTGAAAACACATTAGGCCACACTCATGTCTGAATACATATGCGTGTACGTTGATCATATTTTACATAAAAAAATAAATACTAATAAGATAATGTTTCAAACATATTATCATCTAGCCTTCAGAGAGTTAATTAATGATGCATGTGGGGAGGGGGGGGGGGGAGGTACTACTCTAGACCTCAAGAGGGTTAATAGATAAAGCATATATTACTCTAATTACAATAAGCTAGCTAGGCCTAATATAAGATATATAAAATATGATCGTCTACCTTCCAGAGGGTTAATGAATAATATATGTGGTACTCTAGTCCAGCCTAAAGATGGTTAATAGACTACATGAAACATATGATAGGCCTACTCTAGATCTAGCCATGAGAAGGTTAATGCATGCGACATATGACAATATAGACCCCATGTAGGCTTAATAAATGAGACCTATGATATTCTAGGACCCAGAGGATTTATACATGATCATGTAATTCTGGTTTTCAGAAGGTTGATATATGAGTCATATGATCGTCCAGCCTCCAGAGGGTTAGTGCATGATACTCGTGGTACTCGCGTCTCATATAGGGTTAATAAATGAAGCATGTGGTTCTCTAGGGCCCAGATGGTTAATAAGGAAACATAATATTCTCTAGATATCAAAAGGTTGATATATTAAACATACGGATTGTAGGGACCGTCACGGTATTGGGAAATACCCTATTGCCCACGTCATACCCATTAATGTGACTGTCTCCGGAATATAAATACGCGTTTTTTTAGTATTCTTCTGGATATAAAATCATTGTTTTCTTTAAACATGTTAAATAGACAATTTACACGTGGATACACCATTGACCGAGTATTGGTGGACTTTTATAATTTGTTAATGAACGCTGTGTGAACGCTGTGTGGATTATGTGAAGATGAACTGTGGATATCGACAGATTTATAAAGGATAAGAGGTATTTAATACGCAGTTGTTATAATTATTATATTATATCTTACTTCACTTTTTTTCTATGTTTACTTAGGTAAATATGTTGGATATCGCCTTACCTGACTTGACCGTTCATTGTAATTTTTTTATTGTAACGACTTGATTAATGTTTATAACTTGTGTAATGTGATTTGACTTCTTAGATTCATTATATGTTATGTCAGGAAGAGTTTTTATCTAATTTAAACGGACTTCACTCGCTTTTATGCTTAATGGTCCTAGTTTTTATCCTCTGAGTAATTGGTACTGTGTGAACACCGGAGAGAGTATACTATATGTATTAGTTTAGATTAAGATGATTTTGTTGAGATATAGACGCTAAAGATAGGTCTATGACGTAATATACTGTTAGCTGAGTTCTCATTGGAGACGTTACACGTTCTTTTTGGATAATAATATTGATTATCAAGTGTTGGCTATATGAATCAGTTATTACTTTCTGTGTGGAATGTTATGAGCTAGACTACTGTCTCACATGTTTATGGTATATGTTTTAATATGTTTATGGCGGTGTAGTGTGATTTGTCACCACAGAGGTACATGTAATTGCATTTTGATGTTTTATTATTACGTAAGTTACCCTACTGTTCTCATTAGGATTTATTCTGCTATATGGTTATTAACTCTTTACCTGATATATTATTGATGTTTTCTATAGATTTCCGTCATTATTGTATATTTTGTAAGTAAGCACTGTAGTAAGTAGTTCTTAAAAAAATGGCTGTTTGGTTTTATAACCATCTTTATATATTAATAATTACTAGTTTCGGGTCGAAATTTTATAGGATGACGGCATCTGTCGTCTTGTTAATTGACCCTAGCTATGAGATGGTTAACCGTATCTGTGTGACCTCGGTGTGACCTCGCCGGAGGTCAACTTATTTTCGGATACTTGTGGCCGGAGTTCCCGATGCCTCATAGGGATTGCCCCGTCTTTTACAAAGACCCCCTTTGTATTAATTATTTCACTAGTTTATCATACTGTGTTTCTTGTAATATTCTAAGATCAAAATGTGAGGTTTAGCCGATGAATTACTATTTCCTTTTAACGCCTAAAAATCTGTCTTGTTATATTATTTTGATAACTCATCTTGTGTTATGATTTATATTTGTGATAATATCATTATCTTTAATTAACTGACTTATGTCATGCCAGCGGCATGTGTTTCTATTATAACTTCGTGATTAGGTCATTTTACTCTTCTAAATTCGGAGTGTTATATTATAAGTAACTCATCTTTCGTTCTGTGTAAAGACGTAATTTTAAGTGTTTTATTTATTTAATGGTTTACATTTTAGTAGTGCAACTAACACACGATTTTTATAGAATGTTCTAGAATCTCTGGATTCTCCCCGACAAACAGGATGCGTTTGGAGGGAAGGACAGGGATTGGCTCATGACGGTTTTTGCACACGACCCGCTCAGTATAAAAGGGGTATTGTGTGTTTGGCGCGAGATGGATGGGTAGAGACAGAGGGAGAATAGATAGACGGATAGATGGATGTTAGCAGATTAGTAGAGAAAGTGAGATGATAAAAGAGACATGAATCATAAATGTGACTATATGTATTATTAAAATGTTATCAACAGTATCTCTACATGTGTTGAGTGAGAACCACGAACAATAATAATCCATCTTATTATTAGCTGATTAAACTACTTTTATTTTAACTGAAATGATTGAAAATATTTGTCTTAAATTAAAGCAATGAACTGACTGACTGACTGACTGACTGACTGACTGACTGACTGACTTCTCTTTTACACGGCCATTTGGTCGGGATTGTCCTTTGCAATTTGCGAGGCTTTCTTCCCAATTAGTTGGCAGACTCTTTATGGGGCAAGGCAATAAAACATGGCCTTTGTCTCTCCACGGACACCATAAGATCACAGGACAAAACCTCAACAATCCTTTCTCTCTTACATTTCCCCGCACACTCTGTTCCCCGTGAGGTAACAACCACATTACGTCATTGCCTGGATTCCCTTGTGGATAATGATTTGAGGGGGTTCCCCGTGCACACTGAGTGTGAACACGTGGGGTGTATCACGTGATGGGGTATGTAGAGCCACCTGGTGAATGGTACATGTTCTACGGTGGTTAATCACCCTGACGTGACCCAGGGGTAGGTTATGGGGGTCAAGGGGTGTATAGCCGCACCCCATTTAGTGTGTCTCCTGAAGACTGGAGAACCTGTTACACAACATACATGGATACATCCTTAACTAATAATACATGACACTGACCAGCTGAGGAGAAGTGGCTGCAGCAACAACAACAGCTATTAACAACAGCAGCAACAACAAAACAACAGCAGCTAATAATACATGACACTGACCAGCTGACGAGAAGTGGCAACAGCAACAGCAGCAGGAGCAACAGCAGAAATAGCTACAACAACAGCTAATAATACATGACACTGACCATCCGAGAAGTAGTGGCAACAGCTACAACAACAGCTACAACAACAACAGCTAATAATACATGACACTGACCAGCTCAGGAGAAGTGGCAACAGCTACAGCAGCAGCAGCAGCAGCAGGAACAGCAGCAGCAGCAGCAGCAGCAGCAGCAGCAGCAGGAACAGCAGCAGCAGAAACAACAACAGCTAATAATACATGACACTGACTAGCTGACGAGAAGTGGCAACAGCAACAACAACAGCTACAACGACAACAGCAGCAACAGTTACAAGAACAGGTATAGTAACAACAACAACAACAACAGCAACAACAGAAACAACAAAAACAACAACAAAAACAACAACCACCACAGCAGCAACAACAACAACAGTTCCAAGGCAGCATTGACAACATAAGCAATCATGGACCAATAGTACCAGTAAAATCACTTAAATAAGAAGTGCAATTTCAACATTATAAAAATAAAATAAGGATAACAACAGAAAAAAACAAATGAAGCTGCTAAAAGCGAAACAACACAACAGTAACAACAAAGACAAGAAAAAAGAAAACCAACAACAACAGCAAAAAGATAGCAACAGAAGCAGCAGCAGCAGCAGCAGCAGCAGCAGCAGCAGCAGCAGCAGAATCAGCAGCAGCAACAGCAGCAGCAGCAGCAGCAGAAACAGCAACAGCAGCAGCAGAAACAGCAGCAGCAGCAGCAGCAGTAGCAGCAGCAACAGTAACAGCAGCAGCAACAGTAACAGCAGCAGCAACAACAGCATGATGATTCGCACACTGAGCATCTCTCATGCCTGTTAGTGCTGAGCAGACAGGTGCCACAAATCACCCTGACATTCTGTCAGTCTGTTCCTCACCTTCCCCACATTAGTCTCATCTGAGAGTTTCCCTGGTCATTCACCAGGTGTCCTTTCAATCAGCCAGGACAGACTCTCTGTCCACACCTCGTGTCCGCCTAACGGACAGGTGTTTGTTATATGAGAGCTTTACTGAGTGGTCAAACGGGGGGGGGGGGTGGTACAGTAGGTTTTGTACTCATTATTGTATAGTCTGATATACAAAAACACAAAGACAACTCTATGCTTTTTTTATCATACTGACTGATGTAATACAGGTAAGAAATTGCATTACCTTTTTTACATCTAATCATTATTTTAATCGATTTTAACCCTTACAGCGCGAGGATAGACTTTAGTCGTCAAAATCTGACGTCTGTAGAGTCTGATTCTGACGACTAAAGTCTATCCCCGCGCTGTAAGGGTAAAAATATTTCTAACGGCCATAGACCCATAACATAGGTATTCAAATGAATCAGAAATATCTAACTAAGACATTTATGATGATTTCAAACTGAAAAAAACCTTTAGTCCTCAAGATTTTCATAAAAAAATTCAGCGCTGTAAGGGTTTATTCGTTTTATCAGCCTATAAAAATCACAGTTATTGGGAATGAAATGTGTGTTCAAACTCAAACATTTGCAAATGTTTGGTCTCAAATTATGCGAAACATGAGTGATTTTCAGCCACTTGAAGTTGTGGGTCGCAGTAGCGAGACACAACTTCAAGTGGGTAAAATGTAAATGAAATAACATGGTGGGATTATTTATCTTCGTATCCAGCTCATCAGACGTTAAAAGTAGTCTGTTTAGTATAATATTGAGAGATGATTTTTTTTTAATCCAGAAATTTTTATTTATTTTGAGGTGAGAATTGCGACAGCAATTTACACCTCAAAATAAATAAAAATATGTCAAGAGGCTGCTTTGGTCCTAAGCAGTAAGGGGGCGGACCATTTAATACCAGGGGGGGGGGTATAGTTTTTCTTCCTGACCAAACTTTTTTTCCTTACAACAAGAAAAACATAATATTTTTTTCTCCCTGATCAAAAACAAACAATTTTTTCATGAGATGTCACAGACAATTTTTTTTCCAGGACAGACAGACAGACAGACAGACAGACAGACAGACAGACAGACAGACAGACAGACAGTTTTTTTGGCAGTTTCCGGCGGAATTGGAAAGATCTGCTGGCTGTCAATAATTGATTTTTTTCTCACACATAAATAAGCATTTTTTTCCCCCACATTTATCAAATCAAAATCAAATGAAATTATAGAGCAAACTATTTTTTGGGGCTGATTTTGTGAGCAAATTATTTTTTTACGAAAAAAACATACCCCCCCCCCCCCCCCCCCTGATATTAAATGGCCGGCCCCTAACATTTTCTATTCATGTGAAGCTAATTTTCCTGACGCAATTGCCCTATTTGTTATCGGAGGACAATTTTCATTTATGTTAAGCTGGCGTCATATAAATGAAAATAGTCATACAATTAAAAATCTGTTATATGTTATTATTTTTATTTAATATAATGAAAGTCTTTTCTGACTTATTTGTATGTATATGCAAGGGGGCTTATTTTTGTAAATGTTTTATATGTTTTTTATATTTTTGGTAAAAGTTATGTTGAAAATATAGGAGTTTACATGTAGCCACAATTAGTATTACAATATACACTTTCTGCTTGATTTGAGATATGCTACTATGTAAAATATGTCATGAATCATTCAAATTGGCAACTACTGTAAAAAAGTCTGTCGGACGGGCGACGGTTGAGGATGGTCCAAAAAGAAAGTTAGCTTTTCGGTATCCAGTCAGTCAATTTTTCGAGCGATTTCCATGACATTTTGTAAACCCTATTTCCTATTCATTTGGCATCGATCCTGAAAATTTCGTAAAAAAATATTGTATAGTCCAAAAGTTAGACCATTTGACATGTAGTAAATGTTATTTATGACACTCTTCTATAACATCATTGAGATAGTAAAGCCTTTACTATCTCCATGATAACATGTATAAACCCATTAACATCATTCCGGTTCATTCTCAGAATTGCGTTACATGTCAAATGGTCTAACTTTAAAAATGCTTATTGGAATTTTGCGAAATTTTCAGGGTTGTTGCCAAATGAGTAGATAATAATGGTTACAAAATTTCGTGACAATCGCTTGAGAATTGACTGACTGTATATCGAAAAGCTAACTTTCATTTTGGACTATCCTTCACCCGTCGGACACATGTGGTATTTAATAGACAAGATTAATAACAATGTCCGACCTACAGAACAACCCAAAATATTCCACAATTTTATTTCGTTTATGCATTATGTGACTATTTTGCTAACTATACTTTAAAGTCAAAATGTTGTTGTTAGTAAAAATATATTGTTATTTTCGCAATACATTATTCTCCCTTCTATATGACTTGACACAAGAAGGTAGATTCAGCAAAAATCGATTTTACAGAATTAGTTTCCAGCAAAAATATCATTTTTCCTACATTAGAATGTGCTGCTGTGAGATTTAACCCTGCCTGAATGCTTTTGTAGACAAGACAAGACAAGACAAATTAATTACGTTGGTTCAAAAAAAACCATGCGTAATTGCCAGGGATGTTCCCGATGATATACATTTACATTATTGCATCAAATTTTAACTTAATTTCCAGAAATAAATTGCAACATATCATATATAATTATACACTATGAAATTATACATAGAGTTATTTATTTATATAGAACATTTTTAATAAATAACATCAATAAATTTACAAAGTGGTAGTAAATAATTAGTTGGATTCATAATTTTTTTTTTAATGTGAGCCTTGATGGATTGATAAATGAACGACATTTCAGATGCAATAACCTGAAATTAAAAAAAGTGTTTACATTGCAGTAGGTAGTGGAATTCATCTCCTATACTTCCATCGTTACAATGTGTACATATTCAGAGTATTCTGGGAACATTTTCCCTAGCACCCCTTTCCACAGGAAAGTTGTTTCCTCAGGGAAGTTTGTAAACCACTGAAACCAAGAGTTTTTTTTCAATTTGAAATCACCATTAATGTCTAAGTTAGCTCTTTCTGCTTCATTTGAATACCTATGTTATGGATCTACGGCCATTATGAATGTTTTAATTCTTTCAGTGCACGGATCGACATTAGACGTCATAATCTGACGTCTACAGACGTCAGATTCCGACGTCTAATGACGGTTCCCTCGCTGAAAGGGTTATTAATGGAAGTGTGTGTGTGTGGGGGGGGGGGGGGGTGACGCGGGGAATGGACAGGGGAGAGTGGGGGGAGGGGTCGCAGGGTTATATAGGGGAGAGCGGGGGATAACAGGTCACAAGGGTTATATTGACGACCAATAAGATGTCAAATAATACAGCCTCAATCTGACAGCCATTTTACTGACGAAACGACCTGATGCAAAATGTCGAAATGACCTGGCAAAAAGTTTTGGCACAGAGAGCCCTGAATTCTGAGGGACCTTTTGTACCCTAGAGGACATAATAGCTAGTATGACACTCTCTTTGACACGGGCTAGGAACCAACTACCACAGGGGAATGTGTTTTTTTTTTTATCTCGTTTATATATAGGAATGGGTCCCCAGAGGCGGGGGGGGGGGGTCGGAGGTCGGAATCTGACGTCCACAGAATCAGATTCTGACGTATAAATACGGTCCCTTTTTAAATTCTGGATGCGCTTAGGATATTTAAAATATTCATCAAAACTTAAAATATTCATCATAATTTGAAATAACATCAAACACTAAACAGCATTATCATGGTATATGTACATGTGACATATATGTTTCCCACACCAAAACCAGAGATAAAATAGCTACTATAACTTATTCTAAATGACAGCAAAAAGACACTTTGGAAAGCGTAGAAACTTAAGAATTATTTACAATTATATATCTCACTAAGGATTGAACATCTCATAACTTTCTCTCATTTTCATTAGAAAAGTTACGATTGATTTTAACTTCTATATTTAGCAGGATGAACCCAGGTCTTAAAAATAATATATGTTGTTTAGGACCACCTTTGTCCACTCTGTAGGCTATGCCGAATTGCCGATCACATGAAAGAATCACCTAATTTATAAACAAAATAAAACTGTGAAATGTATAAAGTCAGACATCCATTCTATAGAACCCGACAGCCCTATTGGTGACAATTTCAAACCTGCATAGCTTTCACTAGAAACATGAACTTTATCTATGTAAAGTTCTTGCTAGAAACTAGCGTGTCCAACTTCCATGAAAATCTGTTGATAATTGATTGAGAAATAAGCGAAAATGATGCGCTAGATTCCTGATAATTGTGTGTTCAGGTAAAGTGATCTCCCGCGGCTTATTTGGCCCCGCCTGATCCTGGCAAGCTATTAGTGAGCAATCTATGGGATATTGGACTGGTTATGTTTTTGATGGGATGCCGGGTTTATTTAGGGTCATCCGGGCGTGCCATACCCACTGTATTATGTCTGTGATGGCGTGCCATGTCATGACATTGACCAATGATAGATGTACACTCAGATATGAAGGTGTCGGCGGCACCCGCTGATACGCCCAAGGAAAATAGAATCAGATTTTATTTTCCTTGACCGAGCCAAATAGACCTGGTGAAATAACTGGCATGACAAATCACTAGTAGGCCTATAGGCAGGCAAATACACACAGTGATGAGAAAGTTATCCTCAAATCAAATCACTAAAATAACCATAACTTAAGCCAGAACTAGACAGTAGCGCATGTTTTTCGTTGATTTCTCCATCAACCAATGTTAATGACATTTCGTAAACGTCATATTTAAACATATTTCCAGCTTCACGTGGGAGAAATTTTAAAATATTTAATTTGACGCTTCAAGATGAAACTGGATCCCAAATTAGGCTTAGCATTGATCTGGGCCAAGCGTTTCACAAATTTAGGAGCCATTTAATGATGCCAAGCGAAATATTTATTTACAACATGTCTTTCAGACAATTATTTATTTCACAAAAAAATAGTCTGATAATATTTATTTCGAAAATACTTCAGCACCCCCCCCCCCCTCATTAATTGAATGGTGGCTCCATAACAGCAGTTTGATCTCCCCTAAATCCTGATAATTGCTTCTTTGTACACAGATTATATCAATATCTCTGCATTATCAGGTCAAATAGTGAACCTGAGGGGGTTATTATGACTGAGGTGAGCACCATTACCAGCTACATTTCATCTTTAATATCCTATATCAATACTAATGTCACAGGGTGGAGAGAGAAAGTACCATAAAACTACAGAGGTATGAAATTGCTAAGATAAACAAATCCATGAAGTGGAACCAATCATCAATATCAATAAAAATAGACTTCGTCCCAATGCTGGTTTAATGTTGGGCCAGCGTCGCAGACGATGGAACAGCATTAAGCCAGCATTGGGTCAATGTTTGCGGGTAATATACCCCTTTTTCTTCTAGGTTAGTGTTGTTTCATTCACTTGAAGCTTGAATTATTGAAAGCAAAGTTCTTTTCAAATTACCAAAAAATACATATGAAATATAGCTATGGAATAACCATTAAATTGAATTATTTTATTTGCTGAGAATTAAGCAAATGCTTTTAATATATAAACACGACACTAGGACGACAAGGGTTAATAGTTTACTTTGGAGTGTGGTGACAAATATTAACCCTTTACTCCCTAAGTTATCTAATTTAAATTTCCACCCACCTCAAGTTGTGTCTCGCTACCGCGACCCACAACTTCAAGTGGGTGAAAATTAGCCTACTCATATCTGTTTAATTTGAGACAAAACATTTTTAAATGGTGATGTTGAAACACACATTTTATTTCCAGTTTATAACAGTGATTAATTAAATCATCATTATCAATAGTAATAGACATCGCCCCAATGCTGGCTTAATGTTGTTAAACGATATTCGTCTATAGTCAATATCATTATATGTCTTGTAGAGCATGGTTCCCCGGTGTTCAGGCAATTATAATTTGTTTGAAATTTTAACAGCTTTATTTTCTAATCATAATGGCAGCAACCCTTAAATATTCATGAAATTGTGTATATTGGAAGTTAGGTCATTTGACCTGTGATGAAATTCGAGATCAAAACTGAATGAAGTTGATGATATGCAAACGGTGTTCATTTGAGTGCGATATGGAAAAATACAGCACTCGTCAAATGAATAAAGCGTGAGCCTTCAGGCGAACACCTTATTCATTGGACATGTGCTGTATTTTCACATATGGCACGAAAAATGAACAACGTTTGTATTTTCTCACACGATCACGTCACATATGACATAACTGTCATAGATTGCAGCTCAAACTACAGCTAGAGTGCGATATGGGCTGATACCGATATACGTCTCATAGTGAAAACCACTGCACAGAGTGTGAGAATAGTTTATATTGGGTAGTCACAATTAAATGGTATAGTGGACAATTTGTTTTCAAGTTTGTTTTCAAGGTTGTTTTCAAAGTTGCTTTCGAGGTTTTTATCGATGTTGTTTTCAAGGTTGTTTTCAAGGTTGTTTTCAAGGTTGTTTTCAAGGTTGTTTTCAAGGTTGTTTTCAAGGTTGTTTACAAGGTTATTGTCGTATGATTAGGAGATAGTGTCTGTTCAAAACTGCATATAAATTGGATGATTTCCAAGTGAAAAATATGCGACAAAAAGACCTGCGTACAGGACCATTATTTTGACTGTAGACATGAGAGTGTGTGAGGAGGAGAGAGAAGGTGACCGTTTCCACCGTTTGCCTTTCTGATCTTTCTGATCTTCTGACTTTGTGGAATTGATGCCCGGACCCCGACAATTAATAACGCGCTTCTCTCCGCTAGGGGCGCGATAAGCGGCCACATAATAAACTAGGAATAGGATTCATTCTCCGTTTTCGTGCCCTCTCTGACAATTTGCCCTGATCTCCCCTGGATTGAGTCTCCACGTTGTGCCCTTTCTACCAATATCACCCGCTCTCCTTGGGGACGATTTCTGGGGGAAAGTGGGGGCGATGTAATATTGGACAACGGTAAGATTATTCCTATCCCATGCAAGATGATAGAGCGACAGCCATGTCAATGCTGGTTTAATGTTGGGCCAGCGTTGTTGACGCTGGCCTAACATTAAACCATTCAATATTGGATGGATTATAAGGGGGCCACCATTCAATATCCAGGGGGGGCTGTAGTTTTTGGTGCGAACAAATTATTTATTTCAACTGGGCTCGGCGGCGCACTGAAAATTTCACATTTTATTACATGTTTATATAGAACGGTTCTTGAAGTGAATTATTTATTGCAAAAAACTCCCCCCCCCCCCCCCTGGAAATTGATTGGTGGACCACTAATCGTGTAGGTAATAAAAATATAATAGCATTTAAGATACATTTTTTTCTGTATTTCTATATTTCCTCTGTTCATGACTAGCTATTCACTCACTCACTCACTCACTCACTCACTCACTCACTCACTCACTCACTCACTCACTCACTCACTCACTCACTCACTCACTCACTCACTCACTCACTCACTCACTCACTCACTCACTCACTCACTCACTCACTCACTCACTCACTCACTCACTCACTCACTCACTCACTCACTCACTCACTCACTCACTCACTCACTCACTCACTCACTCACTCACTCACTCACTCACTCACTCACCCACCCACAGACCCACCCACCCACCCACCCACCCACTCACTCACTCACTCACTCACTCACTCACTCACTCACTCACTCACTCACTCACTCACTCACTCACTCACTCACTCACTCACTCACTCACTCACTCACTCACTCACTCACTCACTCACTCACTCACTCACTCACTCACTCACTCACTCACTCACTCACTCGTTCTCGGTAGACCAAGGTAGGATACCGCGATCAACAACTTCCAGAGGATGAAAATTACTCATATTTGTTTAATTTGAGATCAAGTATTTGCAAATCTTGATGTTTAAACTCTCATTGCATTCCCATTAAACGTGATATGATCGGCTAATAAAACGGATTACAAAAGGATGGCGCTCAGCGGTGAAAGGTTAGTAAACATTAGGTTCACTCCTTCAGAAATTGAATCCCTGAAAATATCTTTTACCATTTTAATTATAGTTGTATCTTCCTTGATTAGAGGACCAACAATCAATCTCTAGGGAGGGGGGGGGGGGGGCTGGAGTTTTTGTCGCGGTCAAATTATTTATTTCAACCCGGCTCGGCGGCGTGCTAAAAATTTTAAATTTTATTACGTGTTTATAAATATAGAACAGTTTTAGAAGTAAATTATTTATTTCACGCAGAATCGGCCCGAAATTATTTATTTGAAAAGTAGTCCAGCTAACCCCCCACCTGGAGATTGAATTTTGAACCTCTTAATGAACTGGCAGATACAGCATTTAGATCGAACAGGACCTCCCAATAACATCATATTTCGATATGGCAGCCTGCATGACTGCTTCGCCAGTCATGCCTGCGTCCCGGGTTCGAACCTCGCTGATCCTACATGGGGTTTTCAGAGAAATATCCTTGTTTCTCCCTTCTCAAAATGACTGGTCGATCACGTTAATGGCTGCCCCGTCTAATTAAAGGTGATCTATCACCCCTTATATGGTATGAATAATTATGTCCTTATATGGGGTGATTGGGGGCTATCATGTGACTCTCAGAGGGTCACATGATAGCCAATCACCCCATATAAGGAAACACGTGTGCCCCATCTTGTGGCAACTTTGATTTATTTGTCACAAATTTATTCATACTATATAAGGGGTGATAGATCACCTTTAAGGTTGAAGCCAGTGTATCGACATTAACCCTTACAGTGCGGGGATCGACTTTAGTCGTCAGAATCTGACGTCTGAAGACGTCAGATTCTGACGTCTAAAGTCGATCCCCGCACTGTAGTAGTATAAATATTTATAATGGCCGTAGACCCATAACATAGGTATTCAAATGAATCGGAAAGAGCTGACTAAAGCTGCGTTCACATGCATACGGCATACGGCATCCGGCATACGGCATACGGCAAAAATTTCTCCATATACTTATCAATGAGGATGTTCACATGTACACGGGTACGGCATACGGATTTTGTTGCAACATGTAATTGTATAGCTTTGGGGATATTGGTGCCATGCTGCATGTCCTGGTCAAGTGAGAGAGATAATGAAACTGTGGACAAGACGTGCTTATATAGCCGTGTGCATGGAGCCGTCTACACTCAGCTATCAGTGAGTGTCACAGTCACCCACTGAGATTTTGTGTGGCATGTACACATATCCAACACCATGGGTCTCTGTCGTCTGTTACGTCACCGTCTGCCAACCAGCAGCCAGCAGTTCATAAATGAGCCACCAGCGGTGAGGTAGATCGTGATTGGCCAGTTGTGTTTAAATGCACACCTGCCCATCCGCTGCCAACACATGAGAATTTGTGCACGCAGTGCTCGTCATACAAACCTGAGGGTATCCATGAGTGTTCCACTTTCAATTTTATATTTATTGATAATTGATTTAATGGAGTTTTTAAAAGTATGAGCTAAGCACAATTTTCACTACATACGGTATATATCAGTGTATATTCAGCCTAGATATTTTTATCTCATTTTCAGAAGCGTCAATGGTAATAACATGAATCGAGTTATTTTGCACTCTGTGAGGCCATCATTCTGAAAGAAGCGGGCTTTTTCTCACGCACCTAGATGCGGCAGTACAGAGAGTGGCTGTGAAATCTCTGTCCCCTGGTGGTTAATATTAGCTGATCTGGGGAAAAGGACCAGTGTCTGAAGTAGAGATAGAGACACTGGTGACACGAGTGAAGGAGCCGTCTGCATGCGAACACTTAGCCAATTGTCGTATCCGTATGCCGTATCCCCATGCCGTATCTGTATGCCGTATTCGTATACCAATCCGTATGCATGTGAACGCAGCTTAAGACATTTATGATGGTTTCAAGGTGTAAAAACCCTTTGGTTGCGATGTTGTTTTTTACAAATTAATTCAGCGCTTTAAAGGTCAAGGTTGAAGCCAGTGTATCGAAGTTAATTTCGCGCAGGTTAGCGACGCGCTGCGCGCTCTATCACATACTGGCCCAACATTATACCGACATTGGTTGAATAACTCGTGCTTGTGAAATTTTATTCCTCACCCAGTTGACCCAGAGTTTCATTTGAAAAAAATAACGGCACAGCAATAATTATGATTCTATTTTTCTTGATAATGTAAACCCGGCAGATACGGCACTTAGAGCGGCCCGGACATGACACCCCCCCCCCTCCCGCCTGGACACTCCTCCCCCGGGATGTCCCTCCACTGGGGGGGGGGGGAACGATGCGGTAGGTCGCCCACAGATCCAGATAATCTTACTCTCTGATTTGTCTCCGCTTTATCCCTCTGTGCTCTAAAGGCGCTATAACCCTTTCACTACCAGGTCCTCTTGATAATAACAATAACTTAAATCCTTAAAAACACAATTTTTAGGCTTCCGCGACTCACAACTTCAGGTGGTTAAAAATTCAGAATATTTAATTTAGCGCTTTAGAGGTTAAAACATGATCTATCAAAGTTGTTATGTTCACTGGAGGGATTATAAATGCTGGAAATTAGTATCAAAATTGAAGTAAATAATTGAATTTTTAAAGGCCCATACCCATGGTAAAATCATAAAAATAATCGGTGATTTTATTTTGGCTTCTTAATATGACCAGATGATGTAGACATGTCCATAGACTAGAACTGCAAAAGTTTTTAAATTTTTGTGCTGCGCATTCACCAGTTAGGCTAGATATAGCGGCGAAATTCGCGTATTTCTTCTTTTTGACATGGTTGTCTAAAATTAGAAATCAGGAATTTCGTCTCTATATCTAGCCTAACTGGTGAAATCTAGTCTAGACATGTTTACATCATATGGTCATATTAGGAAGCTAAAATAAAATCTCCGATTTTATATGATTTTAGCCTGAGCCAGGGCCTTTAACATTATGATGATTGTAGTCTGGTGGAATATCGTTCTAATATGTGTGCCTGACAAATAAAAAATTCCTGTACATGCCAGTTAAGATCTCACAATAAACTTCTGTGATATTTTTATATACGCGCGATAAATGTCAGATTGAGCTTGAAAACCTGTTTTTACGCTTTAATCAGACATTCTTCACGCGCGTGTGTTATCTAATACATCATAATAAGACGGTCACTCATGCTGTATTTAAACCTTACAGTGCGGGGACCGACTTTAGTCGTCAGAATCTGACGTCTACATACGTCAGATTCTGACGACTAAAGTCGATCCCCGCACCGTAAGAGTAAAAATATTTCTAGTGACCATAGACCCATAACATAGGTATTCAAATGAATCGGAAAGAGCTGACAAAGACATTTATGATGGTTTTAAATTGAAAAAAACCATTTGGTTGCGATTTTTTTTTTACAAATTACTTCAGCGCTTTAAGGGTTAAAAGTCCGATACTTTAAGAATTAATACGTGAAGGGATGAGGCATTGAGATTTAACGCTTTGCTCGCTCTGTTATCTTATTCAAAATTTAATCAACTTGAAATCTTTAAGTGGATACAAAATATTCGTTATTATTTGTTTAATTTTGGAGCAAATATTTACAAATCTTGATGTTTGAACACTCATTTAATTCTCAATAACCTGATTTAACCTGCTAATATAACAATATTAAAACGATTGTGGTCGTTTATAGCTCTTATAGGTTTAACAAGGCTTAAATATTTGATATGTGAGAACCAGAATGTCTGTAATAACATATCCCTAGAGACTGAAAGATCAAAGGGTGTCCATTACAAGTCCCCAGGGCCTCTGAGGTGGACAATAACACCCAGGCATCCGTCCGTCCTCCGTCCACCACTCCCACCCTCCGCTCAGAGATCGATTTGATTCTCTAAATTGCCCGATAATTGAACGGCCCGGATTTGTTGATAAAAGACAAGATTTGGCATCCAGAGAAAATTGGTTAATTTGCGCAAGTCTCCAAGACGCCCGCTGAAATCTGATTACTAACCCCGTCACCGGGGGGGGGGGGGGTGCATGGCTGGGTGGATGGATTAATGGATGGATGGGTGGATTGATGGATGGATGGATGGATGGATGGATGGATGACTGGCTGGCTGGCTGGCTGGCTGGATGACTGGCTGGCTGGCTGGCTGATTGGCTGATTGCTGGCTGGCTGGCTGGCTGGCTGGCTGTCTGGCTGGCTGGCTGGCTGATTGGCTGGCTGGCTGGCTGGCTGGCTGGCTGGCTGGCTAGCTGGCTGGCTGGCTGGCTGGCTGGCTGGCTGGCTTGCTGGCTGGCTGGCTGGCTGGCTGGCTGGCTGGCTGGCTGGCTGGCTGGCTGGCTGCCTGGCTGGCTGGCTGGCTGGCTGGCTGGATGGCCGGCTGATTGGCTGGCTGATTGCTGGCTGGCTTGCAAAAGTTTTTTAATTTTTGTGCTGCGCATTCACCAGTTAGGCTAGATATAGAGACGAAATTTCTGATTTCTAATTATTGACAACCATGTCAGAAATAAGAAATACGGGAATTTCGTCTCTATATCTAGCCTAACTGATAAGTGTGCAACACAAAAATTAAAAAAAAAATTGCAATTCTAGTCTATGGACATGTTTACATCATAAGGTCGTATTGATAAGCTAAAATAAAATCACCAATTTTTTAAATGATTGTGGATCTGGGTATGTGCCTTTAAGATCATCCTCATCCACTACAAGTCGAGAATTGCGACAGCAATTCGCGGCTTGTAGTGGATGGAGATGACAATGGTAAACTCAGGCTTGAAAGGGTTAAGGGTTTTTGTCAAGTTAAAAAAAATCTAAAAATCCGAGAAAAAGTAGGTAGGTGGGTCAAGCCCCAACTCGGATTTTAATATTTTTTTTTGGAAATGTTGTGGTTTTCTGTGTTTTTTGTGTAGTTTTCATGTTTCCAATTGTTTCCAAAAGAAACTTGACAAAACCCCTAAGTAGCTGTTTAAGATTAAAATATAAGTTTTTGGCACAAAGTTTGTAATTTTTACTGGGAGGTCAATCAAATTCCCCCTCTCTCTGAAATTCTGAATCTGCCCCAGGATGTAGAATGTTACTTTGATGCACCATGATGTCTTAACCCTTTCAAGCCTGAATTTACGTCGTCATCTCCGTTCTCTACAAGCCGCGAATTGTTGTCGCTATTCTCGATTTTTAGTGGATGAAGATGACTTGAAGTGCGTGGCGAACGAAAAAATATTTTGTTATTATTAAAAACAGTTCCAAATCTCTGGGTGCAGGAAATTAAATTTGAGAGATGCTCAGGGGTACTTTGCTACATCCTGAGGGTTCACAGGGTATAAGTGTCAACTGGCTATAATCGGCTTCCTTGTAGAAGCCGCTGAGTACTCACTTAAACAAGTAACCATTATGACGGCCTGATGGAGACAAAAAAATCACGAGATATCTACCCAATGTCGGTTCAGTGTTGGGCCAGCGTCGCAGGCGGTGGGCCAGCATTGAATCGACATTGGGTAAACGCTGGGCATTCTCCACAGCCATCACGTAACTACGCATAAATTATGTAAATGAGGGGTTAATTATGCTAATATCACACGATGGCTCATCACATGATCATAAGTGACTTCCTGTAGCTTAGGTAACATAGAGAGGTTAGTATATGGAATAGGTAGGGATGGCATGTATACCACAAAAGCTGATATTTCCTATCTTCAGCGAAACATAAAAAAATAACCCTTAGAACACTGATGTCGACTACAGTAGACATTCTGTCTTTTTAAGGTTGTTTAAAGTAAAATATGCCTTCAATCTTGAAACACTATATGTTACGACTTAAATTTCACAAATAACGGAATATTTTTTGCAGAGGTAAAACAAAAGCTGGCAAAACCCATAAAGTCTAGCGACCTTCCCCCCCCCCTCCCCTAGCTATCTAATTGTCCCTTAGAAAAAATAAAATGTTCTTCACTTGTAAAAAGGAATGAGATAGAGGTGGCCCTATTCTCGTTGCGTTATTTCATTTAAATTTTCACCCACTTGAAGTTGTGTCTCGCTATCGCGACCCACAACTTCAAGTGGCTGAAAATTACTTATATTTGTTTAATTCGAGACTAAAAATTGGAAGATTGTGATGTTTACCCAAATATTTTATAACCAATAACAGTGATTTAATCGGTTAATAAAACAAATTTGAAAAGGACTATAACCCGCCGTCAGATTAACTTGTATCGCATGTTTCTCGCCGATTTCTCAGTCAATTCTTAACCGATTTTCATGAAATTTTGCAAGGCTTAGTTCTGGGTCACGCGCCGCTTACTGTGAAAGTTTCATCACGAAAATATTGTATAGCAAAAAAGTTAGACCATCTGGAATGAAATGCAATTCAAGGCTAAAAACAAACTTTAATTTAAACAGTTTAATGGCTTTTTTGCTGAAAGTTCCGTGGTAGTCGCCACGTGACTCGATCGACACTAGTCATGTCGTTTCAATATCGGTTGAGAATTGACTGAGAAATCGTCGAAAAACATGCGATACAAGTTATTCTGAAGTCGGGTATATAAGTGGTGTTTAGCAATGAAATGTTTGGTTTAATCTGAACTTGTCATTCTCCTCAAATTCAGATTTCCAGTGGCATATACCGTTTTCCTGGCATACACCGATACTAATCTAGAGGTGCCGCGTGCTCGTGGTGCAGGCACCAGAGCTTTTTTCATCTGTGAACCTCGATTGTGGATCTATTAGTTGTCCCCTCTATGAAAAATAATTTTCACTAGTTTTTAATAATCAATACAATGATTTTAATTGTAAATATCGGATTTTAGCGCTATATAAGAACTATTTTTATTATTATTATTATTACTACTGTCTTTTACAGAAGTCTTGAAATAACATGACATTTTTTTTAATATTGTTATAACGACTATAAGTCGTGAAATCGACTTAGTTTATAAGTTCTTAAATGAACTTATGCTTAGTCGTTATAACGACTTATAAGTTGTTAAATCAACCTAGTATAAGTCGTTATAACGACATAAAAATATATGTTTGTCCTATCGTTTCAACGCTCCCGTAGTCTTTTGATGTCACACATCAGAAAAAGTATATCTTCAAGCAATTATACTTGACCTATTGCTAGCTTAATCTTTTCACTGTTAATTTCTATTTGTTTTATCAGCTGATAAAATTACTGTTAATAGAAATAAAATATCTGTTCAGACATCAAGATTTTCAGATGTTTAGTCTAAAATTTAGAAAAATATTAGTATTTTTCAGCCACTTGAAGTTGTGGGTCGCGATAGCGAGACACAACTTCAAGTGGCTGAAAATTTGAATTGAACAGCCAAGATGCCTAGGGGTTAAATAGCCTCGTTATATCTTGGTGGGTGAAGGGTTGATGCTGGCTGAGTGTCGCAGATGGTGGCCCAACATTAAAACAACATCGAGTCAACATTACATTATATAATTACTATGTCATACATAGTAGCTATTTTATCTCTGGTTTTGGTGCGGGAAACAATATGATAGACCTCTATGTTATCTTGGCAATGCCTTTTAATTTATTTTAAGTAGTAGTCATTGATATTACCGAAAAACCCAGTTTTTATTTTGGCAATGCCACTTAACATGATTTTAGTTGTGTATGTCATATACCATGTATATTGTCATATGATTTTAACAAATTAACAATCTTGTCTATACATGCATGTACTTATATCTCTTTCATTTCTATGACAAATAAGTCTGTAATGACTTTTTTCTGTCAATAAAATATCTGTCTGTCTAACACAACAAAACTTGCAAAACCGTTTATTGCTGTGTTCGGATTGACAGTAACCGTGGTGAATGATTTTCGCTGATTTCTCAGTCAATTCACAACCAATTCTAATTAAATTTAGCAAGCATTATTTTTCATTCATGTCGCCACTACCCTGAAAATTTCATTAAAACATAAAAAAGACTTTTACTACATGTCAAATGGTCTAACTTTTGAAATAATACTGGGTAGTCGCGATATCAAAGGGAAATAGTGTGTGTAAAATTTCATGAAAATTAATTGCGAATCTACTGAGAAATCCGTGAAATTTATTCGACCTGGTTGATGAATTTATTGTGAATCAGACTATATTGTGTTTTGATGTCGTGTTTTGAATGTCTTTGAATGTCTGACGTCTACACGTATAAATATGTTGCTTTGATGTCACAACGAAATCACTTACAACTTACCAGAGGATAACTTTTCTTTTTTATAATTTTTATTATTTTACATATTTCATCCTGTTTGTTATTCGGCAGTATCAACCTTTAGCGCTGAACGCGACTGCAGTCGTTTTTAATCCGTTTTATTGGCCGTTTAAATCACTGTTATTTGGAATGAAATGATTGTTTAAACATCAACATTTGTAAATGCCTGGTCTCACATTAAACAAATATGAGTAATTTTCAGCCACTTGAAGTTGTGGGTCGCGGTAGCGAGACACAACTTCAAGTGGCTGAATATTTCAAATATTCAATTTTGCGCTTTAAGAATTATTTTCGACATCTCGTGGGGCCTGTCGCCCACCAGTCATTTGCATTTGCGGGTCTTACTGTCTTTTGACATCTAACTGGCTGGCCTTTACAGTGTTTTGACATCGCAGCGAAATCGTTTATAACTGTGGTGTCTTTACTTACACATTTACGACTCAGACAAACCCAGGAAATTGGTGGCTGTCATCGACTTGATCAAAGGCCCCGCCGCCGACACGGGCTGTCCTCTGCCAACCATGCCACGCAAAATACACCTCATAAAACACTGATCCCACTGGGCGACTTTAATGATTGTACTTTGTAATAATATCATATAGGTCTCTGTATACAGCCATGTTAGTACAGGCGTGTTAGCGGTCTAAACATCAAAGACATCAATAGGTCCAATAACATATACTGATGCTTTAAGTGCTAGGGGTGTGTTATGGCTGTCAGCAAGGTATGAAAGGCTCACTCACTCACTCACTCACTCACTCACTCACTCACTCACTCACTCACTCACTCACTCACTCACTCACTCACTCACTCACTCACTCACTCACTCACTCACTCACTCACTCACTCACTCACTCACTCACTCACTCACTCACTCACTCACTCATTCACTCACTCACTCACCCACTCACCCACTCACTCACTCACTCACTCACTCACTCACTCACTCACTCACTCACTCACTCACTCACTCACACGATAGTGAATATATTTTATTGTCAACCGACCCACAATAAAATTTTGCTATAGTGAGTGAGTGATTCTACTATTAAAATTATGTACACAATTTTCTGTGTAACTTTGATACATGACCATTGGAGAAAGCCGTGCATTCCGGTCGTATTGATGACGTCATTCCTTATGAGGCATTCCCAGAACAATATGATTAGAGTGATTCCCTCTCTTGTTTGTGACGTCATTTGTGGTCATCTGACTCTGGAATGCCGGGAAGACCACGCCCACTTCCGGTAGTGATACAGATTGATGTCCAGTATTCTATGATTTCTTTATTGACCCTATGTGTACTAGGGTATACATTAACCCTAGACTCTCTATGTGCTAGAGTGAATTAATCATTGTAGTACCAGATTTTATCAAACTTCTTAACTTCAAGTATCTATTGTCATCATCCTCTACTTTAACTCATCTGCTGCTGGATTATATTTGGGGTTTTTTTCATTCATTTGAAGCTGGAATTGCTAACGCAATTTCCAGCTTCAAATGACGAAAAATATGTATATCAATGACAAAATACACATTTCCGAATAATTTGTCATCAAATGAAGCGATATTCCTTCCATTTGGTCTATGCTTTCATAGGTCCATAAGGCTATGTACATAGGCTAAACTGGGCCGGGAGATTTTTTTAAGACCTTCCTTCTTCTACTTACTTATAAAGTATAGGATAATAATACTATTGATAACAATAATACTAGTAAATTACATACATACGTAATTACACTTGTATATAGTATATTTGTTTAAATAATTATTCGCTCTGCAAAAATATAATATTAAAAAATATTCAATTAAATCTCACTATATCATTCCGTATCAATACTGGCAGATAAAGCACACATTTTGAAAACAAATTAAGGAATTCGATTGAATTCGTATTATTTGTTCATATAGTATAGAGCGTGAAAGGTCGCGAAAGCAATCTTGGGTTTGAAAAAGGATATTAAAGTAGATCATTTCACTTGTGCCATTAAACTACGCCGTGCTTCAACTGCCTCAAGTAACACTTATAATATCAAATTATTATAAAAGAAACTTGAACTCGGAGCACTTTTTCTGATCTGAATTTATCGATTTTAACAACATTATTTTTATCTTCAGCTGGAGGAGTTTCCATTCGCACCAAGTGAAGAATCGCGGCCGCGATTCCTGACCTGGTGTGAATGGGAATTACATTTTATGACTTTGGTGCGGAGAGTGCTAGCAGGAGATTTTGGCTGGCGCTGACCAACACGCACGTATCGGTCATAAAAACGTTTGAAATCATTATGCCCTCTATCCCCCTTCCCCCCCCCCCCCCACACCCCTGCAATGATTCCACCCCTATTTCGTGCGCATGCGTCGTACCCCGTTTGATAATTTATTTTATATAACCATATTTGTAATATGACTATATAATACGTTTTAGTGCATGTAAAGGTATGTGATTTTGCCGATGCAATGTTAATTGTTGTGCGAATAAATTTGATTTGATTTTGATTTGATTGTTTACCGGTGTAACAGTATATCGATAAAATACAAGACGTTCACCCGGTGTTGGTTTAATGTTGGGTCAGCGTCTACGACGCTGGCCCAACATTAAACCAACACTGGGTAAAAATCTTGCGTCAGCACTTGTCCTGCTAAATTGTTTGTATTTATTTGTCATTCCCTTAAAGCTCGAATTTCTATTCAATTCCCAGCTTTGAATGACGAAAAATATGTTTATTAAAGAAAAATAAATATCCTTCAAATTGAATTATTGCATTAAGGGGGCCACCATTCAATCTGTAGGGGGAGGGCTGGAGTATTTTTGAAATAAATAATTTCGGGCAGACTCTTCCTGAAATATTTAATTAACTTCAAGACCTGCTCTATATAAACATGTGGTAAAATTTGATATTTTCAACGCGCTCTCGAACTATGTTGAAATAAATGATTTGTCCACGACAAAATCTCCAGCCCCCCCCCCCCCCCCCTGGAGATTGAATGGTGCCCCCCTAAGTGAACACCCTACACAAACTGTTGTATCAGATAAGGTGACACTAACAATATTTCATTGGTATTGAAACTGTTTGAAACCGTACATATATAAATATTAGCAAGAATATATAATGTTTTTTATATTAGATTTGTGGGAAATGAAATGAATCGGGCTTTAGGCCACCTTTGTGCACATATAGGCTAAACTGGGCCAGGAGAACCTCCTGAGGATGGTGAGATGATTGAGATGACACTGTCCTCCAGACACAGGATTCGAAATTCGAGCCCTGGCGGTCTGAGGCCGAGCACGCTACCTCTCGGTCACGGAGGCTCCCCACAATACTGATTTTCACACGTGGACGGGGAAGAAAATTTTTTTGTTTCTTTTAAACCGCCGAGACCGGGAACCGAACCCCGAACTCTGGCGTGAAAAGCAGCGGTGCTAACCACTACCCTAGGGCCCCCGCCCAGATTTGTGGGAATTAATGTGATGGTATTTGAAGCAGGTCAGTCGTTTCGCTTCACTGATTCATAATATTTACTTCTGACGAGCCCCACTCCTTACAACGTTGACCGTGCTGCGCGTGCGGGTGGGCCTACAACCTGTCCTCAACAAATTGTAACGATCAACCCACTATAAATCGTATCGAACAACTTTTGGGTGGCCCTCGCGGAAACGGTTAATTTTAATCTTAACCAGGGCCTCCCAACCATCCCAGCAAACACGAGACGATGGACCAATGTTGATTTAATGTTGGCCCATCGTCTCCGACTCTGGGCCAACATTAAATCAACATTGATTCAGCGTCGCGTGTTTGCTGGGATGTAATTTGGTGAAAAACTACATATCTGTCAGTCTGTATACGATCTTAGGAGCACTACAGAGAGACACAACTTTTAGTGGGTGAAAATTGTAAGTTATTTAGGTACAGTGTCTGCTGAGTAAGGCCATATTCAAGGTCCTAGCAGCGCAGGGGTTAACAATTTCTGGAGAGTATAGTCATAATTTATGGTCCTAGCAGCACAAGGATTAACCGTATATTGAGATCAAGGTCATAATTTACAGCACAAGGGTTATTACACTTCTGGAGATTAAGTTCATAATTTACGGTCCTAGCAGCACAAGGGTTAACGGTGTATCGAGAATAATGTCACAATTTACGGTCCTAGCAGCACAAGGGTTAACAGCGCCTATAATAAGGTCTCACTTTACGGTCCTAGCAGCACAAGGGTTAACGGTGTATTGAGAATGATGTCACATTTTACAGTCCTAGCAGCACAAGGGTTAACAGCGCCTATAATAAGGTCTCACTTTACGGTCCTAGCAGCACAAGGGTTAACGATGTATTGAGAATAATGTCACAATTTACGGTCCTAGCAGCACAAGGGTTAACAGCGCCTATAATAAGGTCTCACTTTACGGTCCTAGCAGCACAAGGGTTAACGGTGTATTGAGAATAATGTCACAATTTACGGTCCTAGCAGCACAAGGGTTAACAGCGTATAGAGAATAAGGCCATAATTTACGGTTCTAGAAGCACAAGGGTTAATACATTTCTAGCGATTAACCCTTAAAGTCTTGAATATTTTATATGTAAACAATGGAGACCAAAGGGTTTTTTCAATTTGAAATCATTATAACTGTCACAGTGGGCTCTTTCTGATTTATTTGAATACATATGCTATGGGTCTACGACCATTACAAATATATTTACTTACAGAGCGGGGATCGACTCTAGACGTCAGAATCTGACGTCTGCAGATGTCAGTTTCTGACTAAAGTCGATCCCCGCGCTGAAAGGGTTGAGGTAATAATTTACAGCCCTAGCACCACTAGGGTTAACAGTGTAGACAATAAGGTCATAATGTTTATTGTCGTTTGCTCGGTTTATTGGACAGGGGGCTTTTAGCGCTCACATCATGACAGGACGTAGAGAGCTGTATGTGATTTTAGGCTCCTCATGATAAAACCAGTCGTAAACGGCTGATCAAATGTGGATAGGTAGACGTGCACACCGACAAAAACCCTTATTATCGCCCACTAATAGAAATACACCCTTCAGGTGCTAAATTATATAAATATAATTTTCACCCACTTGAAGTTGTGTTTCGCTACCGCGACCCACAACTTCAAGTGAGTGAAAATTATTTAAATGTGCACAATTTAAATTAAGACATATGCAAATCTAGCAACAAAATAAATATTTCATTTTTTCTAGTTTTAAGGACTAAATAAGTGTTAATATATAGACATGATTCATAAAGGGTGACTATGGCAGAATGATAGAGATACACTACCGCTAATGGCTTATATGGAATAGTAATGAACGATTGTATCAGGTCCTCAAAATCACCCATTATCAACCAACTCACACATCTGATCATATACAAGCTGTAATTATAACGGCACTGTTATGACGATCCTGTTCATTCAAGGTATATTTGTGTCTTTTAATCTTTTATTATACTCACTATGTAGCATAATTTATTTGCAATGATAAATTTGCAGAAATATTACTAAATCGCTGACTAATTTCTTCTAATGATAAAGTGAAACTCATTCTGTCATAATTCTTTCATAATTATAAACTTATTATGTCAAAAAGGCATGTCAAGACTCTCAATAAATTTCAGATATTGAAATACTCAACGTCTATAAAATTTAATATAAACGGGTTGATAATTGACTGAGATATCAACAAAAATCGTGGCCACTTGAATTGTGTCTTCAGATATATCACTATTTCCTCCTTGTGAGTGGGCGATATTAGGACGAATGACTGTAGAATCTGCACTAATAATGACCTTATTTTGTTGTTGTTAAGGTCATTGGGATCACTGAGTACACGCCTGGTGTAGTGCGTGACCTAAAGAGGGCGCCACGGGCGTGGTCACGTGGGCTGAGAGCTGATGACGTCATTTCCGGAGCACACAGAGGTGTATCAGAGTGGAGGAGGAGATGAGAATTTAATGTCTTAATAAAATCAATGATCGCAGATAAGCATATGTCAGGCGCAAGGGCATTGTGCCAACGTTGCCTTGATGCTGTTCCAGCGTCCACGACGCTGGTACATAATTGAGCCAAGATTAAATGCTAATGACTCCTGTGCTTTCTGGTGTATTTGACCAAGGATTTCCTTGATCTGAAAGAACTGTCTGTGTTTAACTCTTTAACCGCCGGTGTCGCATATATTCGGGTTTTCATTTTTTATTAGGACATTAAACACCACATTTTAAATATGTTAAAGGTAGAATGTGACATCATCCAGCAAGATTTAAAAAGAGTTGACCTCCATCTTTGTCAAATTTGAATAACTTTCACTCACTTGAAGGTGTGGATCGCGTGAGCGAGACACAATTTTAAGTGGGTGAAAATTCCAAGTGAATAATTTTGCAGTTAAAGGGTTAAAGCGCTGAATATTTTTATATAAACCATGGACACCAAAGGGTTTTATTCAATTCGAAATCATAATAAATGTCTTAGTTAGGTCTTTCTGACTCATTTGAATACCTATGTTATGGTCTACGGTCATTATAGCTATTTTAATTCTTACAGTGCGGGGATCGACTTTACACGTCAGATTCGGACGTCTAAAGTCGATCCCCGCACTTTAAGGGTTAATAATGTGGCGATATAACCCCTAGGCCTCTTGGCTATTATATTTACATTTTCAGTCACTTGAAGTTGTGTCTCGCTACCGCGATACACAACTTCAAGTGACTGAAAATTGATGAGATTTGTGAAATTTAGATCCCAATATAAAACAAAGTTTCAAGACTGGAGACATATTTTATTGTTAACAACTGGTTTTACGAGTGGCTATAAAAATAATGTCTACTGTTTTCGACATAAGTGCTCTACGAGTTAAGAGGGAAGACTTAACCATCTATACTGAAGAAACTCACGCTTGTACCATGTAATCACCCTGTTTGACCCATAAAGCCCTAAGGGACGCACCATTAGATATCTGGGGGGGGGGGGGGGCTAGAGTTTTTGTTGCTTGCAAACTTTTTTTTTTATTTCCGAGAGAAAACAATCTTTTTTTTTGGCAATCAACGTCCGACAATTTTTTTTTTTATGTTTCGTCGAAGAATTTTTTTGTCGTACGCTTTCCCTATTATGTACGTTACCATTTTGTGTTTTTTCTGGTCAACATATTTTTCATCAATTTCGACAACAAACTTTTTTTTTCTGGCCACATTTTCAACAAACTTTTTTTTTTGACTTTTGTGGCGACAAACTATTTTTTTCTATTATTTTCTAGCCCCCCCCCCCCCCCCCCAGATATCAAATGGTGTGTCCCTAAGTGCGAGTATACTCGCTCATAATCTGGTTTATTAGCAGGTTAAATCACAGTTATTGGGAATGAAATGAGTGTTTAAACATCAAGATTTGTAAATATTAGGTGTCAAATGAAACAAATATGAGTAATTTTAAAAGCCTGCAAGTTTGCATTGATCTAGATGGGATGAACACATGTTTATGTTGTTGTACAGAGAGGTTCTGTTAACCCTTTCAAGCCTGAGTTTACCATAGTCATCTTCATCCACTACAAGCCGCGAATTGCCGTCGCAATTCTCGTCTTGTAGTGGATGAAGATGATTTGATGTGGTTTAAAAATTAAAGAAAATTACTATGTATTGGTAAATCAGTTTCATTGAAATATTCGTTCTAAAACCCCTAGTTGTAGGAAAATAAGTATGTTTTTCAAGAATGTAAAATGATGCTTTAATGCATCGTGAGGGCTTAAAGGGTTAAATGATTATGTATTATGGCTATAACCTAGCAGATACATGACGTTGAATAAATGTTAGTTTAACGTTGGTCCAACGTCGTAGACAATGGACCTACGTTAAGCCAAAAATGATTCAACATGTTGTGTGCTGGGTGGGCGATATCAAAGAATTGCTATGCTTGTACCACCGTGAAATTACTTACAATCATTCTTGTTTAAACTCTTTACGTGCTAGTGACAATTCTATATATTCCTCTAATCATCCACTCATGAAATCATCCATGCTGTCGGGGGAACACCACTGTGGTATCAGCGACTGGTGCGGCTGGTGATTCCTCTGATAATTTTGGTGTTTCGAGCTGACGTCAGTCAATGCATTTTTTAGATTGTTTTTTTTTAACATGTTCAATGTAACTAATATTATTATTTTCTTCTTTATACATACTCTCACTCATTATGTAATTACTCGGTTTCTACGCTTTCCAGAGGGTTTTTTTGCTATATGCAGTAGCTATTTTATCTCTGGTTTTGGTGCGGGAAACTTAAAAATATCATGCCAATGCTGTTCAACTGTAGGTTATTTTAAATAGATCTCATGCATATTTTATTTAACCTGTGGTTGTTTTAGTATATAATGTCGTTTAATTCTAACATGTTTAAGTTAACTTAGCATGCATATTTTACCGAACTAATCCTGTTGTATATAGTCTTGTACATATGTTCATTTTAATGACGCATAAGTCTGCATAGACTTACCGTCGTCAATAAATATCTATCTATCTATATATACTAGAGATGTAGTTTGATTTAAGTACATATTAACCCTTTAACCTCCAAGCTATATAATTTATTTTTTATCTAGTTGAAGTTGCGTATCGCCACCGCGATACACAACTTCAACTGGTTGAAAAAAAAAATGAATCGGGCTTTAGGCCACCTTTGTGCACATATAGGCTAAACTGGGCCAGGAGAACCTCCTGAGATGACACTGTCCTCCAGACACAGAATTCGAAATTCTAGCCCTGGTGGTCTGAGGCCGAGCACGCTACCTCTCGGTCACGGAGGCTCTCCACAATACTGACTTTCACACGTGGATGGGGAAGAAACATTTTTTGTTTCTTTCAAACCGCCGAGACCGGGAACCAAACCCCGAACTCTGGCGTGAGAGGCAGCGGTGCTAACCACTACCCTAGGGCCCCCCGACCAACTGGTTGAAAGAATGACATATTTGTTTAATTTCAGACCAATTATTTGCAAATATTGATGGTTAAACAAGCATTTAATTTTCAATAACCATGATTTATTCTTGTAATAAAGTTGATTAAAAACGATTATAATCGTGATTGTGGCTTGACCCTTACAGCGCGGGGATCGTCTTTAGTCGTCAGAATCTGACGTCTGTAGACGTCAGATTCTGACGACTAAAGTCGATCCCCGCACTGTAAGAGTAAAAATATTTATAATGACCGTAGACCCATAACATAGGTATTCAAATGAATCAGAAAGAGCTAACTAAGATATTTATAATGATTTCAAATTGAGAAAAACCCTTTGGTTGCGATGTTTTTTTACAAATTAATTCAGCGCTTATGGGGTTAAAGGGTTAATTGATCAAATAATATAATATACATACTTCTTTATACGTCTATTACCATACCTTTATGTTACTTTTACCTAGCATACTTCTTAACCCTTGTCCTGCTAAACCCGTATATATACGGGTTTCAGCAAATTTTAAGCAAACTAGTATGTCACTGAAATGGATGATATGGTTTGTGGTGGATGCTCACTTAGTCAAATAACTCAATCTAGATGATGTATATTTAAAAAAAATAGAAATATTTTTCGTCATTTTTGGTCAATTTGTATGGATGATATAGTTTGTAGTGGATGCTCAGTTATTGAAATAACTCAATTTAGGAGATGTATATTTAAAAAAAATATAAATATTTTTTGTCATTTGGAGCTGGAAATTGCGTTAGCAATTCCAGCTTCAAATGACGAAAAATACAATTGAAATAATTCAGCAGGACAAGGGTTAACAAATAGTAGTTGTATCTATCACACATTTAAACGATAGACCCCCATGTTATCTTGGCTATGCCTTTCAATTTTATTTTAAGAAGTAGTCATTTATATTACCGAAATACCCAGTTTTTATTATGGCATTGCCACCTAACATGATTTTAGCTGTTTGTCATACCATGTATATTGTCATATATGATTTTAACAAACTAACATTATTGTATATACATGTACATATATCTCTCTTATTACTATGACAAATAACTCTGTAATGACTTTTATTTCTGTCAATAAAATATATGTCTGTCTGTCATAGCCTATGTTTATTTCCATATTTTTATACTATTTTATATAATATACTAATACTTTTTAAACATAGATAAATTGTATGGATGTCAAACGCATTGGGTGCTGGTCACTTGTAGTGACATCCCTTGCATACATTTTTACAGTATTATTATATGTCATATTACTATAATTTTGTAAGTGTATGTTTTGTATGCATCAAGCCAAATAAATAATATACGAAAAAATTGGGTGCTACAATTAAATAATATATTTTTTCACCAACTTGAAGTTGTGTCTCGCAATCGCAACCAACAACTTCAAGTAGATGAAAATTATTTGTTTAATTTGAGACCAAACAAATCTTGATGTTTAAACACTCGTTTTTTCTTAATACCAGTGAACTATCTGATAAAAAAAATGGATTTAAAAATTTAAAAAGATTTATATTAGCCACGAGATCAAAGAGTATTTGCTGAAATCAACATAAATGTCTCAGCAAGGAATATAAAGCATGATAAGTGCGGCAATAATGGGAATACCCCCCCCCCTCCCCCCAGAAAACGTGTAGTGAGACATGGGTACGGTCAAATAGAGCAGCTGGGGGGGGGGGGGGTGGATTTTCCTCAATCCAAAGTATCACAAGAATTTCACATAATCATAATTATACATGTATCTTTCTCTTGTTAAATTTTAGTTTTACTTTGGTCTGGGGAAAGTTACTTCATTTGAATACATATGTTATGGGTCTACGACCATTATAAATATTTTTATTCATCAGTGCGGTGATCAACTTTAGACGTCAGAATCTGACGGATCGACTTTAGACGTCAGAATCTGACGTCTATAGACGTCAGATTCTGACGTCTAAAGTCGATCCCCGCACTGTAAGAGTAAAGGGATGAGGTTAGTGACGGATCGCATAATGTCCTTTTTCATATCATTATTTTTATTGCAGCCTTCACATAAAGTCCTTTTTTATGTCATTATATTTTATTGGAGCCTTCAGCTGACTTATAATCACAGGAGGACGATTGTCTAATTAACCTCAATTATTCACAAGTCACAAGTGATTATGCGCAATCAGTCTAACTAATCAGCCAATCACAATCAGCCGGGTTAATTAACCCTCTAGCCCCCAGAGCACTGATATCATCGACGGTAGTATTTTAGTGAATGCATTGCCTGTGTGACAGAAATAGATACAGCCCGTAATCGCATAATTAGTATATCGATGATTATTTGCGTTCTATTTTTATATGCTGTAGATCTGGTAAACTTCGCGTGCTTAATTGTTCGCGAATTTTTTATTTTGGGACTTTTCATGAAGTTTAGAATTTGCGAAATTTCATTTTGATTTAGTGGTGCTATGATAATAATAATTTTCGCGAGATTCTTGAATTCGCGAATTTGTCCTCTTCGCGAAATTTGCGAAAATTAAAACTTCGCAAATATTACCAGATCTACAGTATCTAATGTGCATAACCTTAGTAAAAAATATCTGGTGTAAAATAATGGCATTGCTACATGTAAATCATTATTCCACTATGTATTGATTTTGTATCAACTAATTACATTAAATACTCACTTGACGTCATTGATTAAAAGTGTATTTAAACTAATTTATAAGCCCAAGATAGGCTGGGTGTTCTAAAATATCATTTAAAAACACTGAATAAATGTATTAGTATAATAAACAATACTACTTCTACTACCAGAGATTAGAACTGAGAAAGTATTAAAGCTATCAAACTAATTTTATCTTGTGTCGTTATTTAAAATTTAATAATCTTCAGTCAATTAAAGTTTTTGATCGCGGTAGCGATACACAACTTTAATTGACTAAGAAATTCAATTGAGCAGATGAGGCCCCTAGGGGTTAAGCCCTCATTATGCCGCAAAGCATAATTTTACATCTCTGAAAACTAACTTAATTCTTTCACTCAAGGGTTACAAAACGTGTTCACCAAAAAATGTAATGATAATTTTCTTTTTTGTCACTCACTTCAAGTCATTTTCATTCACTACAAGTCGAGAATTGCGACAGCAATTCGCGGCTTGTAGTGGATGAAAATTCCACTGGTGAATTCAGGCTTGAAACGTACACTGACTCAGTACGAGACAGAAATAAAAGTTCATAACATTTTTTTGCGCAAATTTTTATATCATATCACAAAAAAAACTTAATAAAAAATCCCTGGTTTTACGTTACAGGAAAGGCAAACAGTAAAACAATGTAACTTTCCACTCTTCAAGTAAGCAGTTATCTGATTTTAATCACACAATGCAAACAATAGCACATAGAAACAATGTTGTATGTTGTGCTATATGAGAATGTGAAATCCAATTAAAAAAATATACTAATATTTAATAATATTTATTTCTTGTAAAACACACCACACATTATTTTCTTTGTCCAACCACTACATTTTAAGCCGGGAATGGAGAGTTACTGTTGATCAAGTACATACCAATAATCATGGTGGGCCTATTGTGCTATAGTCAGTCAGGTCTGACCAAGCTGTTGATTATGAGGGATCCTCATTATGGTCAGATGGTTTTTAAGTCAGATAAAATCCTCGGACCTCTACATTCTTAGCTGTGAAAAAGGCATCGGCCCTTTTCACAGCTAAGAATGCAGAGTTCATCGTGCTTTATCCTACACACTTTTCAAGTAAACAGTTACTGCTGTTTGTCCTCTCTGGCACGTAAAGGCACACGGCAGTATTTCGTCCATATCACATTGCATGTATGTGAATTCCCAGTTAAAAATGGAAAGTAAATAACGAAGGATGAGGGGACGTGGCGCTCGTCAGTCATGTACACCCTATACGTCCAGGGTTCGAACCCCGCTGATACTGTAAGGTTTTTTCAGAAAAATATCCTTGTTTATCCTTTCTCAATGTGACTAGGCGATCACGTTAATGGCGGCCTCGTCATTTAACTCTTACGGCACAGGGATAGACTTAAGTCGTCAGAATCTGACGTCTGTAGACGTCAGATTCTGGCGTCTAAAATTGATCCCCGCGCTGTAAGAGTAAAAATATTTCTAATAGTCGTAGACCCATCACATGGGTATTCAAATGAATCGGAAAGAGCTAACTAAGACATTTATGATGATTTCAAGGTGAGAAAAAAACCTTGGGCGCGATGTTTTTTGACAAATTAATTCAGCACTTTAAATGTTAAGGTTGAGATCAAGGTATTGACGTTAATTTCGCACAGGGCCCCGCGCTGCGCGCTTCTTCACCAAAGGATGACTTAGGACCCAGAGGGTTACGGTATAAGCGTCACAGGCAGATATGTCTCACACCGCGTTAGCACTCTTTAAGCCCCAGGGCATATTATTAAAGAAAATATTGTGCCACAAACGGAGAAAAAAAACAATATGAGGCAGAATATAACAGGTTATTTATAAAATAAAATAAATTATTATCAATATTAATAAAGACAGTATTGTAAATATGTTGTAAATATATTGTACATATCTGTTTTATATTTTACGCATAATAGTATTTAGAGTCAGGGCCAGGGGCCCATCCCACAAAGCATCTTAAAATTAAGATTATCTTGACTTTCACTTATTTTCATTAGAAAAGTTAAGATGATCTTAACTTTTCTAATGAAAATAAGAGAAAGTCAAGGTAATCTTAATTTTAAGATCCTAACTTTTCTAATGAAAATAAGAACAAGTTAAGATAATCTTAATTTTGGGATTTTTAATGGGATGGGCCCTTAATAATCTTAAAATTAAGATTATCGTAACTTTTTCACACTTCCATCAGAAATGTTAAGATAGCCCGAGAATTGTGACAGCAATTTGCGTCTTGTAGTGGATTAAGATTTCAATAAAAAATTCGGGCTTGAAAGGGTTAATTTGTGACGTGTCTAGTGCGTTAATTATAATAACGGCAGTGCGCATGTCAAGAATACTTGATGGTGATTGGTGAGTGAGCTAATTAGGCCTAACCCTTTACAACGCTGAAATATTTTTGATATTTTTCAATTTGAAATCATCATAAATGTCTTAGTTAGCTTTTTCCGATTCATTTCAACACTTATGTTATGGGTCTACGACCATTATAAATATTTTACTCTTACAGTGCGGGGATCGACTTTAGACGTCAGAATCTGACGTCTATAGACGTCAGATTCTGACGTATAAAGTCGGTCCCCGCGCTGAAAGGGTTAATAATGAATGCCTAATGAAGACGTAGATGGAGATTAATTATAACCACACATCACTAGAATAACAAACTGACAAGATGGAGAAATAAGTAAATAATAGCCTAGAGAAACCATTTACAGGTCGATTCCGACTGGGAAAGAGACAAGTAGTGTGGTGAGCTGTGTGGCCGAGAGGTAGCGTACTCGCCCTCAAACCACCAGGGCACGAATTTCGAATCCTGTGTCTAGAGGGTTGTCGTCTGATTCATCTCGCCATATCAGGAGGTTCTCTTGGCCCAGTTTAGCCTGCATAATACGTGTAGAAAAAGCACCATTCATTCATTAATTAATTAATTTATTCATTCATTCATTCATTCATTCATTCATTCATTCATTCATTCATTCATTCATTCATTCATCCATCCATTCATTCATTCATTCATTCATTCATTCATTCATTCATTCATTCCTTTATCGACGAATGAATATACACAAGCTCTATTTTGTAGTCATCTTGAACATTTATTTGACTAAAATCGCATAATAAGCTATTTATTCTCTGTAGCATGCAGTAAAATATGCCCCTCTATAAATGTGGTCTCAGAATTACAGTAGACCAACATGTCAAAGGATATAACAACTTATGAAATAAAATACTAGTTTAACCTTCTCCTGCTGAATGGCTTGCTGCATACATAGATAAGAAGGGTATTCCCCCTGGCAGGCCAGGGGGAATACCCTTCCTATCTATGTTTTTTTCGTCATTTAAAGCTGGAATTACTGACGCAATTTCCAGCTTCCAGCTATGAAAAGTGGTCATCTGCAAAATTGAATTCTTCCATTAGCTAAACATCAAACTATTATGTGGATTTCACTGATATATTATTTGGTCTGATACTTGCTTGAAGCCGCATATATACGGCTCCAGCAACAGAAGGGTTAGTTTTTGCCTAAATTTTCAGGATAGTCATCTGTATTGTATTGTATTGTACTGTACTGTACTGTACTGTACTGTACTGTACTGTACTGTACTGTACTGTACTGTATTGTACTGTACTGTACTGTACTGTACTGTACTGTACTGTACTGTACTGTACTGTACTGTACTGTACTGTACTGTACTGTACTGTACTGTACTGTACTGTACTGTACTGTACTGTACTGTACTGTACTGTACTGTACTGTACTGTACTGTACTGTACTGTACTGTACTGTACTGTACTGCACTGTACTGTACTGTACTGTACTGTACTGTACTGTACTGTACTGTACTGTACTGTACTGTACTGTACTGTACTGTACTGTACTGTACTGTATTGTATTGTATTGTATTTAGTCCCAGAGCTAGGGGAGTTTTATTTGTGTTGAAAGGTCCATACGATCTAAGAGTTCCACCTATAGTGAAAATTTCTCAGGAATCCGAATCTGCGCGTCTTACAAAAATCATCCTGTCCAAAAGTACCGTAAAAACCTTTTAAACACTAGTACCGTCAAAATCGCAAACCGCAATTTGAAATATTGCGAAGTTTTTTGACAAATTAATTCAGCACTTTAAATGTTAAGGTTGAGATCAAGGTATTGACGTTAATTTCGCACAGGGCCCCGCGCTGCGCGCTTCTTCACCAAAGGATGACTTAGGACCCAGAGGGTTACGGTATAAGCGTCACAGGCAGATATGTCTCACACCGCGTTAGCACTCTTTAAGCCCCAGGGCATATTATTAAAGAAAATATTGTGCCACAAACGGAGAAAAAAAACAATATGAGGCAGAATATAACAGGTTATTTATAAAATAAAATAAATTATTATCAATAATAATGAAGACAGTATTGTAAATATATTGTAAATATATCGTACATATCTGTTTGATATTTTACGCATAATAGTATTTAGAGTCAGGGCCAGGGGCCCATCCCACAAAGCATCTTAAAATTAAGATTATCTTAACTTTCTCTTATTATCTTAACTTTTCTAATGCAAAAAAGAGAAAGTTAAGATAATATTAATTTTAAGATTATTAGGGGGATGGGACCCAGGGTCCCATCCCCCTAATAATCTTAAAATGAATATTATCTTAACTTTTTCACATTTCCATCAGAAAAGTTAAGATAAATCGAGAATTGTGACAGCAATTTGCGTCTTGTAGTAGATTAAGATTTCGATGAAAAATTCGGGCTTGAAAGGGTTAATTTATGGCGTGTCTAGTGCGTTAATTATAATAACGGCAGAGCGCATGTCAAGAATACTTGATGGTGATTGGTGAGTGAGCTAATTAAGCCTAACCCTTTACTACGCTGAAATATTTCTGATATTTTTAAAGGTTTTTTCAATTTGAAACCATCATAAATGTCTTAGTCAGCTTTTTCCGCTGTACTTGAATACCTATGTTATGGGTCTAAGGCCATTATAAATATTTTACTCTTACAGTGCAAGGATCGACTTGATACGTCAGAATCTGACGTATATAGACGTCGGATTCTGACGTATAAAGTCGGTCCCCGCGCTGAAAGGGTTAATAATGAATGCCTAATGAAGACGTAGATGGAGATTAATTATAACCACACATCACTAGAATAACAAACTGACAAGATGGAGAAATAAGTAGATAATAGCCTAGAGAAACTATTTACGGTTCGATTCCGACTGGGAACGAGTCAGTATTGTGGTGAGCCTTGTAGCCGAGAGGTAGCGTGGTCGCCCCAAACCACCAGGACACGAATGTCGAATCCTGTGTCCGAGGGTGTTGTCATCCCGATTCATCTCGCCATATTAGGAGGTTCTCTTGGCCCAGTTTAGCCTGCATAATACGTGTGGGAAAAGCCCAATTCATTCATTCATTCATTCATTTATTCATTCATTCATTCATTCATTCATTCATTCATTCATTCATTCATTCATTCATTCATTCATTCATTCATTCGTTTATTCATTCATCCATTCATTCATTCATTCATTCATTCATTCATTCATTCATTTATTCATTCATTCATTCATTCATTCACTCATTCATTCATTCATTTATTCATTCATTCATTCATTCATTCATTCATTCATTCATTCATTTATTCATTTATTCCTTCATTTATTCATTCATTCATTCATTCATTCATTTATTCATTCATTCATTCATTCATTCATTCATTCATTTATTCATTCATTCATTCATTCATTCATTCATTCATTCATTCATTCATTCATTCATTCATTCATTCATTCCTTTATCGACGAATGAATATGCACAAGCTCTATTTTGTAGTCATCTTGAACATTTCTTTGGCTAAAATCGCATAATAAGTTATTTATTCTCTGTAACATGCAGTAAAATATGCCCCTCTATAAATTTGGTCTCAGAATTACAGTAGACCAACATGTCAAAGGATATAACAACTTATGAAATATAATACTAGTTTAATTCTTCTCCTGCTGAATGGTTTGATGCATACATAGATAGGAAGGGTATTCCCCCTGAAATATAATACTAGTTTAACCCTTCTCCTGCTGAATGGTTTGCTGCATACATAGATAAGAAGGGTATTCTCCCTGGCAGGCCAGGGGGAATACCCTTCCTATATATGTATTTTTCGTCATTTGTAGCTGGAAATTGCTAACGCAATTTCCAGCTTCAAATGACGAAAAATAGGTCTATTTATGAAAAGTGGTCATCTGCAAAATTGAATTCTTTCATTAGCTAAACATCAAACTTTTATGTGGATTTCACTGGTATATTATTTGGTCTGATACTTGCTTGAAGCCGCATATATACGGCTCCAGCAACAAAAGGGTTAGTTTTTGCCTAAATTTTCAGGTTAGTCATCTGTATTGTATTGTATTGTATTGTATTGTATTGTATTGTATTGTATTGTATTGTATTGTAT
>OZ024918.1:62600888-62667064 GCA_964017125.1 Flabesymbios commensalis
ATATCACTCTATTTGCAGCCCTGTGTCAATATATTCCAGACCCTAGCACCCAGACGGTCAGCATTATTAATGACAGCTACTAAGAGGGAGATATGCGCCGTCGAAGCCGGGTACTCGCCGCCGGAGCTGGGTACTTGTATATAATGAAGTATCTGACATGGTGGACCTCAGCCGACGAACATCCATCAACAACCTGGATGGCTGGATGCTAAACAAATCAAACCCTCCTTTATCGCGTCCGCACCATATCGTTCTAACCTTACCAAACCATGGAGACCAAAGGGTTTGAAATCATCATTAACCCAGCAAACACGACACATCTACCCAATGTTTGACCAATGTTGGGCACGCGTCAGAAAGTAACACAATACATTACCCGTAGATAAACCTTTAGATGCTGAATTCGTTCTTTCTATATTTGTCACTCAAATGAAGGCACGATATGTTGAAAACTACAAAAACTTTTTTTCTTCACACAACTCAGGTCGAGGTATTAAAAAATTATTTGTGGACGTTACAACACGATGGGAAACCCACCTCTGGAAATTAAATCGTCCTCAGAATCAGCTAATCTGCCTGTAAGAAAATTAAAAGTTTCCCATATTATGGGTCGGGTATCTTGTTCCTGAGTATTGCATTGCATTGCATTGGTTTGCACTCTAGTACATAGCATTGCATTGTATACAATTGCATTGCATTGCATTGCATTGCATTGCATTGCATTGCATTGCATTGCATTGCATTGCATTGAATTGCATTGCATTACATTGCATTGCATTGCATTGCATTGCATTGCATTGCATTGCATTGCATTGCTTGGTCTGCACTCTAGTACATCGCATTGCATTGAATTCAATTGCATTGCATTGCATTGCATTGCATTGCATTGCATTGCATTGCATTGCATTGCATTGCATTGCATTGCATTGCATTGCATTGCATTGCATTGCATTGCATTGCATTGCATTGCATTGCATTGCATCGCATCGCATTGCATTGCATTGCATTGCATCGCATCGCATTGCATTGCATTGCATTGTATTGCTTGATCTGCACTCTATTACATCGCATTGCATTGCATTGCATTGCATTGCATTGCATTGCATTGCATTGCATTGCATTGCATTGCATTGCATTTCATTGCATTGTATTGCATTGCATTGCATTGCATTGCATTGCATTGCATTGCATTGCATTGCATTGCATTGCATTGCATTGCATTGCATTGCAATATACGTATCGTATCGTATCGCATCGTTTTGTAACAATCAATCAATCAATCAATCAATCAATCAATCAATCAATCAATCAATCAATCAATCAATCAATCAATCAATCAATCAATCAATCAAGCAATCAATTAATCAATCAATCAATCAATCAAGCAATCAATCAATCAATCAATCAATCAATCAATCAATCAATCAATTAATCAATCAATCAATCAATCAATCAATCAATCAATCAATCAATCAATCAATCAATCAATTAATCAATCAATCAATCAATCAATCAATCAATCAATCAATCAATCAATCGATCGATCGATCGATCGATCGATCGATCAATCAATCAATCAATCAATCAATCAATCAATCAATCAGTCATTTAATTGACAGATCATATCGTATCGCATTATTATTATGAATTCATATCGTAATATGTCATATTGTATCATGTCGTACTGTAGGCCTATCGTATACCATATTGCATTGCGTCGCGTGGCTGCTTATATTGACTAAAGGACTTCATACCTATTGTTAGCCGTGACGTCCTCTCGGAGGCCGTGGATTGCTGTATTTGTTTTAGCCGAAAAAATCAACGTTTTTCAACATGACTGAGAGCGGTCTCGACCCCAAGATCCGACGAAATATGTCTATTACTTTTTAATGACTGTGCGGAAAATGAGCTGAGAATGCGACCTCGTAGCTGAAATGTCACTGATTCTGAAAAAAAAATATTTTTGACCTGATTATTCGAGGGCAAGTCTTAAATATGACACTCCAAAGAAAATGTCCCACGATTTTGTACGGGGTCAATCTGTGGCTGAAACCTGCTTCAGCCACCAGGTCTAACCCATTGTCAGCAACCGAAAATTCTTAAAACTAACATTATTTTAACTTTCTAAAAGTTAACTTTTCTAATGGTAACGAGAGAAGTTTAAGTGGTGTTTGGTAAGAATGGCTACCGGGCGTGACCTGGCAGTTGGGTGGGGAATGGCCCCAGTAGGTCTCTACAAGGAATGTGTCTTTTGTCTAAATATTCATCTTCTCCGTAGTAAAGCCCCTGGCTGTTTATCGCAAAAAACGTTCAAATCTAACGGAATAACGGCGCTCATTATCTGCCAAAACGAGGCTAAGGTCAAGCATCCAGGACAGCCTCGTTTTAGATGACAAACGGATGTGTTGGTCTTCTGTGACATGCGCACTTGAGCCGGTCAGATAGTGAGCTGGGATGTTATACGGAGCTGTCATCATAAGACACGATGGACTCCATATTGAATCTGTCACCAAGGAATATGTGAGATGCGGGCCAAGGATGGATTAATGTTGGCCCAACGTCTACGACGCTGGCCCAACATTAGGCCAGCATTGGGTCAGCTCGTTGTCATCAGATGGATACACTCCATATTGAGTTTGTCATTCTGGACACATTAGATGCTCGACCAATGCTGTCTGAATGCTGGGCCAACATATACCTTACAACGCTGCATTGTTTTAGACTTAAACGTCAGATTCTGACGTCTGTAGACGTCAGAATCTGACGTCTACAGACGTCAGATTCTGACGTCTAAAGTCGATCCCCGCGCTGTAAGGGTTAACCATTACAACGCTGAATTAGTTTGAATAAACCATGGCAATCAAAGGGTTTTGTTCGATTTGAAATCATCATAAATTTCTTAGTTAGCTCTTCCCGTTTCATTTGAATAGGCCTACCTATGTTATACCGCGCAGTGTAAATATTTCAAATACTTCAGTGCGGTGACCGTCCTCATACGTCAGATCCTGACGACTTTATACGTCAGAATCTGACGTTTAGACGTTAGAATCTGACGTATAAAGCCGATCCCGGCACTGAAGGAGTAAACATATTTATATTAGCCGTAGATCCATAACATAGATATTCAGATGAATCGGAAAGAGCTAAGTAAGACATTTATGATGATTTCAAATTGAAAAAAACTTTTGGTCTCCATGGTTTATACAAAAAATTCTTAAGTGTTTGGACAACATTGAGTGAATGTATCGTGTTTGCGAAAATAAAACCAGTATTGGATCAATACTTTATATATCTTCCATTACTGTGTGGCAAAGGGTGCTATGAAGAGATACTGGATTCTTGGGGTGAATGCGTCTCTGCTCTGGGGTAAATAAAAAAAACCTCAAGTCAGACGATGTCCTACGTTGGCCCAATGCTGATATAACGTTGGCACAACGTCACAGATTCTGACGTATCAAAACGGTCCCCCAACTGAAAGAATTAAAATAGCTATAATGGTCTCAGTCCCATAACATAGTATTCAAATGAATCAGAAAGAGCTGACTAAGACATTTATGATGATTTCAAATGGAAAAAAGACCTTTTGGTCTCCATGTTTTTTACAGAAAAATTCCAGCGTTATAAGGGTTAACCCTTTAACCGCCAAATCATTTAATTTGAACATTCACCCACTTAAGTTGTGTCTCGCTGACGCGATCTACAACTTCAAGTGTGGGAAGTTTATTTAAATTTGACAAAATTGATGTCAACGATTTCAAAATCTTGTTGATTGATGTCACGTTTTATCTTTAACATGTTCGAAAGCTGGATTTGAAAAAAACCTTTTGTCTCCATGGTTTATACAATTTTTTTCAGCGTTGTATGGGGTAAGCTAGCACCGGCTGTGAGTAACCTGTTGACTGGACTATGGAGGACCACAATGCTTCCATGCTCTATGAAAACTAGATAACCTGTCGCTCATAATATGTTCGCTCCTCAAAAAGCGTTTGACCTACGTGACCACCATCACTTCACCCCCGTATCATGTTTTTTGGGCCCGTTGAGTTGCGATGCTGTGCCTGCATCAAATCAACATTGGTTCAACGTCTAGAGTTCAACGGACGCGGAATTTTAATAAAAAATTTAATGCCTATTTGGCCACCATCTTGGTCAAGGTCTATGCTTGTGCAAAATATGAAGTTGATCCATCAATAGCAAAGTTCTCTACATAACCATGAAATAGAGACATGTTCCATTCTTGTAGTATGATAAATGTTATATGATTTATTTCACTCCTAGCGCAGTGTCGCTCACTCACAGACAGATTGTTTACTTTCCACCAATAATCCCCGCTGTCTCTGGTTTGGCGCTTCGAGTTGAGCCGCCAGTAAGCCGTCTCGGAATCTGACGATAACAGTGCCTAAAGACTCCCCCCCCCCCGTGCAGGACAGGGCAGGGCAAGACACGACAAGACATGACAAGACAGGGCAGGGCAGGACAGGACAGTATGGAAAGGATATGATAGGACAGGGCAGGACAGAACAGAACAAGACAGGACAGGACAGGACAGGACAGGACAGGACAGGACAGGACAGGACAGGACAGGGCAGGGCAGGGCAAGACAGGACAGGACAGGACAAGACATGAAAAGACAGGGCAGGGCAGGACAGGACAGGAAGGAAAGGATAGGATAGGACAGGACAGGACAGGGCAGGACAGAACAAGACAGGACAGGACAGGACAGGGCAGGACAGGGCAGGGCAGGGCAGGGCAGGGCAGGGCAGGGCAGGGCAGGGCAGGGCAGGGCAGGGCAGGATAGGACAGGACAGGGCAGGGCAGGGCAGGGCAGGGCAGGGCAGGGCAGGGCAGGGCAGGACATGACACGACAGGGCAGGGCAGGGCAGGACACGACATGACAGGGCAGGGCAGGGCAGGGCAGGGCAGGGCAGGGCAGGGCAGGGCAGGGCAGGGCAGGGCAGGGCAGGGCAGGGCAGGGCAGGGCAGGGCAGGGCAGGGCAGGACACGACAGGGCAGGGCAGGGCAGGGCAGGGCAGGGCAGGGCAGAGCAGGGCAGGGCAGGGCAGGGCAGGGAAGAGCAGGGCAGGGCAGGGCAGGGCAGTGAAATGATGTCTGTGTATTATATATGTGTGATTGGGCGGGGTTATATAGTGGCTAATACTGATGCCTATCACGCCGGAACTCGTTTTTGTATTTAGATCAAACAGAAATAAAATGTGCGCATACAGGCTCAACTAGGCCAAGCGAATCTCCTGAAGATGATGAGCTAAATGAGGTGTGACACTGCTGTCCAGACACAAGATTCGATCACGGAATCATTTCTTTAACAAAGTGACAGTAACTGTGTATTTACTTCTCACGCTGACACATACATTGACCCAATATTGGTTTAATGTTGGCCCACCGTTTGCGACGCTGGACCAACAATAAAACAACATTGGGTCAATGTTTGCTGACCTACCGTGCGATGCACCTGTTGACCCTGGCACCTGAGTTGACCTTAGATCGACCCCAGATGACCTTGTTTCCTAGTACTATGATTTCCGGTGTGTTATGTGTTGACTTTACACTCTCCTCGCGACTTGTGTGGCTTTTATGTTTCATCTTAATAGGCTATGATTGTTTGACAGTCCTAATACGGTAGTACGCCCTGTGCGGTATATAGTACTTTGTATTGGGCAGGGCAGGGCAGGGCAGGGCAGGGCAGGACAGGACAGGACAGGACAGGACAGGACAGGACAGGCAGGACAGGACAGGACAGGACAGGACAGGACAGGACAGGACAGGACAGGACAGGACAGGACAGGACAGGACAGGACAGGACAGGACAGGACAGGACAGGACAGGACAGGACAGGAAGGGTCAGGACAGGACAGGACAGGCAGGGCAGGGCAGGGCAGGGCAGGGCAGGGCAGGGCAGGGCAGGGCAGGGCAGGGCAGGGCAGGGCAGGGCAGGATATGAGAGGGCAGGACAGGAAATTATTTTTATTTTACTTGATAATAACAGATTTACATCTCATTGGAATAATGCCTTAACCCCTGTAAACGTGGGGATTTAAATACCAGTCTTTGTAGGTGAAGTTATCAGTTGAACAGGGTTACCCGCAAATTTTTCATGAAATTGTTGATCCTAGCGTACACTGTCTATCAGCAAGGAATATTGAAAACCACAGCTTTCGCCATACTGTCCATCTCTGACGCCAGCTCATGTTGTTGCGTCAAACTCTCCGGTCCTGTCCAGGTGTGATCATCTTAGCCCTTCACCCGCTAATTGCGACTATACACTTAACCCTTAGAGCACTGATGTCCACTACAGTAGGCATTCTGTGTTTAACCCTTAGAGCACTGATGTCAACTACAGTAGACATTCTGTGTTTAACCCTTAGATCACTGATGTCAACTACAATAGACATTCTGTGTTAAACCCTTAGAGCACTGATGTCCACTACAGTAGGCATTCTGTGTTTAACCCTTAGAGCACTGATGTCGACTACAGTAGACATTCTGTGTTTAACCCTTAGATCACTGATGTCAACTACAGTAGACATTCTGTGTTTAACCCTTAGATCACTGATGTCGACTACAGTAGACATTCTGTGTTTAGCCCTTAGAGCACTGATGTCGACTACAGTAGACATTCTGTGTTTAACTCTTAAAGCACTGATGTCGACTACAGTAGACATTCTGTGTTTAACTCTTAGAGCACTGATGTCGACTACAGTAGACATTCTGTGTTTAACCCTTAGAGCACTGATGTCGACTACAGTAGACATCCTGTGTTTAACTCTTAGAGCACTGATGTCGACTACAGTAGACATTCTGTGTTTAACTCTTGGAGCACTAATGTCGACTACAGTAGACATTCTGTGTTTTAACCCTTAGCACACTGATGTCGACTACAGTAGACATTCTGTGTTTAACCCTTAGAGCACTGATGTCGACTACAGTAGACATTCTGTGTTTAACCCTTAGATCACTGATGTCGACTACAGTACACATTCTGTGTTTAACCCTTAGAGCACTGATGTCGAATACAGTAAACATTATGTGTTTAACCCTTAGAGCACTGATGTCGACTACAGTAGACATTATGTGTTTAACCCTTAGAGCACTGATGTCGACTGCAGTAGATATTCTGTGTTATTATTAGCACCTGTATAACCCCTGATAACCAGTTGATAAGAGTCAAATATACGTCCGATCTTGAAACACTTAAATTTCACAAATAACATACATTTTCAGTCACTCGAAGTTGTGTTTCGCGGTAGCGAGACACAACTTCAAGTGACTGAAAATTTAAATTGAACACCTCAGTGTTCTAATGGTTAACCCGCTAATGGCAACTATTGTCGTTTCTAATTCGTTTAATTAATCCATTGAATCGCTGTTATTTGGTACGAAATAAGAGTATAAACATCAAGATTTGCTAATTTTTGGTCCCAAATTAAACAAATATGGTCACTTTTCACCCATTTGAAATTGTGTGTCGCGGAAGCGAGGCGCAATTTCAAGTGGGTGAAAATTTAAATATTATTTTGTTTAGGCTGGATCTACGAATTGGAACGGCAAACGGACAATGATAACGAGCCTGATTCGGATTTGCAGCGCCGCTGAGCTCGGGATACCGAGGAGTTAGGCGCACCAAAAGGTGGTTTTTTTCATTTATTAGCGCTTTAAGTTTGCGTCCAGTGTGGAGGTCATCAGGTGCACAGGTAAGTACAGTCTCAACACACACCTACCATTGGCTGAATGCTGGCCACCATGACAGACGGTGTGCCGGCATTCACCCAGCATTAGAGTGTCCTGAGTACATGCACACAGTACTCACTCACCTGAGATGTCAACCGTTAACTCTTTCATTGCGGGGATCGACGTCAGGATGTCTATAGACGTCCTTAGACGTCAGAATCTGACGTCTATAGACGTCATATATTAGAGTACCCTGAGTACCTGAGATGTCAACATATAATGCGGGGATCGACTTTAGACGTCAGAATCTGACGTCTATGGATGTCTATGGACGTCAGAATCTGAAGTCTATAGACGTCAGATTCTGACGTCTAACGTCGTCAGAATCTAACGTCGTCGGTCCACGCACTGGAAGATTAAAATATAAATATCGGCCGTAGAACCATAACCTAGATATTCAAATCAAGCGGAAAGAGCTAACTAAGACATTTATGGTGATTTCAAATTGAATGTGCCGTCTGTAGACGTCAGATTCTGACGTCTGTGGACGTAAGATTCTGACGTCTAAAGTCGGTCCCCGCAGTGAAAGGGTTAAAGCGCTTACATATTGTTATATAAACTATGGAGACCAAAAATATTTCAGAGTTGTAAGGGTCTGGTCGAGAATCGCCGTAGACTGTGTGCTGATATTATGCCCAACATTGGGAGAACGTCAGTTAAAGTGTGTCCGAAGGTAGAAGCCGGTCCAAAATGAAAGTTAGCTTTTGGTATCTAGTCAGTCAATTCTCAAGCGATTATCACGAAATTTGGTGACCATTCTTTTCTAGTCAATTCGCAACAACCCTGAAAATTTCGCGAAATTCCATTCAGCATTTCAAAGTTAGACCATTTGACATGTAACGCAATTCTGAGAATAAACCGGAATGAAATTTATGTGTTTATACATGTTATAGAGGAGCGTCATAAATAGACATTTACTACATGTCAAATGGTCAAACTTTTGAACTATACAATATTTTTCTACAAAATTTTCAGGACCGATGCCAACTGACTAGAAAATAGGGTTTACAAAATTTCATGAAAATCGCTTGAGAATTGACTGACTAGATACCGAAAAGCTAACTTTCATTTTGGACCATCGTCTACCGTCGCGGAAAGACTATAAGCGGGTACTTGATCGAGTATTATAATGGGGAGTACTTGTATCAACAAAGTACTGAGTATACCACTCAGGTGTCCTGTCAGGTAGCCACATATAAGAGGCTATTAACCCTATAAAGCGCTGAATTTTTTTGTGAAAACCATGGAGACCAAAGGTTTTTTTTAATTTGAAACCATTATAAATGTCTTAGTTAGCTCTTTCTGATTCATTTGAATACCTATGTTATGGGTCTACGGCCATTATAAACATTCCTACTCTTACAGTGCGGGGACCGACTTTATACGTCAGAATCTGACGTCTACAGACGTCAGATTCTGACCCTTTCAACCCTTAATTCTAATGTCTAACAAGAACCAGAGTAATACCTGTGTGATATGTGATTTGAAGTGAACAATCCATGGGAGTTTGATGATTCAATGTCATATTTATAGTCCCTGGGACCATGATTTAATTTTGTTGTTAGTCTTATGTTGAATATTTCCTATTTTACTATATCTTGGGGCGTAAGAAAATGCTGGTCTTAAGTTTCACACCGGTTTTCCTGCCTTTCCAGAGCGAAAAACACCATATACCACCCTAAGGTAAGGGGGTTGCACTATACACCGCTTAAAGCGACACAATCAGGCTAAAATCATTGAAAAATCTGTATTTTAGATGACTAAATATGACTAAATGGTGCGTTTTATTAAATAAATAATTACAACTGTAATTGAATATGTGCGATATGACATCAATATTTGGGAAATCTGTGAAATTTTAGCGATAAGGTAAATTTAAAGACTGCATTCAAGCGACACAAACAGACTAAAATCATCAACAAATCAGTACTTTTATTTCGGCTTCTTAATATGACATATCAATAGACTAGAACTGCATTTTTTTTTAATTATGTTGCGCTTTTACCAATTAAGCGAGATATAAAGACGAAATTCATTCATATCACACTCAAATGAACACCGTTTGAACGTCTTAGAATGCTCACCGATGTCCTCATAGTGTTAGATGGTTCACTTATAGTACAATGTACCAGAGGACTTAGTCATTAACCTTTTCACTACCATACATGACGGAAATTTCCGTCGTCATTCGTCAATGAACGTAACCATAAAATGACACAAATTTTCGTCAAATATATACTACATTTATGTATTTTTCGTCATTTGAAGCTGGAAATTGCGTTAGCAATTCCAGCTTTAAATGACGAAAAATAGAACTCCTACACCAGTATATCTGGATCCTGGCATGCACTCCGGCCTGGAAGTCAAAGGGTTAAACAGTAAGCGGCGACCTCTCACTTAATATTGATGCCTTCACATGTCAAACATCATTAAAACTGACCTTAAATTATGTTGCACCCAACAAATATGACCCCCATGTTGTCTTAATGTGGGCACAGCGTCGCAGACGCTGGGCCCACATTAAGACAACATTGGGCCAACGTTGTAGGTACTAGGCAGCAATGATTACTTGCTCATAGCTAACACCATAAACATATATCCCTACTTGTGATGAACTATAGGCTATTATGACGGTCTCACCAGAGACAGTGTTAGGTACTTATGGAGGCCCTCAGATACTCAGTGATGAGGTGCGAGTCAACAACGTGAGGCTTTGATGTAGGCGACCTCAACTAGTACTAAGTACCTCAACTAGTACCAAGTACCCTGGTGGCATCGCAAAGCTCTGACACAAAGACCTCCATTTCTAAAATGAATTACTTCTAATACGATCACTATAGTCAGATTCACATTAAATTCATCAACCAGGATTATTGAATTTCGCGAATTTCTCAGTCAATTCTCAACCAATTTTCATGAAATTTCACACACACTATTTTCCATTCATGTCGTAACTACCCTGAAAAAATCATTAGATTTCACCAGCTAAAAATAGCCTAGTTTTAATATAGACTAGGAATATAATATAAAAAATCAAGTCAGGGGTGACGGAATGGTGCAAGCTGTCACCCATTTCTCTACTGTTCTAGAGCCCCTCCCCGTCAATCTAAGCCTTGACACTTGATATTCTGATTTTCCTCATAATTATGAGGCACTTGTTTCAATTTCATGGCATCCGAGTTTTTCGGTAGTGTCGTTTTTACACAGTTTGTTGTGTAAATAAACTGACGGTGACTGTTGCCGGATCTGTTGTGAAGTGAGTTAGGCAGCCAGGTTATGCCGGCTAAGTACCAAGCACCATACAGCTGACGTGGTGGCTCAATGATTTAGGTTGTAGACAGTGAGCTTACTTCACAAATGAGCATCTAGGTTGTGCATCTAAGGTGCTCCAAATTGTTCAAGAGACTGGAGTGTGCAATTCGGTAATAAGGAAATTTGAAAAAATACTTGGAGAACCAGCTCTTTGGTGCTGGATGGGGGACGACTATGGCAGTTTGATTTCGAAGTAGAACGTTTTTTTGCAAAACGCTAACTTAACCCTCCCCATGCACGCTGGTATATTTTTGTATAAACCATTATACATGGAGATTGAAGGGTTTTTTTTTAATCATCATAATTGTCTTATTTAGCTCCATGGAGACTAAAGTGGGGTTTTTTCAATTTGAAATCATTCTAAATGTCATAGTTAGCTCTTTCCGCTTCATTTGAATACCGATGTCATGGGCCCACGATCTTTAGAAATATTTTAATTCTTACAGTGCGGGGATCGATTTTACACGTCAGGATCTGACGTCTACAGACGTCAGATCCTGACGTGTAAAGTCGGTCCCCGCACTGAAAGGGTTATCAGGTGACCATAATATATTTAAATCACGAGACAAACTCTATTGCTAAATCTGCAGTGCTCTCGACTTGTATGGGATGAACAGAAAGACAAATATAGTATGCAGTGTTTCATGCAATGGGACAGTTGGACTTCATAGATATAAAAAACACCATGTATTTTTTTGTTTTGTTTTGAGCGGAATACCGCATAATGGTAATAGAAATTTCTAAATGTTGGTAGCAGCTGTTTCATTCAGAATCAAAACATGAATGAAACAGGTGACGAAGCCATTTATCTATTATATATAACTTTATACATGTTTTAAAAAGTTAAGTGTTCTGTAGTTAAGTGTTTTGTAGGTTGCTACGCTTTCCAGAGTATATTTTACCTACTATTCATAATAATATGTAGTTTTTTTATTTCTGGTTTGGCGCGGGCAACATTTCTATATTATGTGTTTAAACTTTGATCTGTATTATATATTTCTTCTGTATTAGATATTATATAATTGACTGTTTGTCTTTATATAACAAAATCACTAGGCCTATAGGGCACATATAAAAACTGCATACTACTTACTTACTGCTAATAATGTCCACCTTGTATAAATATGCTTCAATAAAAAAATATATATATATATACAGGCATGAACACATAAAAATATGACAGTGTCGATAATGATTGAGGACAAAGCTGTTCAAAAGCCAGGGAGGGTACAGATGTTTAAGTCCTACAGTTTCAGTTTACTATTGTATAATAGTGTAATGTTGCAATTGTAATATATTGCTCTTTGCATTGTCTATGATGGTTGTTACATTTAAAGGGTACATATATTATGATGATGATCAGTGGTGTAGCGAAAATCAGCTGTGTGTGATGACGTCACATTATGCTAGGCTAAATGTGCCTCCGGCATAAGCGCAAAATATACAAGATGTAACACTGACGTTATAACCTAACTTATGACGTCATGTTAGATTGGAACCACGTTTATAGTATTTCTATGCTCATGAATGCATATATATCATAAATTATATATCATAAATTAATCCAGAATAGTGAGTGAGTGAGTGAGTGAGTGAGTGAGTGAGTGAGTGAGTGAGCGAGCGAGCGAGCGAGCGAGCGAGCGAGCGAGCGAGTGAGTGAGTGAGTGAGTGAGTGAGTGAGTGAGTGAGTGAGTGAGTGAGTGAGTGAGTGAGTGAGTGAGTGAGTGAGTGAGTGAGTGAGTGAGTGAGTGAGTGAGTGAGTGAGTGAGTGAGTGAGTGAGTGAGTGAGTGAGTGAGTGAGTGAGTGAGTGAGTGAGTGAGTGAGTGAGTGAGTGAGTGAGTGAGTGAGTGAGTGAGTGAGTGAGTGAGTGAGTGAGTGAGTGAGTGAGTGAGTGAGTGAGTGAGTGAGTGAGTGAGTGAGTGAGTGAGTGAGTGAGTGAGTGAGTGAGTGAGTGAGTGAGTGAGTGAGTGAGTGAGTGAGTGAGTGAGTGAGAGAGAGAGAGAGTGAGTGAGTGAGTGAGTGAGTGAGTGAGTGAGTGAGTGAGTGAGTGAGTGAGTGAGTGAGTGAGTGAGTGAGTGAGTGAGTGAGTGAGTGAGTGAGTGAGTGAGTGAGTGAGTGAGTGAGTGAGTGAGTGAGTGAGTGAGTGAGTGAGTGAGTGAGTGAGTGAGTGAGTGAGTGAGTGAGTGAGTGAGTGAGTGAGTGAGTGAGTGAGTGAGTGAGTGAGTGAGTGAGTGAGTGAGTGAGTGAGTGAGTGAGTGAGTGAGTGAGTGAGTGAGTGAGTGAGTGAGTGAGTGAGTGAGTGAGTGAGTGAGTGAGAGAGAGAGTGAGTGAGTGAGTGAGTGAGTGAGTGAGTGAGTGAGTGAGTGAGTGAGTGAGTGAGTGAGTGAGTGAGTGAGTGAGTGAGTGAGTGAGTGAGTGAGTGAGTGAGTGAGTGAGTGAGTGAGTGAGTGAGTGAGTGAGTGAGTGAGTGAGTGAGTGAGTGAGTGAGTGTGTGAGCGAGCGAGCGAGCGAGCGAGCGAGCGAGCGAGCGAGCGAGTGAGGTGAGTGAGTGAGTGAGTGAGTGAGTGAGTGGGTGGGTGGGTGGGTGGGTGGGTGGGTGAGTGAGTGAGTGAGTGAGTGAGTGAGTGAGTGAGTGAGTGAGTGAGTGAGTGAGTGAGTGAGTGAGTGAGTGAGTGAGTGAGTGAGTGAGTGAGTGAGTGAGTGAGTGAGTGAGTGAGTGAGTGAGTGAGTGAGTGAGTGAGTGAGTGAGTGAGTGAGTGAGTGAGTGAGTGAGTGAGTGAGTGAGTGAGTGAGTGAGTGAGTGAGTGAGTGAGTGAGTGAGTGAGTGAGTGAGTGAGTGAGTGAGTGAGTGAGTGAGTGAGTGAGTGAGTGAGTGAGTGAGTGAGTGAGTGAGTGAGTGAGTGAGTGAGTGAGTGAGTGAGTGAGTGAGTGAGTGAGTGAGTGAGTGAGTGAGTGAGTGAGTGAGTGAGTGAGTGAGTGAGTGAGTGAGTGAGTGAGTGAGTGAGTGAGTGAGTGAGTGAGTGAGTGAGTGAGTGAGTGAGTGAGTGAGTGAGTGAGTGAGTGAGTGAGTGAGTGAGTGAGTGAGTGAGTGAGTGAGTGAGTGAGTGAGTGAGTGAGTGAGTGAGTGAGTGAGTGAGTGAGTGACTGAGTGAGTGAGGGAGTGAGTGAGGGAGGGAGTGAGTGATTATGCTACGGTTCCCTACTTATTGATAATAATATGTGTTTATTCTATGGTAAAGGTAAAGGCAAGTAATATTCCTTGGTAAATTAAACAGTTCATAGTCCGCAGAATTTTCAGCAGACTTTACCCAGTTGGTACGGAACCTGTTGAATCATGTGCCATTTGCACTCCCCGGGGAGTAACTGCTACAATACCAAGGTTCGTATACAGTGCATATCTTTGTCCTACCAAGTACTCATTCACACCTGAGTTTGGTGAAGAGAGTGATGGTGAATTGCCTTATCCAAGGACACAACATCCAAACAACGTGGAGAAGACATGGTATTTCTTTAACCCTAAGCCGCCAAATTATTCAATTAGAATTTTCACCCACTTGAAATTGTGTCTCGCTGACGCGATCCACATTTCAAATTTTGCTGACTATTGTCACTTTTTAGCTTTAATATGTTTAAAAGCTTTAATATGTTTTGAACCCGTTTATATTTGCTGTTATCAGGTAGGTTATATATATTTAAAGGGACATGCCCAGGTCTACAATCATAAAAAATCGGTGATTTTATTTTAGCTTATTAATATGACCATATGATGTAAACAGGTCCATAAACTAGAACAGCAATTTTTTTAAAATTTTTGAGCTGCGCACTTATGAGTTAGGCTAGATATAGAGACGAAATTCCCGTATTTCTTATTTTTGACATGGTTGTCAATAATTAGAAATCAGGAATTTCGTTTCTATATCTAGCCTAACAGGTGAGTGCGCAGCACAAAAATTAAAATACTTTTGCAGTTCTAGTCTATGGACATGTTTACATCATGGTCATATCAAGGTTATATTAATAAGCCAAAATAAAATCAACGATTTTTTGATGATTTTAGCGTGGGTATATGTCCCTTTAATGTCTGATCTGATCTCAGTGACATTGTCACTAGGCCACCCAGTTAGAGGGAACTCGCCCTCCACTATGTTTGGGTTAGAGCGCACCATGTATCTGAAACGTAAGGAGCGCATCATCTGGGGGGGGGGGGGTCTTTTGTAGCTTGGAAACTTTTTTTTACCTCCGCGCAAAAACATTTTTTTGCGATGAACGGCCGATATTTTTTGAATATATAGAAATGAATATATCTTTTTTGGCGTATGCCTTCCCCATTATGTACGTTACCATTTGTTGTTTTTTCCGGTCAACATATTTTTCATCAATTTCGACAACAAAGTTTTTTTCTCTGCCCACATTTGTGGCGGCAAACTCGTTTTTCATATTTTGTCTGGCCCACTCCCCCCCTCCCCCCTCTCCGATATCAAATGGTGCGTCCCTAAGATACTATCATCATCAAAAATGGCTATAGCGATAGAATTTTTCAAAATCAGCTGCATTGATTGAGAAAAGGTAACTAAATTAGGTAAACTCAATTAAAATGTGTTTCGGGGGCGTTAATAGGGGTGGCTTAGCTCTTACAGAGGTGTTCACCCAATGTTTTTTGATGCCGGGCCAGCGTCGTAGACATTTCTTGTTTACCGCTCTCACACTTACGTCAACTCGACGTCATAAACGTTACTCGCCACTCACGAGCAGCCGTTTGTCAAAATGATCAGCCAAAATTATCACCCCAGCAAACACGAGGAATTGAACCAATGTTGTATTAATGTTGGCCCGCCGTCTTCGACGTCGCTCCAACAGTAATACTACATAGGTTCGACTACTAGTGTCTGCTGGGGTGATACTACTGCATTAATTATGTTAATGAGGTGAGACAGGAAGTGACGTTTTCCACCAGAGATGGATGATAACCCTGGAAGTACAGTGTCTCAATTCACCCGCTGGACGATCTGTTTCGCCAAGGATTCGCTGAAGCGCACCACACTGTGTAAGGGACGTACCATTTGATCTCGGGGGAGGGGGGGGGGGGGCTGTAATAAAATTTTAATATGAAGAAAAAGTTTGCGCCTCAAAAGTCAAATTTTTTTAGAAAATGTGGGTAGAACAAAAGTTTTGTTGTCGAAATTTATGAAAAAGATGTGGACAAGAAAAACCAGCAAATGTTAATGTACAGAATAGGTGAGGCATACGTTCTTTGAGGAAAAGTAAAACAAAAATGTCTGACGTTCACCGAAAACAAAAGTTTTCTTGCCAAAAAAAATAATTGCAAATGACAACAACTCTAGCCCGATTGAACAACCTTAAACCAACACGTGGTGAGACACCCAGGTGTTTCTGTTCGTTTTATTCACCTTGAGACGCACTTCAATGTGAATAAAATGACTCGGTTCTTTACAAGTAAAACCCGGCATATTTGGTGTAAGCAATGTGAGATAACACTTTTTATTGTATTGTGTGAGATAACACTACGTTGTGCAAATGTTATGCAAATGTTATACAAATGTTTTATGTTTTGCTGGGAAGCAGGGTTTGAAAATGTCCATGTTAAAGATAAAAACAATTGTCAAATCATCCAAGGAAATGGAGCTACCTAGGAATTAAAATGTTATCCATTCTATAACTGGGCGCTCTTAAATAGAATTAAAATTGTTAAATATAATTTCTTTATTGACAATCGATAAATGGATTTGTAGTACTAAGTCTAGAATTGTACCCCTGACCAATTATCCCTTATAGCGCTGACATATTTATATAACCATAGAGGTCAAAGGGTTGTTTTCAATTTGAAATCTTGGTTAGCTCTTTCCGCTTCATTTGAATACCTATGTTATGGGTCTACGGCCATTAGAAATATTTAACCTCTTCAGTGCGGGGATCGACTTCAGTCCTGTTACGTTAGAACACGGGAATTTGAAGAAGACATGAGCCAGATTGGCATGTGTTTCTATTCTTATATGAAACTCACTACCTTGAAACATAACCTCAAGTGGATGAAAACAATATTATGTAAATACGTGTTTTTCTACAAAAATATTGTTTTTCTAGTCATATATTTATTTCAGACAACTATTTAGCTCCTGATTACAACACTCTAGATAAGAAATCTCATTCGATAACCATCCACCTGTCTGTCTTAAATTGGTCACAGCTGAATGTAGTTATTTATGCAGTGTACATTGCAAAAGAATATTAATATGTTATAGTTAAATTGAGCTGTATAGTTCTAGTCAGATGCAAATCTGGCCAGGTTCAAAAAAAGGCATTAAATATAATCTTTTGTTGTTGAAATACTTTAGTCTAATGATATTTTAGCAATAAACAATAAACGTATTTCACATAAATGTATAATAGACGTAGGCTGATATACAAGAGGGGTAGTTTTGTAAAAAAAAACAGGTCATTTTGTAAATATACACTAACTTTCTAGATTGGCGGCAGCTAAGATAAGATAAGATGAGATAAGTTTTATTTCCAGTCGCAAAGTAAAAACATATAACATTAGCTCTAATCAGCTAGTCAAGCGACATGTAAAATAAAATGCTGCTATCAATTCACGGCGTTTGTTTCTGGCATACAAACCGAAGCAAACCGAATCACAAAACGATTTTGAGATCGGTGCGTTATTTTGTGCAATAGGAAAGAAGAATCAGTTGGTTTTATTTGTCTTGCTATGTGGGGTGCAGCATAGGCTAATACCATGTGTTTCCCTACAAACTCATTATAGGTTCGGTGTTGGCCCATCGTCTTCGACGCTGGGCCAACACCGAACCAATTCTGTCAAATCAGGTGTTTGTCGGGTTGTTTGAATATACTAATATTTCTCATTGCCTGAGGCATACTCCAAACTTTGACCCAATGTTGGATTAATGTTGGGCCAGGGTCTACGACGTTGACCCAGCATTGAACCAACATTGGGTAATCGTTTCCTGACAGCCTGGGGCTAGCCACCTGATCTATACTAAGTAATGCCCCATTCACACCTGTCCGTCAAACCATCCGTCGTCCGCTTCAGTCATCAGTCGTCCGCTTCAGTCAAAATCGCTCTGATAGAAAATAAGAAAGACCATTCACACCTAGTCCGTCATCCGTCGTCCGTCATCCATCGTCAGTCAAAATCGGTCCGGGAGCGATTTTAACGGACGACGGATGGCGGATGCGGACCATAAATCATGGTAATTAGCTGTGGATAGGGAATTCCCCACACATAATGCCTCTGTCAACCACTTTCCCGGACTGTACCTATTTAAAACTGCCGGTACACAGAAATCTGTGTCCACAGCTCTGAAAAGACTGATAGGTGTGAATGGTAGTGACTGAAGCGGACGACTGATGACTGAGGACGGATGACGGACGACGGAACATAGATGACGGACAGGTGTGAATGAAGCATAAGACATTATAGTTGTCATCACCGCCCACTAGAGGCGCCACCCTCATAAATAGCACCATGATCGCCAACGTTTAGCATTTCAGCCTCATTTACATAGAACGTGCGACAACTACTCTCACGTGACCTCAATATGCAAATTAGATATTACGGCTACAGCGCTCCTAGCGGAGGAAATGTTAGTGAGTAACAGCTAAAATGATGAGCGACATCAAAGGTGGATGCCGACAATAGCAAGTGTAAGAAGTGAACCCCCCCCCCTCTGACCCCCCACGTTGTTATAACTCTATCCTCAATAATGTTAAAAATGAGCAATTTACCCTTTTATCGCTCAGTCGTTTCGTGGTATTTTCTCGCCGTCCCGCGTTAAAAGAAAACAACGTTTTTTTATTTCTTATTTTGTTTAATTAACCAGAAATATAGATTAATACAACAGCGGAGCATTTATATTAAAAATAATGTAAAATATCTCTATGTCCTCAAGAGTGTTAAAAATGAGCAATTTACCATTTGAAACCCTAGAGTTCTTATGTCGATAATAGTGGGGTTTTATATTTTTATTGGCACATATGGATCCTAACCTCTAGATCACTGACGTCATAGAGGTACCGTGGTGATGTAAACTATATAGAGTGGATAATCTATGTTTTTATTAACACCAGTTGTTAAAGGTAAAATATGGGTTAAATCATGTTTGTTGGGACCTAAATTTCTCAAATCACTTAATTTTCTATCTCTTGAATTTGTGGATCGCGATAGCGAGACACAAATTTAAGAGACAGAAAATTTAAATTTAATAGTTCAGTACTCTAAGGGTTAGCAGTGAAATAATGTCTGTGACATTGAGAAAGGTCATGACATATTTTTTAACCTTTCCAGCGCAGGGACCGTCTTTAGAAGTCGGAATCTGATGTCTATGGACGTGCGTCTATGGACGTCAGATTCTGACGTCTAATGTTGACGTCAGATTCTGACGTCTAAATCGATCCCCACACTAAAAAAGTAAAATATTTGTAACAGCCGTAGACCCATACCATATAGGTATTCAAATGAAGCAGAAAGAGCTAACTAAGACATTTATGATGATTTCAAATTGATAAAAAACCTTGGTCTCCATGCTTTATACACAAATATTTCTGCGCTTAAAGGGTTAAAAATGAAGTAATTTTCATTCACTTGACTTTGTGAATTACGGTCATAGAGAGACAGATGTTTTATTGCCATAGATAAAAGTCATCACGGACATATTTCAACACGAGATACAAAAGCAAGTGACTGAAAGATTTAATTTGACAGTTTAATAATTTGCTATGACAGCCCTGAACGATGAATGCCGAGTCGTTTTGTGCTTTTATTTTTACTGAAACCATCAATCAATCAAACAAGTTTATTGCACGACAATAATATATTGTATGACAAATAATATTACATATAGGCCTATAGATAACACATAAAAGTACATAGTATAATACATACATGTCACATTATGCTACATGGTATCAAATGTGTGAGGAGCGCGCAGCGCGTGGCCCTGCGCCAAATTAGCGTCGATACACTGATCTCAGCCTTAACTCGACGATACCGCCATTAACGTGATCGCCTAGTCACATTGAGAAAAGAGAAACAATGATGTTTCTCTGAAAACTGCACAGGGGAATATCGGGGTTTGAAACCGGGACGCATGCATGACTGGCGAGGCAGTCAGGCGCTCTAGCCATCGTTTATCAAATGTAAAAATATTTCAGTGTATGTATCTTGAGGACAGCGGCATAATGTGTTACATACAGTTATAGATATGTTGCACATAGTTTTCTGTTTTTAAAATAAGTGCCTGAATTATATATGTAGCTATTTTCCTCCATATATATCCTCGTCTGGTGATTTTACAAGTTCACAGAAAGAAGTTGGTAACAATTTAGATCTAAGCAGAGTATACGAGGAAAATTGGCTGATGAAATGAAAATTTTAATGAAAAAAACATGAGCTTGAGAAAATATAAACTCTTGTTTTATATCATTTTGCTATCATATTACAAATAAATCAGAAAAGACTTAAATTTGTAAATAAAACCGCTGTATATCTTTCTATATTATTTTATTATCACATTACTAATAAATCAGAAAATGCTTCAATTTTTAAATAAAATTTCTACACTAATATTTTATTGATTTGAAGGGTAGTTACCTCGACCTGACACGTAACCTTGTGAAAGCTAACAGCAGTAACTGCTCACTTTTCATGTAAGCAGTTACTGCTGTTTGACTTTACATGGCAGTAAGTGGTTTCCGCGCTGAAAGGGTCACTCCCCCCCCCCCCGTCTGGGTGCCATGATAGCCGCCCTGTACTGATGACTGCAGACACACAGACAGACTGAGGAGAAAGGGGACAGATGTTTTATTGGCTGTAATATAAAGTGATTTCTGGCTCATTTATCAATAATTTAACAGTATACTAGATTACTAGTACACATTTATGGTTAAGAGTTACATTTTGTAAAAAAAAGTCAAAATGATTTGTACTGTCATGCAAAGGGTATGACAGTTATAAGGTCATTTATAACTTATTTGTCAATAATTTTGACGATATGCATTTATATATGTATAACAGTTCAGTCTTATAAAAAAAACATTGAAAAAGTAAAAGAATGTTGTGCCACTGTCGCGATTTACACACAAATAATAATAAATAAATAAATAAATCTATAATTTGCTCTATAACTAGTAGAAGGAGCGCAATTATCATCAAAATAACACTTATAAACATGGAACACAGTGAACGCCAACATTTTTATTATTTCATTGTTTCATTGTCTGTTATGAGTTGTACTGAAACTACTTTTATATATGTTTTTTATAAAATCAAATCAAATTCACTTTATTGCAGGCAATGATAAATACATCATATAAAAATAGTACACAATAATACAATTGTATAAAGACACAAAAGGGATCAACACATGTTGTATCTGTGAAGTTCAGACATTGTATGAATCCCTGAATAATCCTAATCGAGAAAGCTTTCTCGAAAAAAAATTGTCTTTGATTTTGCAATATAGTTATTATCTACAGTGATGTAAATATACGCACAATCTTTGTTCTGAAGACTTTTTAAAACAGTCGACATTAGCTCATGGCGGATTTTTGTACAAGCGGACACTCCACAATAAAATGTACATATATTATTATTGTTTCGTCGTCTCATGGCTGAAGCTGCGTTGGTACATGTTTTTTTAAAACACTCTCAACGTTAATCCAATGTCAGGAATAATGTCGATTTGAGTTTTTATTTTATGCATATTACTGCAGCGAGTGAGTTCAACTAAAAAAAAAGATAAAATAAGACTTCTGAGTCACTCGGCCAAGTGCTGGTTATAGTAGGTGCGTGAATACAGTGCCCTAAACTGTTCAAAGGTCTGCAAAGAGCATGCAGTGCTGGAACTAGTACAAGGTACAATATAAAACAGACAGATAGGCAGGTATTTTATTGACATGAAGAAACTCGATCGATCATTACTGAGTTATTTATCATAAAATGATAGAATATAAAATTTTAAAATCAAATCAAATCAAATTTATTTGCACAACAATTACCATTGTATCGGCAAAATCACATACATTTACATGTACTAAAAGCATATTATATAATCATATTACAAATACATGTACACAAATATATGTACATGTACACATAAGATTTTTAGTTGCTAAAATCACATGACAATATATGATATCACATACAGGATTAAAATCATGTTAAGTGGTATTGCCATAATATATAAAACAAGAGCTGCAAATATTATTCTATTCTCGCGCCATATATATAGAGTAGAGAAAGTGACAGACAAAATAAACATAAAATAGGAATCAATATGCAAAGTATTATTCTGTTGTTAGCATACGTAGCACGCAACCTAGGAAAGATTTATTGACAAAAGTGATGTGATCCATTTTACATAACCATATATTTGTAATATGACTGTATAATATGTTTCTATATATAGTACATGTAAATGTATGTGATTTTGTCGATACAATGTTAATTGTTGTGCAAATAAATTTGATTTGATTTGATTTGATTTGATTTGATATGATTTGTATACTTGGGACAACAACTTGATACTTCAACCAAGAACTTATATATAAAATTCTTGCTTTAACGAATAACTGCCAAGTCTATTACATTTAAATTTAAATTATTTTCATTTTTAAAAGGTCGATATATCCCTTTAGGTGTAAAACGTCGTCAAACTTAACAAGGTCAGTGTTCCTTGCGTAATAGTGAAAACGTCTGTAGCGCGTAAAATGTTAATTTCTAAGAAAGCCACGGAAGTTATGAGTTCTTTAGGAGTACACTTATGAGTACACTCTTCAAAGATGTATCTAAGTGGTTTACGACTTTACCCCCCCCCCCCCCTACACCCTCACACTGACTGCCGCCCATAACACGTATGATCACTACTCAGCCACGCAGCGTTGGGACAGCGCTGTTACAGTGGCGGCCCATCAGTTGCGATGCTGGGCCGCCATTGTAACAGCGTTTCAATTCAGCTGTTTTTAGACCACGCATTATAACAGGGTATGATGACTATATTCTACAGAAACATATGCTCTTTATTCCTACGTCATCTATCCACCCTTCGCGCTCCAAAGCGCTTAAATAACCGTTGATGTACCACAGCAATGTCTGTATTGTCCCGTTTGGTACATTTGTCTGTAGAAATAGTTGTTTTCAATTATTTTCTACAAAAAAAGGAAAATTGCTCTCTCTTCTCACTGTATTATTGAAATTGATTCAAGCAATTAACAAAATGATTTTAAACTAATGAAATTATAGGAATATTTCACACCAGCGGCAAATTATTTATTTATTTGACTTTTTAATTTAAAACATGTAAAAAGGGTACAATATCAGTATTAATAATTCATTAAAAGTTTCAACATTTTATCAACTTTGACTGAAGGGAAAAGGTCGAGACGACCACGAGGCCAGTCAATCATATATACATGAATTAAAATAACATAAGACCTCAAAAGATTGAAATTGAACAACTCAACTGAAAAAAAGAACTTCTTATGACAGGTCTAATTAAATTGATTTTAAGTGTATAGTTATGATTGGATTATGGATATTCAAATTTGTATCTATACCATTTACAATATCACACTTCTTAGAAATATATTGTTATTGAATGTATAACAAGGCACATATTTTAAAAATAGCATCTTTGTAAATATGTATACACCCTGTATAAATATATTTTAATAAGTAAATAAATAATAACAGACAATGGCTGACGCGGTGTACAGACTGACAAATAAATGTTTTATTGGCATAATTCAGAGCTATTACTGATTTATTTACCATAAATATATATGTTTGCACATACAAGAGGGTTCGCTTTGTTAAGTCCTGCGAAAATATGCATGATGTCTCATGAACTTAAAATCATCCAAGCCGCATTGCCATGATATAGTGAAAAAGCACCCGACGTTTTCAAAATATGATATTAAATACTTGAAATATATAGTTAAGCGACATCGCCATGACAGAAGATATATGGGCCTATCTGATAATGTTATATCATAGTTTAGCCGTTTATGATTATGCACTATTTATATGTGTTACTCAGATATATGTAAATATATATAAATTATTATTTTGTTGAAAAAATATGTAAATGTAGTCATCAAAATCAATATGAAGAATAAATGTACATTTTATTTTAGTCAATATCGCAACTCATAAACATTCACAAATCCACTAAAATAAAACACAAATGGGTGTAAAGAAATATCTAAATAAATCCGTTTTTATAGCTATTACTTATTTTGCTTTTCAATATCTACAGGCATATATATTTCTCAACTATTCAAATCGATTTCAGTTTTTGGTAGCGAGAATTGTGCACAAGGAATGTTCACATTTTTGCTGTGCTTTAATACAATCGTTGAAAATATAGGGTCAGGGCCCCATCCCACAAAGAATCTTAAAATTAGGATCATCCTAACTTTCTCTTATTTGCATTAAAAAAGTTAAGATGATCTTAACTTTTTCAATGCAAATAAGAGAAAGTTAAGATGATCCTAACTTTAAGATTCTTTGTGGGATGGGCCCCAGAGCCTATTTATATGCGTACATGTTTATATATTTTGCACAACAGTTTTTTCAGGTGAATTATCTTAGAAGTCTATATTAATGTTGTATACATTTGTTCTTATAATATCATCACCGCAGATCATGCACCCGACTTCATGTTTGAAAATCAGAAACTATTTTTATAACACAAGTGTAAATTGAACCAAGGAAAAGAGCATCAGATTCTATTTTCCTTGATTGAACCAAGAAAAATCTGATTCTATTTTGCATGATTAAACATAATGATGATTGTTTGGTTATATTAGGTTTTGTTGCGGCTATTAACAGATCATGAAAGCGATCCTATAAACCCCCATCTCTCCGAACTAACAACCCATGTGTTTGCAGTTTGAATCTGATAATTGTGTTGGTTATAAACACATGGCTCTACCCTATTATTGTTTCAATGCTGGTCCAGCGTCTACGACGCTGGCCCAACATTAAAACAGCATTGGATCAGGGTCTGGTGGTGATAGTGTTAGTAATGAAGAGGTGTCTGTAGCTGAGATGTTTTTTGTTCACACCCTCCAATTAATTTGTTCGCCGCGCGGGGCCTTGTGGGGCTCTAATTGAATAATCATCTCGCTAATTGCCATGTATAATGGACGAATAGCGTGTGCGCGGGCGGACCTCACCCAACGCTGGCTCAATGCTGGGCCAACGTCGTAGACGGTGGCCCAGCATTGAGGCAGCGCTGGGTCACATGTATTTACGCCTGGTTGATCAGGCGGCTGTATAACTCAATGAGGGAGGGTGGGGTAAAACCACATCAAGGGATAAACACACACACACACACACGTTTGTACAGGCCACGTTGGATTATTGTACAATTTATAGAAAATATGTCAAAGTATAGTGATATTGCGTAAATATGATCAATTTGATAGTGATTTTGACACTGATTTTATTTATTATTGTGGTTCTAGGACTCGTAGGGTTAATGATTGCGGCTGCATGTCTGGCGGGGTGGCGTGCGGGGCGGGAGGGGTGTTTTATGACCACATACCCCCTGTGCCTCCCCCCCCCGCTCACACAGTGTCTATTACCAGCGTAAGCCCCTCCCCCCTCAGCCCGCCTTGTTAACGGGAATGATTTATGACTGGCCGGACACACCCCCTGGCCGCTGATTGGCTGTGTGACTGAGTGACGTCACGGGGATTGACATATAGCCCGGTGGCTGTGATTGAGCAGTCATTCTCAATCCTTGTCTGTGACTGCGATTGTCTGAGAAACACGTCCCTCAAACCACGACTCAAAAGCCCTGTATGGGCAACATATAGCGATATAACAACCTGTGAAATAAGTCAGGGATAAAGTGAGGTGAAAAGCGAGGAATAACAACGAGGTCTACATCTGACTGATCAAACCTCAGCAACCTCAACTGAGGTCAAACTGAGGTGGACTCAACTGAGGTGGACTTAACATTTCAGAGTGGATACTTAATAACCAATAGGCTACGTGAGTGAGTACTGCACACTGAAGTGACGCATTTAATAGTGTGCTCACTTTTCAAACTTCATCCACTCAAAGTTGTGTCTCGCTACCGCGATCCACAACTTCAAGTGAACAAAAAATAAACATTGGACTTCATAAAATTTGAATTTGGACTTTGTGCCCTTGACATTGCATTTTGTGCCCTTGACGTCTCTGCCCTTGACGTTGGAGTCTGTGCCCTTGACATTGTATTCGCCCTTCAGGTGACATTGATCCACTGAGTTCCAGACAGTGCAGGGATTCATACAATCTCGGGATGTTGAAGGAGATGAGTGCCCGGCCCCACCCCTACCACAGACAATCACCGCACCACCAGTACCCCACGCCCGGGGGTACCTACCCCGGCCACGATCTGCCCGGGGGTACAGGGCGATATCCCAGCCCTGGAGGTCAACATGTGACCTCTGGAGGTCAGCGTGTGACCCCTGAGATCCAGGCTTACACAGAGCTGATTGATCCGGGACAGGAGGAACACGTGGACGTCACAGAGACGTCATCAGGACGTCATTATAAATCAGAGGCGTCACCACGTCACTATACGTCAGAGGGGTCAGCCCGCAATGTGTACACGCCATCACCAGCCAGCTCTGAGGGTACCCCGTCTACCTCACCAGCCCTGACCTCACATGAGGACGCCATGCATGCCGACCTCATGAGGAACAGCCTGGACGAAGACAGAAACATGGATCCCAATAGATCCCTGGACGGATCCAATAAAAGTAAGACTTCCCTTAATATTTGTAAAAACCATGGAGGCCAAAATGGCTTTTTTTCAATTTGAAACCATCATAAATGTCTTTGTTATCTCTTTCCGCTTTATTTGAATACCTATGTTATGGGTCTACGGCCATTAGAAATATTTTATTTCACTTCGGTGATCAACTTTAGACGTCAGATTCTGACTTTTGTAGACGTCAGATCTGAACTCGATAATCGCACTGAAAGAATTTATATATATTACAGTTTTCAGGAAATTTGCAAACACTATTTTCTGTTCCAACGACAACAACCACGAAAACTTTGTAAATACTATTGTAAAGTTTAAATGACTCTATGTATATAGCATTTGGTACATTTATAATTATGAAATACTTCTACAAATACATTACCTTCGTTCGGGGTTGTTGCTAAAGGAATAGAAAATAGTGCTTGTAAAATATTATGAAAATCACTGGGTTTCTTTTGGATAATTCTCCACCGTCAAATGAGTGTAGATTTAGTTATAACAAGATAATCAATGCTTTTCTATGTACAAAGAAAAAAAACGTTGCTGTAGAATTCATATTTTTACAGAAACTTTAATAACCTATCAACGATCGCCTCGGCAGAAAATTCAGATTAGATTTTAATTCTGGTGGTCTCCAACATCATGGATCGACGCCGGTATATCATTATATATATAAGCCTATAAGGGTTTGAGTCGTACAGTTAGAAATCACCCATGGCAGATATATATATCATCAAATATTAATTTATTGATGTTGTACAATTATGTTACAATGTCTTTATCTTTATATTTTTTTTCATGAAAAGAACCACCGCATATCTTACTTGAATTATATTTCGATGAATTTTAAAACTTGTATCTCGTTGAAGTTATACACTGGAATCTCACTCTATAGTAACTCTCATATTGTGGATATTATCCTTTATTATTTGTGTCTATTTTTCGTCATTTAAAGCTATAAATTGCGTTAACAATTCCAGCTTCAAATGACGAAAACTAGATGAAAAATATTTCTAATTATGAAATTATCCCAAATCGAACGATTTGATTACCATAGCTTCCAACACGTATACTATTATATCAGTTTGAGTGACATTTTTATTTTGGTTAAACACGTTTTTAACCGTATATATTCTGTCATAGAAGGACAAGGGTTAAATATATTTATACTGCCCTAGCAAGGCGATGGTTAAAAGTGAAAACGTGTATAACCTTTATCAAAAAATAGAAAAGATATATATTTTACTTAGATGAAGTGAACGGTATTTTAGGAGGAAAATACATATATACGCTTTGAAGATACAAGTATCACGAAATACATGAATCACGTCAATATATTATAATAATTTATTTTATATTCAGCAAGAGGAAAAACGGTATTAACATTTTCTGGTTGCTTGGGTCATTCATTATGCAAATATATTATACTTTTTTTTCTAGCATTAATGGAACGAATAGAGAACATAATATTATAATTAAATTTTTACAATTTATTTTAATGCGACCATAACTTAAAAATAGTTTTATATATTAGGCTCTCTACTACAAATATATTAAATTGTGATCACCCAAACCGATCACATGCAGGAAATAAAAAATAATAAAATAAAATAAATCAAACATTTTAATGTACATACACTTTACGAGTTTGCTGCTACTTTTGGCTTGATAGTGTCGTCATAAAAATAAAATGTAAAAAGTAAATTATTTCCTCAGTAATAACCTATCTCTTGATATGGTTTATATATAGCCTTTCTATATTTATTTATATTTTTATATTTATAATCATTTATTTCTATTTTAAGTTTTTCTGGATCAATGAAAACTACAATTAGTATTGATCTTTTATAATAGTCAACACATACAAATTGAGGAAAAGATAATTCATATTATTTCCTAAAAAAAAATTCTGGACAATCATCAAACCAAATGATGATTTTAGTTTATGGCAGGATGCCCACCCCTCTATCTCCTCTCTGATCTGGTCAACAGTCTACAATTAAGCCATCTACGTCACCTGATTTACATATAATTAGCATATTCCTCAGATCCCGTACAGCATGTTTTTATGACACCTGTACCTTTTGTCGCCGTTGTTTTAGTCTTTGATTTTCTCGTCAAACCTGTTCACACCTTGCGTATACCTCTCTAGTATACGCCCCTATACGCCTACTGCGTAATGGCTTCATCAAAGACGACCCAGGAAATGAAACCGAGAAATCTGACAATAATAAAAAGACATCCGCCGTAGTTTATGGCCTGCCCCTTAAAGTCTATGGTGAAGAAATGTGACTCGTCAGCCTTAAAAAACATTATCACAGAATAAAATCCTACTGACCAATAATTAAAATCATAATATCAGGAAAAAATGATATTACCCAATTATTATAAATATTTAATAATATAGAAATAATAACTGCAGCATGAACTGGTGCTCTGGATTTTCCTTTAAATACGAGACGCTCACAGGCCCCTATATAATATATTATATTTAATTATTATATTTAATATCGGCTACGATATACGTTATTCAATAATATATTTTATTACAATTTTTTCAAAATAATTTTATTCAGTTTCTAACCCGTAAAAAATCAACTATTTCATGCAGAAAAAATATACAATAAGCCTGCAAATATTACATGTCTAAAATAATATTCCGACATGTCTGTGTCTAATTTTCCTCCTATTTAGCATAAATCTGCATACGTGAAAACGTGTATTATATTTCTTTCCGTTTTTTCAGTATTTTAGAAATTAGACAACTGACGTCATTATTGTTGAGTTTTTTGGGGGGAATAATTACCTTTTTCTACTGAATTGTCACCAAGTACTATTCGTCATTTGTAGCCGGAATTGCTAAAGACGCAATTTCCAGTTTCAAATGATGAACATTTTTTCAATAATAAAAATAGACATGTCCGGAATTATATTACATGTTTTTGAATAAATAATTTATCACAATAAAGCATTCCATCAAATTCTAGGCCTATAATTGTTTGATTTCAAACATCACTGGAATTAACGTGATTTATTTAACCCTTGTACTGCTAGAGCCGTATATATTCAGTTCCAAGCAAATTTTGAACAAAATAATATATCACCCAAATAGAAAAACTATTATGCGGTAGTTGTTTAATTAATCAAATAATTCAACTTGGAAAATGACTATTTTTCATGAATAGAAATATTTTTCGTCATTTGAAGCTGGAAATTGCGTCAGCAATTCCAGCTTCAAATGAATGAAAAATAGAAACAAACAATTCCGCAACGTAAGAGTTAAAATAATCATTCAATTCGGGATATTTCTAGCAACCTCCGTTTTGCTAGGGGGCCAATAAATTATTTATTGCCCCCCCCCCCCGAGAAAAACAGGGGTTAGGCCTACATTAGAGCAGACGTTATGTTCACGTTCACTTCACGCTGTGATCTCGGCATTTCACGTTCACTTCACGCTGTGATCTCTACCAGATATTTCAAACCGTAACAGTTTAAATGTGAGATCTCGAGTAAACTCGATGAGATCTCGTCTGTAAACTGCGCCGCTAATCGCTCCCGCGAGATCATGTGATGTGTACATCATAAATCAAAATCCCCCCCCCCCCCCCGTGCGGCCTCTCTCATCCAGACATATCCCTGCGCGCCTTATTACCTCTCATCTATCCCTCCGCCTTAATAGCAAGTCCCCATGGTAACCCATCATCCCTGATAATATATAAGGGGTTCACAACATTACGCCAGCATTGGCCCAATGATGATGGGAGGCGTATACATATACTCAAGGATATAAGCCTACTGGATGACTAAATACGCATTTTCAGTCATTTTTATACAATAATCATTTTTATCCACTTGTAGTTGTGGTTCGCTACCGCGATCCAAAACTACAAGTGAATAAAAATGATTAATTTATAAAATTATATATTTTTACAACCTCAATGATTTACAACATATATCAATGTTACTATATATTGTATTATTTAGGTTCTATCATATATTCGTGTCAGCGTAATATTTACAATGAATTACAATATCCTAAAATCAGATACACAGATGGACAGACAGACAGACAGATGTTTTATTGACAATATTTTCAAATGTAGTCTAATGCTTTAAGCACGCAAGACTATAATAGTTGTTTTTAATTTATTTTATCAGCTAATCAAATCACTGCATGTTATTTGGAATAAAATGACTGCTTGAATATCAATATTTACAAATGTTTGATGTCGAATTAAACAAATATGGGTAATTTTCACCTCTGCACTTGAAGTTGTGGGTCGCGGGTAATGGGTTAAAACCAGCTATATACATTCAACCAGCTATATATGTAAAACCAGCTATATACGTAAAACCAGCTATATACGTAACGTGGGGACTAAAACATTAGAAACATTAGAAAAAACATTTTGGCCACTAAAACCAGAAAACACGGGATGCATATCCAATTCTGGTTTAAAGTTGGGGCAGCGTCTACAACGTTGGGCCAACATTAATCAGCATTGGACATGCATTCCGTGTTTGCTGGGAAAAGGCAGAGTAGAGTGGGGTAATCTAGAATAAACATATAATAGATAAATAAGAGGAGACCGAAGTAAACAGTCACACGGGGCACTCAGCTTAATTAGATTATCCGTGTTAATCGCCAGGCGGCGCTAAGTGGGTAGGGGGGTTCCCGGTAGGGGGCGACAAGGTGCTAATGGGGGTGGTTACAAACAAATGACCCTCAAAATGACAGGTCAACCATAAATATGGCGTGTATCAAACGCGGCCGCCGCCACTAGACCACAATACACGCCAACAACAGGCGCTAACCCCTTATCCACCCTGGAACATTAAAGAACAATATTTAAAATAGTAGAGAATATGATAATTATGGTTTTAAGATTCATGTAAAAAATGGCTACATTTTACATTGCGTGATCAACAGCTGCTGAACACACGTCGAAACATCGCAATCGTTTCATATATACTTAGTTCCAAAGTGAGTAAAATTTAACCACTTTCTGCATCCTTGGAATGTTTTTTTGTTATTTTAAGAATATTTTGGGAGCAACAGATTATCTTTTTAATTTCGAAAAATAATTTTTTTAAATTCTGCACATAATTAAATGTCATTTCTGATCTATTTCTAATAAATATATGAACATGTATTTCCGTGAGTCATAGTTTAATCGGAGGAAATCGGCAGACAATTTGAAGCTGTACATAAAATCAATAATACCAAGGAGCTCCTAAATTCTGTCTCCGCGTCTGATACAAATATCAGCGAAATCAACCGGCATTTTATCCGCCTTGTTAATACCACAACCCCCCTCCCCCCCCCCCCCCTCCCACACACTTAAACTCCTGACAATATTCCCATTCAGACGGATTTTACGACAACAGGAAATCGGTTCGGCTGAGAATCTGGTATCGTATAAATTAAAACACGGAATCATACTTAGAAACTGACATCTGTGATGTATACAGGCCAGACCGCTGGCCTCACGTATGTTATTTTGGTTCCGTGTTTTCATGTTTTATTGTCATACCTTTTATTCATCACCCCCAATCTTGTATACAGCGTAGGCCACACCTAGCAGCACAAGGGTTGTTTTTTCTTAATTTGCTAACCGTATTTGTATCCCTTACCTTGATACTAAATCGTTCCACAAACGACCACGAGAAATTACAGCCATTGAGAGAGAGAAGTACGTTTATTTGGTGAAATAAGCGTACTTCTCTCTTTCACTGGCTGTAACATCATCGGCCGCGGTGTGAGATGTACCTGTATGTACATAATATATCGACCTAGCAGAGAGAGGGTCACTTGAGTGGCACTGATTTGAGTGCCACTCAAGTGACGCTCTGCTTGCTAGGGGTTCATATTATTTATATTTTTTAAATTTGCATGAATTTAGATTTTGTATAGTCTGTGGATATACACAAGTGATATTTAAATTCTCATAAATGTCTTAGTTAGCTCTTTCTGATTCATTTAAATACCTATGTTAGGAGTCTACGGCCATTATAAATATTTTAACTCTTACAGTGCGGGGATTGCCTTAGACGTCAGAATGTGACGTCTACAGATATCAGATTCTGACGTCTAAAGTCGATCCCCGCACTGTAGGGGTTAACAACCCCGCTAATTCACCCCCTGATCAGGTGATACCCCGCTTACATCTCACTTCATTAGGGGTCATTAGGGGGTCATTAGGGTAACCTCATCAATTTACCCTGTTTAGAGGGGTACGTCGCCCGGGGCGATAAAAACCCCGTGAAATGAACACGACTCGCTCCGTGGGGTTTCTACCCCTTGGTTACCAAGAGGGGTACTTTACCCCCTTAGTTACGGCGCAGTCAGTGATTGGGGTCGCACTATGACCTGGCGCTGGTAGCTTTACAGCAAACCGGAACGAGACAATTAATATAGCCCAGCAAACACGAGACATTCACCCAATGTTGGTATAATGTTGGCCCATTGTCTACAACGCTGGCCCTGGATTCTGGCCCTGGATTCTGACGTCTACACACGTCAGAATCTGACTTCAAGTTTCGATCTGACTTCAAAAGTCGATCCCCGCAATGAAAGGGTTAATTAAATACAAACACCCCCTCCCCCCCCCTCCCACCTCACACACACCCCATCTTTAAGCGGCAAACACCAAACACAAACTTGTTGACTATTAGCGGCTTATTGTTTTTGTCGGCACGGCGCGTGCCCTTTGACCCCGTGCTGTGACCCCATTACAGGGGTCACGGGGGTGCCACTGTTTTAAGCTTTGGTCACAAATGACGGGTGACTAATTCCCAGTCTGGTCGCCAGGCGCCGCTACCTGTGTCATCCTAAATCCCGTGTGTACTTTAATCACGTGACACCAGACGAGATCTCAGCGTGAAAAATAATTAAAATGCTGATTTCAACATCCATAGTCTAAGCAAGGAGGTTATAGGGAACCTCCTTGGTCTAAGTAAGGACGTTCTATACCAGTCCATTTTCACTAATTTTCAATCACCTGAATTTGTGCCATATACAATAAGACTTCACTTGATGCTTATTTATTAATTTATTTATTAAAATATATTTATACAGGGTGTATACATATTAGCAAAGATGCTATTTTTTAAAAATGTGCCCCGTCATACATTTAATAATACAACACATTTTTAAAAGATCTGATATTGTAAATGGTATATATACAGATTAAAATATCCATAATCTATTCATAGCTACACTTAAAATCAATTAATTAACACTGTCATATGAAGCTTTTTAAAAGCACATGTTATTATGTGGATAGCAGATAACACTTAAGATCAACTTAATGTTTTAGAGGACAAAACATAAGTATAACATTTGTACAATGTTGGTCCAACGTCTTCGACGTTGTACCAACTTTGTACAAATGTTATACACATATTTAGTGTCTACTGGGAGGAGCTACACGATATCAGATAATCACCACCGTCATTCATTTGTTATTTAAATTATGGAATAGAACAACATACTTGTGTGGAGACGCCCGACTGAGGAGAGTGTGTTTGTTTTGTCAGATTTAGATTACAAGTGGGCGATAATCAGTGAATAAGACGCGATTAGTAATTGAGCCATTGATGAGGACCTACTCACGCCGCCTGATTGAACTATTGATCACTCACGCTGTCTGACTCAATGTTGTTTTAAACCAAAACATGCTAGTTCCTTGTTTGTCCTATAGAGGGCGTTGCGGCCAGCTTGTCACGTGACTGTGACGTCACGGGTGTTGTTTTAGGCGGCAGGCCAGGTGTTCGCATCCTGTGAACGAGTCGTCATTAACCCTATGTCAGCTTGGGGTAGGATAACCATCTGTCTGCTGGTCATATTAACCCTTTCAGGCCTGAATTCACCATCTTCATCCACTAGAAGTCGAGAATTGCTGTCGCAATTCTCGACTTGTAGTGAATGAAGATGACTTGATGTGGGTAGCAAATGGGAAAAAATTATCGTTATTATTACAAAAGTTCCAAGAAATTTTCGGTATAGGTTTTAGGAAATTAAGTCATTCCTCAGAAATACAAAATGATAGTTTAAGGCATCGTCAGGGTTGATAGGGTTAACCCTTCTACTTCTGTAGCCGTATATATATATATGTTTTTCATAAAGTTTACTGTCAAATAAAATGTCACACATATTTTGTGCTAGATGCTCAGTAAATCGAATCATTCAATTATGCAGATGTCTTTTTTCATAAATAGAAAGATTTTTCGTCATTTGTAGCTGGAAATTCCAGATTTAAATGACGAAAAATACAATGTTTTATATGTTTGATGGGCTAATATAACCTATAAGATTAACGTCTTGATTAGCAATCTGACATTAAAAAAAAAAGTAACTAAATAGAAAATACTGATTACGATTTAACTAATTGTTATTTTCAAATTAGATTATTTATTGAAAATTAAGCAATTTATATGGGTGATTTTATTTAATTTCTCGGTTTAGAGGTGAAGACAATTCTACAAAAGTGATGTGAAATTGGCTGGAGCCGAAACAGTTGTATATCTCGCCTGCAACAATAGACTGTTTGTCCACACTAACAGTAATGTCCCCCTCACAGACATATTACATGACATTATATTACATTATATGGGCAGGACTATGTCATTAATCATACAACCAGAAAACGTGTGACATTGTGATATTGTACAGAATGACTCCAGTTTATCAGGCGATGATAAGGCGATAGGAACACCTAGTAAATCAGATAGATAGAGATATAGAAAGAAATGAGAAAAATAAGATTGAGTCAACCAAAGCTAAAGCTAAAAAGCTAAAACCATTTCGCGTTAATCAGGACGATAGTCGTTTTTCAATCTGTTTTTCACCTGATTACAGCACAGTTTTTCATGTTATTTGGGATGAATTAATATGTATTTAAAGATTAGCGAGCTTTTGGTCTCAATTTGAACAAATTTGAAGGATTTTCTGGCTCTTAAAGTTGTGGGTCGCGTGGATTATCAAAAAAAATTGTGCTCAGTAGGCCGGCCTACTGAAGGATGAAGCTCCAAAATATTAAAAATGTAATTGGTAATCTCGTTGAGATCTCACCTGACGAGATGTGAACATGAGTTTTTGATTTAACGTGTCACGTGATTAGAGTTATCTGTACACCCCGCTAGGTGTCTCTACACTCACCAGGGTGGCGTTTAGCGGCTGATAAGGTCATTAACGGCTGATAACGCTGATAACGGGGAATAGAGGTAGGGGGTAGGGGGGGGGGTAATCTCTACAGGATAAATCATGCCGTATTACTCTTATTATCACTTGTATAGTACTGAACAATAACTTTACCCGTTAAATATATTCAATGTTCCATCAAGGAAATACCTTGCCAGAAAACACGACAAATTTAACCAATGATGGTTTAATGCTGGCCAATCGTCTACGACGCTGGCCCATCATTAAACCAACATTCAATACTTGTAAAGTAAGCAGATGCTGCTGTTGGCCTTACAGAACTGCAGTATCGATATTATTTATACAACTACTTCCATTTATATTGTCAAACACAATAAAATGTTGAAAAAAAAATAACGGTCCTATGGACTTTTTATATCTTTAAGTACTCCTTCATTAGACATTGATTGTTGTTTAATTCATTCAATCTTTCATGTAGTGAAGGATTTGTAACGAAGTTAACTCAGCTGACGCGAGGGGTAGAACAAATGTTGTATAGATGTGCTGCATGGTGTATCGATAAACCAGCAGTGGGCCAGCATTGGGCTAACGCTCTCACAGCCAGTGACACTAATGGCGATGTGGTGATGATAAGTCTCACTGACTCACATCATTAGAACATTATAATCTATATAATTATATGTCTAGTGCTCATACATTAATTTTAAAGTGAAAGAAACACATGATTATTCTGTAATCATATCCCGCAATAGGCTAAATTGATAACCTTCTGTGCCGCTAGATCTTAAAAATCGCATTAATTTATTCAGAATCAACCACAAATTCACTGGTGCATGATGCTGTGTCATTTATGGAATTAAAATATTATTTCAAATTTTATTCACATCTGATGTGAAAAATAAAAAATATATTTTAATTTGAGAATAATTAAACAAAATTATAAATAATAACATATCAAACATCCCTATTTTGTTGGATTGCACCATGCGGTGTTTATTCCATGGTTTTATTTGATACGTCGTGTCATTATTAATTACGACTTGGGGGGCTTAAAATGTCATCCCGTTAATGAACACAAAGACAATGTTTCCTGTTACATTTTGTATTTAATCTGGTCGGGACACGCGATGTAATTAACTAAGCTAAAACACTAGAAACATTAGCTCCAGCGTGCAGGCTGTTAACCATCTGACTGCTACGAGGAATCTCAACATTTTTATTTATTCGAACAGTGAATGCTGCGAAAATCCCACCTTCATATGAATATTTTTTTCAATAATTAATCAATCTATTGTTAAACGTATGATTTATTTGATCATTTCTGACAAGTGAACTTTATTTCGAGTACTTACAAGATTATCGGTGTTTATTTAACATTTTGCGTAGTTCCAGTGTCAAGTGCCTAAAAATCTGTTCTATGTGATATAGGAGAGATAGACTATATAAATATCTTAGAAGTGTTATATAAACCTAGGTTACATTTAATAATCCTTTCAAAGTGGATATAACCTAACAGAAACGTTGAGTCAATGTTGGGTTAATGCTGGGCCATCGTCTACAACGCTGGCCTAGCATTAACCCAGCGCTGGCTGAACGCTTGCTGTTAAATTAGTCCGTCGTTAATTGTAGATGACACTGTGACAGGACCAGGTCTGGCGCGGGGGTATGGGGGGGGGGGGGTACACATCTGTCACGTGTCGTCATGGCACCGCACGCGCTCACACAGTCACGCCTACTGACCAGTCATCACGACGTCACAATCACATCTTAATATCCCCCATTACAGATAAACACTGTCTGTGCGCCAGGAATCTCATCATTATTCATTGAAGACGTTTTAATTATTAATGATTGACTTCTCTCTATTGTAGGCCTACATTTTACGTTCATTAACTCTTTATGTACCAACGGAGCTATTAACCGTTCTTAATCGATTAACAATTGAATCTCTAATGTAATTCTGTAACCTGCTTTGTACAATATTATTATTATTATTTCAGCGGCATTTTTTGTCTTAACTATGGTCTCCTGTATTTGTACTTTTCACTTTATTTGTAATTAATAATGTTTGGTCAAATAAACGTCTTCTTCTTCTTCATGAGTCTGGCGAACTCATGTACAAATACAGTACTGCTAAAAACTTGGCCTCCATAACATAATAGGTAATTGCAAATTACCACGTCATAGAAACCTGACCTATATATGATTAAATTACTTATTTTTACCTCAGTATTACACTACAAGGCAAGTAGTTCTGCGAAATTCACTAGAATTTTAGAAATACTGATACATATAGGCCCAAGAATTCTGTGAAACGCAGTGACGTCACTCGGTGAAAATAAAGTTATATAACACGCCCTCTCCCATACTTCACTCTGTGAAACGCAGTGACGTCACTCGGTGAAAACAAGGTCATATAAGAACCCTCCCCTATACTTCATTGTATTGGCCAGCTCGGTGAAAACAAAGGAGGTCGAGGTCATTGAGTTTCACAGAATACTCGATAGGCCATACGCTGTTCTGTCGTGCAAAGCCAAAAGGCAGTATCTACTTACTTTACAAGTAACCAGATACAAATTTTGGCTTTGCAGAGCATGGTAGATTATTGCTTATTATTAACTGGGAAATGCGCACGAGGATGATATCGTCTGGTTATTTCTACAGCAGGTTGTAACATGTGTTATGTTAGAATCATACATTCTGTCTATATGCATGATGACAGACCCATAAATAGGTCATAATCTGCTCATAAATAGGTCATAATCAGGTCATAATCAGGTCATAATCAGGTCATAATCGGGTGATATAGACCCGGATCAGACGAATGTACCATGTCCATAAGATGTTTGCACCGGACAACAAACACATTAACATCGACAAAGGATCACTTGGTCCACCGTAATAATAAACATCTTAAAGACATAGCTTTTTTAGGCGCATGCTATACGCGCAATCGGACCGATACGTTCAGGGATATGCGTCTAAAAGATTTATAAATGTATTTTGTTATTTTATCACTGTTTTTTATTTTTCTATGTCATTATATTCAAGTGCTACGCCGATATCCATAATAGCTGACATAAGTACAAACATGCTAAGAAATCACAAATCTAACATTTGGTATTTAAACACAAATACAATATACATAAATTTAACATTATAAATATACATAACATTATAAATATACATAAATTTAGCATTAAGAAATGAACAAATTGCATATGAGTATCAAATGGTACTCTCGTCTATTGTTGTTTTCCACCTCTTTGACTGTGATTTAAACAAAAAAAACGTAAGAAGAAGTGAGCATCACAACTGATAAATTGCCATATATTTAGATTCAAATTATATCAGTAATTTTTACCCACTTGAAGTTGAGGTTAGCCGCAGCGAGACACAACGTCAAGTGGGTAGAAATTTGAGTTTCTTTTATTACCATTTCGTTGGTTAATTATTTTTCGTCAAAATATGCCACGTAAGCCGAGCTTATATACATGTAGATGCGTCAATGGGTTAATTACTTCAAGGAAAACACAATCACCTGGTTCTACCTTCCTTGATCACCGATGACGAGCCTAGCGTACGTTAGTACAGATATGAGAACCTCTCCAGTCAAAGCCCTCCAGACGCTGCCAGCATTTGGCCAGCATTGTGCCAATGTCTGCTCGCGAAAAGGTGAGTGTGGTCGTATTTTATGGGGAGAAGTACACACGCTTCATAGCCACTCGATCCCGCTTACATCTAGCACTTCAGGAGAAACTCAGGGGGGGGGGGGGTCACAGTATTCCTATTGCGGTGACGAAATGACCTAGTTTTTTTAACTTTAATTTAATCAATTCTAGAGAATCTTTCTCTGACATCAACATATAGTTATAAATGATTTGTGTATGTCCTTACATATATCAAGGAATGTATCCCTATAGATTCCTTGCAGGTCTAGATGACAAGTGACTCATAACAAACACAAGACCACCCCCTCATGGTATTCTCGCGTGTCTATCTAGTTATCGCATAAACCATGTTTTTTTCGATTTGAAATCATGATAAATGTCTTAGTTAGCTCTTTCCGCTTCATTTGAATACCTGTGTTATGAGTCTACGGCCATTATGGTTTTTTATTTTTTTTTGTGCGGGGACCGACTTTAGATGCCAGAATCTGACGTATAAAGTCGCTCCCCGCTCTGAAAGGGTTAAATTGCAAATGAAATTAAGATATCACAACTATATTCCGTTCTCAATTATTATTCTATCCAACTTTTGGTATTTAAGCCCATTAGGAATTTAACAATTAGATGTACAATATATTTGTAATCACTTAAAGTTGTATATCGCGGTTGAGTTTTTATCACTGATTTTTATTTGCCTATGTCATTATATTCAAGTACTCCGTCGATAGAACTTGTTATATCCCATAATAGCACTCAGAGTACAAACTTGTTAGGAAGTCACAGCTATATATTCCGCTCTCGACTATTTTCCTAACCAACATTTAGTATTTAAACCCATTTATTAGACGCGAAATGTGTATTGCTTTTGAAATATAAAAATTAGATGTACATACATCAATTAAATGTCTACTAAATATAAATATAAATAAAAATAAATAAAAATGTGATAACAAGATAGATAATCTACGCATAATTATTTAGACGAGCATGCGTCTATGTGGACAAAGGTGGCCTAAAACTCCATTCATTTCATTTTCCCTTTATAATAAAGATGGGTGTGGAGGCTATGTAATATAGATTGTAGAGTATATTATATTACGGTTTGGAGGCTATATAGGCCTATTATAATATGTTGTAGGGTATATTTGGAGGCTATATATGTGGGGGGCTATTTATTTGGAGACTACATATATATGTGGGGGGGGGGGTATTTATTTGGAGACTACATATATATGTGGTGCCTATTTATTACACTTGTTGTGGAATCTGGTCAATTGACGGAGCATTGTGGGTAGTGTATCGGTACATCATGTGTAAGTGCCGACATCGTAATGGTTTACATAGATCATGCCAGCTAGAGAGGTAAAACCCATCCACGCCAGCATGTCAGCCGCTAAATCAACCACTGAATAACAACTTCAATAATTACTCCATCAACCAATGCTGATTTAATGTTGGGACAGCGTCGCGAACGCTGCCCAAAATTGTATCAACATTGGTTTTACGTGTTGTGTTAGGCGGGTATCAACTCTAAACACTTAACTATCATTATGGAAGGTCAAAAGGCGAATCCAGCAGCAATAAACAGTATACACACAGCGAAATGACTAACACCGGAAAACAAATGACACTCCCCCAATGCTGGTTTAATGTTGGCCCACCGTCTACGACGCCGGTCCAACATTAAACCAACACTGGGTCAACGTCACCCGTTTAACGGGACAACACAATACCGCGGCGCTTTGTTCGTCATTTGTTTTTCAATGTAAGGAATGTCAAAAAACCGCAGGTTTATCTACGTCAACTGCCTCTAAATAAACAGAGCAGTTCTCAAGTAGAAAAAATATCACAATATTTACAAATCAACGACGTTGCTTGTGTATAGCAGGATGAGTCATTTCGTAAGTCATTGCTAACAATCATCATTTAGGTATTTAGTAAAAACTCGCTGTCGAGATAAGCGTTCAGTTTTTATCTTTATTATGTGCGGTTGTTACGTTAATTCAGCAAAGACAAATAGCAGTAACTGCTTACTTTTCAAGTAAGCAGTTACTGCTGTTTGACTCTGCAAGACGGAATTGTGAAACATGCAAGACGCTTTATTTTAGAGCTCATAGATTTGGGACAATTTACCTCAAAAAAATGAAAATTATATGGCTTACAAATATAAATAACATACAGCAACAACGTCTTTTTTCAGCAAACAGCTTTTAAAATTGCAATTTTCAAAACTGATGTTTAGAAACGATGCAATATTACAAAGGAATAACTTAGCTATTGTAGAACATATTGATGAAATAAATTTTTAATAAATTAAAATTCTATTGAGAATTAAAAAAACAGGACTCCCTTTACAATTACATTTTCTCGGAAACAATTAATTAATTTTTTAATTTTTTAATTTTTTCTGGTACCAGTAGTACCAGAAATACACAAGATATGTATTTCTGGTACTACAGATAATATACCACAAGTTTCAGTGTCCGCACACGTACGTCTTGAGCTACCTGGTAACCCGGTATGACTAACCAGGAATGTCGTCTGACAGACATAGAGCAGTGACAGGTCCTTAGACTCAGCCAGGTCACTACCACCCAGACCCCAGGCCCCAGGCGAGGCGAGGCCAGGCTGCTGGCCACATTAGTACAGGTGATTTATCATAATACAAACCTGGGGTGCAGGGTTCGGGGCTAGGAATGCCAGCATACTGTTACCATGGTAACCATCAGGTCAGCAGGGTGATGTGTGTGATTTACTGACTGGCTATGTAAACATTCAATTATCTTAACAAATATTATCTATTTTGTATTGATACAATTTTAAGTTATGCACAGTGCCATACTCTAACACAATATTATTTACGTATTAACGCATACATTTATTTAGGTATGAAATCGATCATATAATTATTTACTATTTTTTAGATTTTTAATTTTTTTTAAATCTATATAATCGATCGATTAATCCGCAGAACACAGTAGGTTGATTTTACGTCTACAGCATCCATGCAGGCGAGATTTTCCTTGTTGTGACGACCATTTTATTGCGGGACCTAATAAAGAAAATAGACAGAAATATGGTTTTCTATCCCTTAATTTAATTAACAGAAAAATATATTTCAATTGATTTTAAAATTATCACAGAAGGGAAACAAACAAATATATACTTGTCTATTTTTTCTATAGAAAAAATAGGCAAGTATCTATTGTGTTGAGAACCAAAGTGGTTTTGAGATTTCAGAATACAAAGGGTTAATTATGATTATTGGATTCAGAGGGTTATTTGATGAGTCACACAGTGTACGTGGACGTCACAATATACACAGGTCTGGACGCTAACCAGACGTCATGTGTTGACGTTAACCAGACGTCATGTCAGGATTGACGGAATGGGGTCCTTAGTCCTCAAGTGACGTGGTCCACATCTGCGTCACCGTGTCTGCAGCATGCACCACAGCTAGCGTACCACATAACCAGCAATCACGAGACGTAGAATCAATGTTGGTTTAATGTAGGGCCAGCGTCTACGACGATGGCCCAACATTAAACCAACATTGATCCGATGTCTAATGTTTCCTGGAAGTAATATCTCTGAAAGATAAATTCCGTGTTTTAAATTGAACCAGTTAATATAAATCTCCGCAATTTGCTTTAAAAATCAAATCAACTTTATTGCAGACAATGTAAAATACGTCTTGTTACAACAGCAAATAATACACAATATAATAGGGGGTAGAAAACTTGGGCCGAATTTTTTATGAATATTTCTCTTTATGGAGAAATCGATGACACACGCTATTTGATGACACACGCTATATTAAAAATTGTAAGTCCAAGCTAATAGAGCTTTAACAATATTAGACAATTTCTCTGAATTTTTAAACATTTCACTGTATTTTAAGCTCTTTATATTTTTTTATACACAATATCACTAAGTATATAGCCAATAATGGTGTATTTTTTCTAATTATCTCGTTATGTGCAGCATAGAGTTTGTCCTTGGGGCAGGTTTTAGAGGTCATAGTGTCAACTGACTAACGACATGTGTCTGCTATAAGCCATGAGTGTGCAAAAGGCTGTAGCTGCCTATTTGTGAAGTAACGAGTTACATCCTTTTGCCTCCGCTCGGCTGTGTACCCACTGACTGAAGAGCTATCGAGCAAAGACAAAAGGCAGTAGCTGCTTGTAGTTACTGCCTTTTGACTTTGCTCGGCTGCAGGGAGCTGTATAAGAGGAATCCCCTAATATCGCTAACAGGAATCCCTTAATATCGCTCATTTGTCATTGATCAGCCACTAATTGCGCCACCAAGTGGCCGCCTCCGGCAACACGAGTGGCCGGCACTACACCGCATTAAGGGAGTAACCCATCAAACCCTAGAGGCGAGGTATAGGCGGCCACCACACCGCATTAAGACCGAGTGATAGGCGGGCAATACATGGCATTAACCCATTAAACCCTACAGGCTGTAGATCATGCTGCCCAGTATCTTTACACAGTTGATCTGAGTTTTAATATGTCACATAAAAAGGCTTATACCAGGGGGTGACACCTGCTTATACATATTGTAGTTCGTGCTGGTGAAATATAGGCTTAACTATAAAACATGTTTCACCAGATCCTGGGAGTAGCCTTTTTTCATTTTTCTCGGCTTATTTTGTATCATCATTGAATTCTGTCGTGAATTTTATAATATGGCATGGCATGCTACACCCAGGATCTGGTGAAACAGACTGTAGGCGAGGGAAAATATACTGGAGAAGCGAAAAGCACTTTTTGTCTAAATCATGAGCACACGTTTTTGTTTTTTAGTGGTTATATATGCTGAAAGGTGACTAAATTATAGCTGCCCCCCCCCCCCTCAACTGAAATCCTGGGTGCTCCCGTGGACGATAATAGAGTCATAACGGGATTAACCGGAAGCCACCCAGAAGCTATGCGCATGCCCACAGGCCGCCCTGTCGGCATTTCCTGATCACGTGAGCTATGGAGACCATGTGACCACTTAGTTCTCAACCAGTCGCCAGGTGCCGTGAGCGTCAATCACACCAATTCCCGCGGGCCAAAGGCAACCCGTGTAGAGAATGTTTCATCATAATGCTATGCCGATGTCGAGCCAATGTTGGGCTAATGTCTCCGACAGTGGACCAGCATTGGCTCAGTGTTGGGCGACACTTAGCGATCATAGGATTAATACGTTTGTCTGGATTGAAGGCAATAAACACCCGTAATGGAAGTTGTCTACTGGTAGGGGAGGGGGGGGGGGTAGGTAGGGGTAATGACTAGCTGAATTATTACCAAAGATGAAAAAACATTTATTTCAGATTATTGTTTTCTATTAAGCGCCAGTAATGGAAGTAGTCGTCTGGTAAGTTAACGGGGGGGGGGGGGTGTATACAGATTAGCGGAATGTCATCAAAGATCTCTAGTTTTCAATTTTTTTATGTAAAGTAAACTAGAATTACATTACAGTTTACCGATTATTTTTGGAATGAAATAGTGAATGAATACAAGAGCCTTCTCTAAACATAGTTCTGGATTAAGTTTAAAAATTCCTGTTTGATTTTATTTGAATCACAAACCCATCAGCACAAGACATTGACCCAATGCTGCTTCAATGCTGGGCCAACGTCTGCGACGCTGGACCAGCATTGAAACAGAATTGCCTGAACGTTTCGTGTTTGCTGGGTGATTGTTCATTGTGTAGGGGAGGGTGGGGCATTATGGCTGGTCGAGCCGGTGTCCATAGGAGACTGGGGGGCAGTGGTCGCGCGGGGGGAAACAGCGTTAATATTTTATGCGGCACTCTGCCTGGTGGCTGACAGCCCCTTCCTGGTACAAATAAAGCGATTTGCAAAAATAAAACTAGATGAAAGCATGAAAATCACCGCGTTAACCCTTGTGCTGGTAGGGCCGTATATATAAATTTTCAAACATAAAATGCCAATGACATCCAGGGGTTTTGGAAACAAGTTCAACAAAAAAAACACCACAAAAAAACACAAAAGAACACAACATTTCAAAAAAATAAATAATCCGGGTTGGGGCTTGACCCACCCACCCACCTCCGAGTTTTTCTCGGATTTTTGGAATTTTTTTAACTTGACAAAACCCTTTAGTTTGTGATAGATGCTACTCAGTTTATCAAAAAATTAACATTATGGAAATTTTTTATTTTTCATAAATATAAAGATTTATTTTCGTCATTTGGAAGTTCCAAATGCAGACAACTTAATTTCAAAAATGAAAAAATTATAAAAATAATAATACAAAAAATAATGAAAAGTAAGAATATTAAGAATAATTATAGATAAAAAATAAAAATAATAAATAAATGCGATTTAAAAATACATAAAAAAGCCATCCAGCAGGAGCAGGGTTCTCCAAATCTTTCATTTTATCAGTGATAGAGTCTGCTAAGATGACTTCAATATGTATATAAACGGGGCAAAGTGGGGTTTATACACGCTTAGAGGGGGCTTGGTGGATGTACTGATGTATAAATGAGGGTTTAATAATGTATAAGGCCTGGTTTTCTAGGATTTATTCTCATATAGGGTCGAGTTTTCTGGGATTTATTCTCGTATTCACATGGGACCCGTCAGTCAATCAGGGCGGATATACTAAGTCTCTATAGCGACAGCACAAAGCCGGGTACTCAAACAAATACTACTGACGCTAAGGTAGTGCTGGGGTGATGATGGCCCGGAAGTCCAAGCAATGAGCCAGCATTAAGTAAAGTAATGCTGAGTTTACCCTTTCAGCGCGGGGGCCACTTTAGACGTCACATTCTGGCGTATATAGACGTCAAAATCTGACGTCTTTACACGTCAGAAAGTCGATCCCTGCAAACTATTTCTAATGGCCGTTGACCCTTATTCAAATGAAGCAGAAAGAGCTAACTAAGACATTTATGATGATTTCAAATTGAAAAAACCCTTTGGTCTCCATGTTTTACACGACAGTAATTCAGCCCTTTAGGCGATATTGTTCTAATGCTGGCTCAGCCAAGTCCCAAATATGAGGTTACTGATCAGCTGTAACCATGACAACCACACTGACATCATCTTGATGCTTACCACGAGAGTCACAGCTGATTGGCTGGTGCGTTGTCATGGATATACTATAAGACTGATAGAATATGTGACCGCACATGGAGTGTAATTATTATTACGGGGGGGGGGGAGGGGGTAGGAAGAAAATAGACCATGATTCTAAATATTTTTCCATAAGGATGATAGCGAAAAATATTGTGTAGCTAATACAAAAATAGTCAGAAAATAAATATATCTGTAACTAACAATAAAATATTTTATTCAGTTACTCTGTTAAAAAAATAAAAAGGGTCATCTTTAGCAGAAAATCTGGTATAATTTATTACCTGGTATAATTTATAGTTTATTCTACGGAATAATTTAGTTAACTGTTTTATGTCCCTAACTTTAGGGACATTTTTATGCACAAAAATAAATGTCAACTGCGTCTCCCCAGAAGTGGTCACGGGATCGCCTTTATAATATAAACTGGCTTAATCAGGTCTCATGTAATTAATATGAGCTATAAAAGTGTGACTTCATTAACGTACATGATGGCTTGCCATCCTCTCCTGTCACACTGCCCTAGTGATACCAAGGGTATTCCCCCGGCGCTCACTCTGCCCTGCAAAGCCAAAAGACAGTAACTGATTACTTGAAAAGAAAGGAATTACTGACTTCTGAATTTGCAAGGCAGAACTGGCGTCCCAGGAATTTGCCCTCCGTCATGTCCCCATCAAACATTCAGAGCCCTCTAGTGTGGAGTGGCCAAAACAGCAACCCTCTCGTCCTTAGAGTCGACTTATAATATGTTATTATGTCCTGCATCACATCGCGTCTCAAAAACTTCATCAATTTCTTATGTTAGCTAGGAGAATAGTGTTGTTACAATTAAAATAAAAAATATAACGAATGAAATATTAGTGTTGTTTTGTTCAGAGAGATGTATTGTGATTGGTTAGTTTATCAGTGGTTTTCTCCCAGCAAACACGAGACATTGAACCAATGCTGGTTTAATGCTGGGCCACCGTCTACGACGCTGACCCAACATTAAACCAGCATTGGTTCAACGTGTCGTGTTTGCTGGGTCGTCTTTTCGCCGCTCTGTCTCTCCTCGGATTAATTCCTGACGGACCGGTTGATGTCACTGATTAAGTGGTTTCCTCTCCCTCTTGGCTCTATTATCCCCACCCTCCCGCCTTTTCCCACTTAGCTCTGTTATCCCGCCTCTCCTCCATGTATCCAGCCTGCGCCCACTTGGCTCATTTACCCCCACCCTCCCGCCTGCTCCCACTTATTTCCCGGACCTTCTTCCCCTTCTCTCCCTTGTTCCCGGCTCAGTCTCAATCACCACCCACAATCACGTCACCCCCTGAAGACGACAACAATCACTGGCAACATCACACTCTCTATGTGCAAGATCACAGTATAATAATATAGATAACTTAGGTTTTGTGTACAAAATGCCCAGATATACATTGTGAAAAAATAGTCATGTAGGTCTACTTTTTTAAATAAATAAATCTTGATGGTATTGACGGGAAAAAGTCATATGTTCCAGTTATTTTCCGTGTGTTCAAGAATTTAATTTAGCTAATTGACATTATTTCAAATTGAACATGCTGGTAATATTTTAGGCCATATAAATATTTTCCCATAGTGATAATTACCACTTACTCTTACAGTGCGGGGATCGAATTTAGACGTCAGAATCTGACGTCTGTAGACGTCAGATTCTGACGTCTAAAATCGATCCTCCCACTGTAAATATTTCTTATGGCCGTAGACCCCTAACATAGGTATTCAAATGGATTAGAAAGAGCTAACTAAGACATTTATGATGATTTCAAAATAAAAAAAACCTTTTGGTTTCGATGTTTTTTTACAAATTATTCAGCGCCTCAGGGGTTAAAGCGCTGTTTTATTAACAGGTTAAATGTCAATGGGGAACAAAATGAGTGTTTGAACAACAAAATTTTCAAATGTTTGGTCCCAAATTGAACAAATATGTGTAATTTCCACCCGCTTGAAGTTGCGGGTCGCGGTAGCGGGACAAAACTTCAAGTGCATGAGTGAAAATTTAAATTATTTATTTTAGCCCCTCAAGGGTGAAGCGCGGGATCTGTAGATCCATAGATTCCATGGATTAAAACAGGAAAACAGGGTGAACGTCACCGTCACAGCATGCCTGGTGTCATCATCACCATTGTAATACAGTGACACGTTACCATGACAACCTGATGACACGGCTTATCAGTGACACTACTGTAACTATGACTACTAACACGACACATAGAAACATGGCAATTAACAGAAAATGCAAAAATACAGAGACAAATAAAACAACAATGGAAATAAATGTGTATGAGTTTCTATCATAAAATGCGACATCGCCACTTAATTGAAGGGTTTACCAAATGATATGTAATTGTAATATTATCCACCTTTAGTGCTTAAAGGGTGTGAGTGCCACTTTGTAAAGTGACACTTTCTCTCTTTCAGCGCGGGATCGTCTTTAGACGGCAGATTCTGACGTACTAAAGGTGACGATTTAATCCAGCTCAAGATGGTCAAAAGCCGTTGCAAATGTGAATTTTACTTTGATTTACTTTGTAAATTCAAAATAATTTAGTCCCCATTTCGGATGCCTCCCCTCCCTCAGCGAAAATGACACATCGACCTGATGCTGGTTTAATGGTGGTCCATCGTCTACGACGCTGGACCAACATTGAACCAGCATTGGGTGAAGCCTGGTATTTGCTGGGTTATAGTGGGTGTAGATTACAGAGCGATGCCAGAGATACCAGACCCTGTACCCCGCGCTATAATGTGACGCCATCTGGCGACTAATTGACCTAACTCCCGCTATTATCGCCCAGATAACACCTGCCACCTGAGCCGCCATAATGACTAGAGTATTGTGATGTGTGGTCCATGCTTCATTTAGACGACATGATACGATGATAATCAGCAGTTAAAAGAAATACAAATCAAATCAATCAAAGTAAACACGTAAAAGACATACACAGAAACAAAACAACAATATTAGATAAAGTAACTCTTGGGAATGTGTAGGCAATGGATCATTGCTATATAGAGAAGGAAAATATGTGGTAAAAATTGGTTTAAATTTGTCTTTCTATCTTAATGCATTAAAGAGATAGACTAGAGTCCCTTTCCTCGCCCACCAGGACAATAACACATTGTAAAGACTTGGTTATTAGTATCATACAGTTAGCGTAACTATACATTTAGAAATACTTAGTCCCGATAATCTTCAATAAATCAATCTTGCTATTACCAAAAACTTTATATAGTTTTATATATAAAGTTCTTGCTATTACATACCTTATACTGGGAGTGGTTTGGGGCTGCTATGGTCGTTTTTGACAAGTTTATCATTTTTTATTAGCAGGTTAATTCATATTTATTAGGAATGAAATATGTATAAACATCAAAATTTGCAAATATGTATTCGCAAATTAAGCAAATATGGGTAATTTTCACCCATTTGAAGTTGTGGATCGCGGTAGCGAAAACACAACTTCAAATGGGTGAAAATTTAATTTATTTAATTTAGTGCCTTAAGGATTAATTTTGGTCTACCGTCTACAACGTTGTGCCAGCATTCAGCCATCATTGGGCACTATCATGTGTTAGCAGCCCCTGTATTAGTCATGGTTTGGCCACATAATTCGCCTGTTTGTTACAATCATGTACAGATATTCAAATCAATTAGCTGGTTATTTATGGCAGTAACCCCTTGGTGCGCACAAGCAAATTATATTCAAATTTTTGAATACAAATGTGAGAAAATTATATCCTTGGCTTTTGAAATAATCAGTTACCCATGTAACCACTATAAATATAATACATGTATTTTAAATTATATAAATTTCCTCATATTTGTTCAATTTGAGGCCAACCATTTGCAAATCTTGATGTTTAACCACCCATTTCGTTGCAAAATAACAGTGATTTGATCGACTAATAAAACAAATTATAGCCGTGTAGTATTATAATACCGGTACGCTAGGTTTGAATAAAATATTATTTTCATAATATTGTCGGCATTTATTCATAAATAATTTAAGTGATTTGGTTATATTTCTGCCCCTGGTACGCCAAGCGCTAAGCGGGCAGCACATAAATTCACATTAATGAAAACTTTATGACTTGTCTATTGGTTGCTAATGACGTCACGGTATGGTGATGACGTCACAATCAGGGTATAATGCCCCCTGATTGGTGTAATGACGTGTCCGCTTTGTCTGCTCTAGTTATATGATAGATTAGAGGTGTAAACCCTTTCAGTGCGGTGACTGATTATAGAAATCAGATATTGACGTCCTAAAGTCGATCCCCGCATTTAAAGAATAAAAAAATATATATTGGCCGTAAATCCATAACATAGGTATTCAAATGAAGCAGAAAGAGCTATCTAAGACTTTTGTAATGATTTCAAATTGAAAAAAAACACTTTGCTCTCCATGGTTTATACAAATGTATTCGAGCGCCTAAAGGGTTAACCTTTAGCTGCCCACGACTTTCGCTTTGACATACTAGTATACTCTTACATATTTATAACTAGGAAAGGAAATGATAAAAAATAATTTCGACCCTTAATCACGTACATGGCCGTTTTCAATCTTATTGATTGACATTTACACAAAACAATTGAAGGGGACACAACTTCAAGAGGGTGAAAATGTAGACTTTATAATTCCGGTTTAATTGTACATAAGCTAGTCCTAGTGTTTACTGTCTTAGAGTCATTGTACGTCCCGTAAAAATGGATAGGTTGTCTAATGTTTAAGTATCTGAGGTTTAAACAAATTTGATGCCCCTTTCTTCACCAGTGCTTATTATTTACTAATCAGTTTCCCAGAAAACACGAGACATCGATCCAATGTCGGTTTAATGTTGGCTTATCGTCCACTACGTCTGCCCAACATTAAACCAGAATTGTTTCAACGTCTCCTGTGAGAACTAATACGCGACCTTGACCCGATGTTGGATTAATGCTGGGCCACCGTCTACGACGCTGGCCCAGCATTAAACCAACATTGGGTCAATGTATCACGTTTGTTGGGATTGTATATATATATATGTTAACTGACTGATCTCCTTGTTGTGTAAGACTGTCACTAGGTAGCGCTAATTGATTTATGGGGGTGTTTTAGGGGGGTATTTATGGGGTTTTATTGGCTGACACAGGATTACCCTGTATTTACAGTATGTACATTCTGACCACTAGACGGGGCTGTCATCACCGGGGTGTATAATATGAAGGTGTCCGGAGAATGCGTTGGCCGAACAATCATTAGGCCAACTGTATTTTCTATATATTCGAGTTTACTCGATTTAAAATATTTGAATGATTAGCAATTATTCCACGACGCGGAATAATTCGAATAAATTTCATTGAATATAAAATGAAAAATACATGTCCTTTTCCCGCTCAGTCATATAATTTAAATTTTCACCCACTTGAAGTTGCCGCGACAACTTCAAATGGGTGACAATTACTCATATTGTTTGATTTCAGATCAAATATTTGCAATTTTTTCCCAATAACTGTTATTTAACCTCTTAATGAAACAAATGAAAAACAGCTTAATGGGTAAAGTTTCAAGAGGGTGTCATTTTCATGATGTATAGTTTGACAACGATAATTTCTTCTCGGCGAAGCGTGGTTCTGGAACATAAAACGTACTTTTATGCCTGTGACCAGTTGATCTGTGATGTTTATTATGATAAGCTCGGTCAATATGCCTACATGATACATGGACAAATAGCATTGTGTAATTACTACAAACATACCCTTTAACACCAGGTGTAACAGCCATGGGGATTATAGGGTTATTTGCTGTCTTTATAGAGTTCAGAGGCCGGGTTGAGTCGGGGGTGATTTGTGGGCAATGTATGTCCGCTTAATAATTCAGGAACGACTTCCCTGTAGGACGAGTTGGTAATCTGTGTAATTTACCTGGAATTAACGAGGATAACTCGGTCCAAATTAACCCGGCAGCTGAGGGCGAAATCACCCACAAAAAGCTGTGACCTTATAACTCCTGTGGGCATGATAATTATCAGGCATATATTTTAATTTGGAACACATATAGTTCAAATTTGAATAAATATATCAATCTTCTAATAAATTCACCAATTTTTATTTTCTGATCAGAAAATGAAAATTGGTGTAAATTATAAGAAATTTAATATCTTTACTCATAATGTAAATCATTTGTAAATTCATACTTAACGGAACCAGCGTTCCTGCCAATCAACATGTGCGTTACATGTTTACATTATTTAAGAGGCGTGCTGTAATTGGTCAGTGAGTGTCAGCGTCAGTGACTGTCATAACTGTCATCACGTCACTGACTTCACTGACGCGTGACAATAGAGTCATTGATACCCCACCCCGCCACTAGGGGGCAGGTGTAGACGATGGACGGGAAACAATGGCAAGCCAAATGGGGAGAAAATAATTAAATTACAGACAGATTTTAAATATTCATCTCTTAATGAACGATACAAACTGGGAATTTGTAAAAGAAGCGCTCCGTTTATTTTATAAGAGAAAACAAATTGCTATAATACGAATGATTCGAAACTTTTTCCAATGAAATAAATGTTTCAGTGGCCTTTGTATCGCGCTATACCGTGAATTTAAATTTAATCAATTATATGCCTACTGTTGAATTAACAAAAAATACACCCACGAAAAATGTAATGTGCTGTGCGATTAAAACCGATTAAGACGATCTTATTAAGTTAATTATGATACACACTTTATTAGTTTTTAATAATATCCAAAAAGGCTGTGTGTATTTGTCAGGGCTCACTATTTTCCTTGATAGAGTTGATTAGTTTAGAACCCCATGGAACAAATTCCGGACGTAAAAAATATAATCCTAACATTGTGAGAGTGCCAAGAAGAACTATCCACATGTGTACCGTTAAGCCGTACCTGATTGATTGTGAATTGTGATATTTACTTTATTAGTATTTAAAAAATATCCAAAAAGGCTGCGTGTATTTGTGAGGGCTCATCATTTTCCCTGATGGAGTCGATTAGTTTAGATTCATGCCCTGGTTACCAGATTTTATCATCTCTGCCGCGGTCATAAAATATAATTGGTTGATGGACGCAATCAACGGTTTACTCTCTTAAACAATGCCATGTTAGGTTGATTGGCATTATCTGGCCATTATCTGCCATAATCTGGCATTAATCAACATGCCAGGCTGGATGGTAACACAATGCTGATCTAATTCTAGCCCAACGTCTGCGACGTTGGGCCAGCATTAGATCAACATTTGGTTCACGTCTGGATCCCAGACCGGCCATTCCATCAGCACCCCTCCGGTCATCATAACCATAGAAGGCGGCTATTCCAGCATCCCCCCGCCGGTTATCATGACAACACTGCTGTAGTTAACGGGGTTATTTAGATGTCACTAAAGCCAATTAAAAGCCGGCTAATAAAGTGCTGCCATTAAGCCAATCAGGAGTCAGCTAACAAAGTGCTTCACATCAGCCAGGCAGGTCACGTGGTCTACCAGGCCCGTTAACGCTAGGTGGCGCGGAGTGATAACCACTTTCTGGCAGATGGCGACCGCTTAAAAACGATGTCGTAAAAAGCTCTGAATGAGGTTCGCTATGGCGCCTTGATAGAGACGGGAAGTGAGCGAGAAGTGGACGAGATAAAACGGGATTAACGAGAAAAAACAACATAACCTCACCAGAATTGTGATGTAGATAATATGACGCTCTGACACTATGGTAGAGTTCATAACCTCCGCTTTTAACCCTTAAAGCGCTGAATTATTTTTTCGTATAAACCATGGAGACCAAAGGGTTTTTCATTTTGAAATCATCATAAATGTCTTAGTTAGCTCTTCCTGCTTCATTTGAATACCTGTGTTATGTATCTACGACCATTATAACTATGTTTACACTTACAGTGTGGGGATCGACTTGAGACGTCAGAATCTGGCGTCTACAGACGTCAGATTCTGACGTCTAAAGTGGATCCTCGCACTTTACGGGTTAAAATAACATTATTTGTGAAGATGACCTAACCTTATGACTTCATCATTTTAAGTAATTTTCACCCGATAAAATTGATAAATCTGTCGCAGCAAACACAAAACATTTGCATAGTATTTGTGCAACGCTGTATAAATTGTATAGAAATGCTGGGATTGTATCGACTAAAAGCGTTGACTGACGAGAGAAACGGTATCAGGTCTGAATTAATCCTAATTTTAAATGAGTGTTTATTATTTGCATATTTCACTATGTTTTTTTTAGAAAATAAGTAAATATTTTTTATAAGAGCCCAGTTATAAAAATAATTAAAAATTAAATACCCCCCCTTGTTTATTATTTTGGGTGAATGTTTCCAAAAAATTTTTCGAAATTAAATACCCCCCCCTTGTATATTATTTCGGGTGCACCCCATTGGGCAGCACGCGCTAACAGGATGTGTGGGCGGCACATACACTTAACATTCTGACCTCTAAGTCAGCAACAAACCGCCTATAAAACAGTCTGAAAGACCAATTACGTCCTAGCGTGCGTTTTTAAAACCCAAATGTGTACAAACCACCGAAAAAAATGATTATCAATTTAAAATGTGGGTGTTTGTCACATATTTCATGTCGGGAGCTGTTCTCTCGTCCAAAGGAACACAGTAGTACAAACTGTTCAGTTTGAAAGTAAACATTGCTGTTGCCTTCGCATGACATCTTGCTACAATTCCTTGCTTCGAGCCAGAAACATTGAAGAATGGATGAAAATAAATTTAAATCGTATTAATCTCATATTTGAAAATATTGTTTTGAAAAAATAAGCAAAATTATTTTACTGAGAATTGTCGATTATTTACTTGTATAATTGTAGGTTTTTCGATTGTTTTTAGCAAAAATAAGTTCTTGTTTTTACAAAAATAGACTAAGGCTGCCCTTGTTAACTGTGAGTTTCTAACGGACTATGAGCTGAGACTGTCTGTGGGCGGGGGGTGTCCACACCCCGGCACAGCCTAATGAAAGCAGAGACAAGATCATTAGAGTGAATACAAGCACTGTCTACCCTCCCCCCGAGACCTCCTTAACCACCCAGCCCCGCCCAGATACACCCCCTCTACCGACAAAACCCTTTCATGACAAGACCTAATTAGCATTTTGTGACCCACCTGTACCGTCATGCATTGCTCTCTTCCGTTTATGCACCGGAAGTTAGTGGTCATATACATCAGTAAATTCTGCGAGATAAACCGTCATTAGCAAATCTTCAAAATACACTCATTACTGCGCATGCTCAACGTAAACCTCTAATTCCGGTTGAAACAGTTGAACAACACACATTGACCTAACACCGACCCAACGTCAAGTCAACGCCTGATGCTCTTCGAGGCGAAACCTGACTTCATTTTGGCCTGAAGTTTCGTTTTCAAACAGCTATTACGCGTGTTACACACAATGTCACGATACAGCAGGTGTAGGTTGCGCCAATGTCTGAATGCCATAACAATTTCTAAAATGAGAAATTATTCACTGAAATAAATGCACATTGTTTGCATCAAGATAGCGATACGTTTCTATTTTTTAGGTGCTGCATCAAGCTCAACCCTTCACATTTTTTCATTCATTTAAAACTTGTCTTACTGATACACGTTTTAAATAAATGGAATCAATTGGTATTTTTCAAGTATTTGGATACAATATCACGGGCACCAGTCATACAACAATAGACGCTTAACTCTTACAGCGCGGGAATCGTCTTTAGACGTCAAAATCTGACGTCTGTAGACGTCAGATTCTGACGTCTAAAGTAGATCCCCGCACTGAAGGAGTAAAAATAGTTATAATGATCGTAGACCCATAACATCTGTATTGAAATGAATCAGAACGAGCTAACTAAGACATTTATGATGATTTCGAATTGAATAAATTTGGTCTCCATGGTTTATTTAAAAAATATTCAGCGCTTGAAGGGTTGAACATCTACGATTCTAGAGATGTTGATAATATAGGAATCGTGAGCACGAGTTAACCCTTAAAGCGCTGAATTAATTTGTAAAAAACATCGCAACCAAATGTGTTTTTTTCAATTTGAAATCATCATAAATGTCTTAGTTAGCTCTTTCCGATTCATTTGAATACCTATGTTATGGGTCTACGGTCATTATAAATATTTTTACTTTTACAGTGCGGGGATCGACTTTAGTCGTCAGAATCTGACGTTTACAGACGTCAGATTCTGACGACTAAAGTAAGAGTTAATGGTAAATAATAGTAAAAGACGTCCAAACTGAGAAAGTTCATAAGCACCCCCTAATTATTTGTGTGTACGCCCTCGGTGGGTGAACCATAAAGAAGGGGTAACTAATGGGGTAATCAAGCGGGGTAAATGACATGTGATGACCGGCACATGCACAGAGGGGTGTGAACCCACATCTGGCGTGCGGCGGTACAGATGCGAGCAGACAAGGTCAAACCACACAATATTGCGGGGAGCCTCCGTGAACGAGAGGTAGCGTGCTCGGCCTCAGACCGCCAGAGTTTAAATTTCGAATCTTGTGTCTAGAGGGCAGTGTCCTCTCATTCATCTCACCATCCTCAGGAGGTTCTCCTGATTCAATTTAGCCTATATGTGCACGAAGGCGGCATAAAACCCCATTCATTTCCTTTCTAAATAGAGCTCGTTGGTTTTGACCTACATAGCACAGGTACTTATTACTGATGCGGTCGATATCGTCTATAATTGACCAATACATAATATATATCCAATTATTACACTTATTACACCAGGCAATGACACGTGACCCGACTCACAGCCTGATTGGCTGCCCACTGCACCACGTGACAGGACAATGGCGTCGTCATCATAAGTCCATAACGAGGCTTGCATTAGTAAACACTTTACGACCAGTCCGTCCGTCAGTCCGTCCGTCATTGGGGCTCTATTTCACGGGCTTCATCTATTAACCCTTCAAGCACTGGAATATATTTGTATATCAGAGGGGAGTAATGTTCATTCCTACTGCCTGGTATAATCCACACAAAAACAAAGTGTTTTTTTTCAATCTGAAATCATCATAAATGACTTAGTTTGTTCTTTCCCCTTCATTCGAATATTTATCACAAAGCCACCACCAGCCATATTACAACATCATGTACAGTTTTACCGTGAATTCATTTTTAACTTAACTTAGTTATTTAACTATATCTTGAAATAAGTTACCACATTTTAAGTTGTATCTCGCTGCCGTGATGTACAACTTTAAGGAACGGCAAAAATAATCCCCAATTTAGAGAAGATTATGCCAGCCCTACTGAATAACGCTAGCTCTAGCCTATAGATGATCTCGAATGATTCTTATTTCGATAAAGATTATTAGGCTACGATAAATAGTGTAAATTTTTTATAGTACACTCTTTTAATTGACAAATACACGTTTTGTGCGTCTCGGATAACCGACTGTTTCAAAAACGTATTATGATTTTTAATCAAGGTTGAATCAATGTTGGGCCACCGTCTTCGACGTTGACCCAACATTGAACCAACATTGGGTGACCGTCTCTTGTTTGCTGTGGAGACAGACGGGTGTTTTTTTTCTCTTGCCGGCAGACGGTGCTGCCTTTTTATTAGGGCGTTATTTATTGGTCACATGATGACTGTGCTGGTCACGTGAGCTCATAGTCTCGCCATTCTCTCGTTTGAGATCCCGCGTGACCTCCAGGCTCACACCACCAGATGCTGAATAACTAATAAAGGTCACACGCTGACCCCTTCCCGGCAGCCTCTAGGGCGCTGTATAACACCACAAACAGTTCACCTCTAGTTGACCCTCACACGACCTTCACCTTTCATCACATAAAACCCTGCTCTGGTCACCATGGTAACTCAATCAGAGGGCTTCATTATAACACCGATGTTAAAGGTGATTGATTGGTCCTTGTTATGTGGTGCAGGTCAAAGGGCAAAGTCAAACGGGAATCACTCTGAACATTAGTTTATGAATTGATGTCATTTCCGAAAATTGTGAATTAATGTATTTTTGCGTTTGTCCGTGATTTTATATATGCCCATATAAATGGGCTAAACTATAGATGGGCTAAACACATGCATGCATTAGACACAGCCTCAATGTTGGTTTAATGTTGGTCCACCGTCTGCGACGCTGGCCCAACATTAAACCAACATTGCGTTGATGCTAATAGGCAGACTTGTAAAAGCAAACAGTAGCACTACATTTAGTTAATTTTCTCTTTCTGTGAGTATAGTGGTTTTGATCGGTTATTTCTATCACCTGACACTAACGCTCGTCTCTGATTAGTTGTTAACAGTTAGATTGTTTGTTTCTATCACCTGACACTAACGCTCGTCTCTGATTGGTTGTTTACAGGTCCCCCGGATGACAGTCAGATGAGAAGGTACCGCACAGCTTTCACCCGTGAACAGCTCGGACGCTTGGAGAGAGAGTTCTGCAAGGAAAACTACGTCTCCCGCCCGCGCAGGTGCGAACTTGCAGCCAGTCTCAACCTACCAGAGTCAACAATCAAGGTCAGTCAAAGTCAAACATAGGTAAAACCGACATCATAATAAGCCATTACAGGGTATTATATATGCTGGTTCTCATCAAGGATTCGATCAGCTTGTTCACTGTAGAATACATGTAAAGCCTTTCATAAGGTTTTGCATGCAATAATTTACACAGTAAAATATAGCTGAAAGGTCATTCATGAAGAATCAGTTAAACTTGCTTGTCTTTGGCCATTTCAGTGCGGTGATTGACTTTAGATGTCAGAATGTGACGTCTGTAGACGTCACATTCTGACGTCTAAAGACAATCCCCGCACCGAAATAAAATATTTACAATGGCTGTAGACCCATAACAACATAGGTATTCAAATGAAGCCGAAGGAGCTAACTAAGATAATTATGATGATTTCAAATTGGAAAAACCCACTGAAATAAAATATTTACAATGGCTGTAGATCCATAAAATAGGTATTCAAATGAAGCGGAAGGAGCTAACTAAGATAATTATGATGATTTCAAATTGGAAAAACCCTTTGGTCTCTATGGTTTATACACAAATATTTCGGGTTTGTAAGGGATAAATTTAAAAGTATAAAGAGTATCATAAATCGGTCACTCAGCCCCAGCTCTCTCACTGAGTACAATCACTGGAGATACTAACAGCGTCTCCGGATAATGGCAATGTGCCAAACCCAGCCGGAGTATACAGATAGCAAGGGTATTCCCCCTGTCCCAGGCCAGGGGGAATACCCTTCCTATCTGTATACAGAGGATTTTCCACTGATCTGATTTTGGTCCTTCCCCAATTATCCACTGAAATGCTGAAGATTAGAAGTATCTATATAAGGATGGGTGACAATGCTGAAGGAGAGTTGTCTTAAAATAAAGCAAATACTGCTTATGTTTTTGTTTGATCACAGGGGCATCCCACTAAGAATCTTGAAATTAAGATTATCATAACTTTCTCTTATTTACATTAGAAAAGTTAAGATAAATCTTAACTTTTCTAATGTAAATAAGAGAAAGTTAAGATAATCTTAATTTAAGGATTCTTAGTGAGATGGGGCTCAGGTTCAAAACTATTTCATGTACATGGTATCAAATCATATATAATTGTAAAAAAAAAATTATAGTCTCTGTTCTTATTTACTAATTCGTTTTGTCATGTGTTTTCAGGTTTGGTTCCAGAATCGTCGTATGAAGGACAAGCGTCAGCGTATGGCGATGGCCTGGCCTTACGGTATAGCCGACCCTAACATCTACGCCTACATCATGAACGCGGCCGCCTCACTCAGTCAGTACCCGTATCCTCCCGCTGCCATGCCTACTACCACACCACTGAATTACTACGCCAGCCTGGGTCTACAGCGTGCCGCGGCGGCTTACACACCGTACGGGATGCACACCCCTCTACGGCCTCGGTCTGAGATGATACCAGGGAGCCCTCTACTGAGAGCTGGCGTACCAGGGGCAGACCCTCACGCCGCCGCCGCCGCTGCCGCTGCTGCCGCCGCGTCCACGCCTTGCAACCTGAATCCCGCAGTGAGGGAACCTCTTATGACGTCACACCATCAGGGGGGAATCCTTCATGGACATCACACACCCTGCAGCGCCTCTGGTGGTGACCCCTGTACGTGTCCAGGAGTCACGGGGTTACTGTACCCCGGGTGTTTACCCCCTGTTAGCACAGCTCCCCCCACGTCTATAGCCACCCCCACCCCCCTGCTCCCCTCACGGGTACACACCCCGCCCTCAGCATCCACACCATCACAATCATCACCTCCCTCACAGCCTACCCTGTTCCAGCCGTATAAAACAGACAGTGAGCGAGCGTGAGGTATGACGTCATAGATGGACAGGAACTACGTCAGCAGAATGACGTCAAAGATAGAAATAAACTATGTCATACACTATCAGTGAAACAGAGTGAGGAGAGCAAACTGATGTGACGTCATAGACAGACACGTGATAGGCACGTGACAGCAGCCCCGTGACGTCACAGATAGTGACGCTGATAGATGCTAAGCAAGGAGAGCAAACTGACGGGGTCAGCATACGTCACAGACGCCAAGTGACGTCATAGACACTAAGTGACGTCACAGACACTAAGTGACGTTACACTGAATGACGTCACAGACACTCAATGACATGATAGAAAATTAGTGACGTCATAGACACTAATGACTAAGTGGCGTCATAGACATCAAGTTACGTCAAAAACACTGAGTGACGTCATAAACGCTATGCGACGTAAAATAAACGTCAGGTTGAGTGACGTCATAGACACTCGGTGACGTCATAGAAACTATGTGACGTCATGGAAACTGTAACATCATTGACACTCAGTTACAACTGATGGGCGAGATCATGTGCAATGACGTCATAAACTAATGCAAACATTATGAGCTTAGCAAAGGCGTCATAACTATGACGTAAGCAATGCGAACTCTGGCAATGACGTCATAGCTTTGACCTAAAAGATGTGAACTCTAGCTATAAGGTCATACTGATGACACAGGCGACGTGAAATCTGATAATGACGTCATTGTGATCACGTGGGTATTGTCATTATTGTAGTCACGTGACAATCTTGCCATTTCTATTGGACATCATGACATCACTCGTCAGCCAATCAACAGACTTGTCTCATTTTCACTTATTACAAACCATTGATATATAACACAGTCAGCTAGTCCGACACTCAAGCATGTGCCCAATGTTGGTTTAATGTTTAACATTAAACCAGCATTGGGCCAATATCTCGTTTTGCTGGGTGGTCACCTCACTGTTTAGTAGCCACCCAGAAAACATGAGACATTGATTTAATGTTGTTTTATTGTTGGACCACCGTCTACGACGCTGGCACAACATTAAAACAACATTAGGCCACCATAGGTTCTATGTCCCTTGTTTTTGTGGCATAAGCACCGAAACAGTGGCACCATTGATTACATAATGTTTCATGTGCACCAAAGATATATATGTTAATGTGAATTATGTTAATCACTTCTGTCACGTGACCAATATGTAAATAAGCTATATTAGTAGCACTCACAGATATCAAAATGTCGCTTAGCAACGATATCAAAATATATATATTACGCTGGTCTTTAGAGTAATTTGCATATATTTGCAAATATGTGCATCTATTTAAGTATACGTCGAGGCCCTATACTGTGTATTATTTTGTTGTTATTTCAATAAATTAACATAATCGGAATGGCATGATCTGAATTTTATACATAATAAGATAGCAATTACATATTATATTGCGTGTATGATATTTACATATATTTATTAAGGAAACTGGCAGCATGCAAAGGGTCGACTCTTGGGGTACCATAAGTAGTATTCACTTTTCTCACGCGAATATCAACCCCCTAGCATTCATAGTGTCATAAGTGTCACTCATTTGAGTGACATTAATGACACTTTGGTTGCTAGGGATGCCATTTTTTATGTTATTTTGTACACAAAATACATTAGTTGCGATTTTAACCCTTAACCACAGACGTCAGATTCTGACGACTAAAGTCGATCCCCGCACTGTAACAGTAAAAATATTTCTAATGGCTGTAGACCCATAACATAGGTATTCAAATGAACCGGAAAGAGCAAACTAAGACATTTATGATGATTTTAAACTGAAAAAAAACCTTTGGTTGCGATGTTGTTTACAAATTAATTCAATCCGTTTATGTAGCAGGTCAAATCACAATTATAGTCGTTTTCTGACCCGTTTTATTAGAAATTTAAATCACTTTTATTGGGAATGAAATGAGTGTTTGAACATCGAGATTTGCAAACGCTCGGTCTCAAATTAAATAAATATGTGTCAGTTTCAGCCATTTGAAGTTAAGGGTGGCGGTAGCGAGACACAACTTCGAATGGGTGATGTGTGATGTTGTTGGGAATGGAACGTGTGTTAAACCGCAAAATTTGGAAATGTTTTGTTTTAAATTGAAACAAATATGAGTAATTTTCACCCTTATGAAGTTGTGGATCGCGCTAGCGAGACACAACTTCATAAGGGTGAAAATTTAAATTACTTAATTCAGCGGTTCAAAGGTTAAAAAACGATGTTTTCAAAACTTATCATTATCATTGAATTAAATATTTTAATTAAAGATGCCAGATTGTAAGCTGTTAAGATATTGTTTTCGTTATTAGAATCTTGTTTTTAGTTTGTCGCAATGATAAATTGCGTAGCCTCCGATTTAATGAAAATGTTACACATTTCGTGAAAATGTTACTTGTTATAAGTCGATAAACCAGTGTTAAGTTACTAGCATTGCCCCAACGCTGCATTAACATTGCGCCAGAATTTCCAATGCTGACCACTATTATAGCAGCGTTGGCCCAATGCTTAGCGTTCCCTTGGAGTAATCACTGTCTTGAAAAATGTCGTGCTTCTCAAATAAAGCTTATATCGTACGTGTAGTATTAAATAAAATATAAATTTGATGTAGTCTCACTCGTCCACAGCCCCCGGGCTGCTGATAAGGGGGTCTCGAGCCAATTTATTTTTGATGCAAAGGAAGAAAAGGATCTGAACAACATTGTAAATAAATATAAAAACTACGTAAAATTTAAATTGGATTAAGGGCTACCAGTTGATACCCCTTCAAGGGTATAGAAGAGGGGTTCTGTCCAATTTACATTTTCTTGTGGCAGAGGAAGAAAAAAGATCTGAAAATTTATGTAGATAGATTTACTCAATATAAAATTGAAACTGGATATATTTCCCGCTTGCTATACATCAATATTGCTTTGCAAATGCAAAAGGCAGTATCTGCTGACTTGTAAAGTAAGCAGATACTGTCTTTTGCCTTTGCACGGCAGCATATACGTGTTATTGTACGATATTGGAGAAATCTAGTTATTATTATTATTATTATTACTGTACATACTTTTAAATCTGTGAAAAAATGTGAATCCCGGTATCTGATGATCTGAAATGACTATTTTGCTTGGTATTGATCAGGGGCTGATCCACAATGGGGGTCAGTGGGGGTTCAGACCCTTTTTTCTAAAACAAACTTGCCAAAAAACGGTATTGGATACTTAAAATGTGCGGCCCAAGTCTGGTATTTGACAACCTTATTAGAATTACAACTGAATGACAGGCTGAACCACTCCTCGATTGTAGAGAATATGTTATTCATGGTTCCATGATTCATTTAGAGAGTGGTTGAATTTTACTCACTTTGAAAATTTGTTTCAAACTAAGTTCCAAAGTGAGTAAAATTTAATTACTTTCCACTCTTCGATTGGTCGGAGGTAGAATACTAGACTTTGTCTAAATTTAATCGGGGAATTTGACACTCTAATTTTGCGCTAATATATGAGGGGTTAACACTCTAAATTTAATAGGGTAGTGCCTCAACATGAGGCACTACCCTAGTAAATGTAAAGTGGCAAATCCCTAATTAAATATATTTGCTGAGAAAAATCATTAAACGACACCCAAATTAGTAATTATTCAATCGTATCCCCTCTCTTCAAAGTTCTGGATACGCTCCTGATAATTTATGAGTTTAAAAATGAATCTTGGAAAAATTTCACACGAATTGTTTAGAAGGCGATTTTTTGTACTTTTCAGCGAGGTCTCCTGAATTAAAACATGGCTAACGTCATAGACTGGGCTCAACATTAATCAAGGAAAATGCTCATTTTATGTTCTAGATATGTGTTTTTACATTTACATCATTCACATGTACATAGCTTATATTATCATGTCATGTATGTTATAATTATATACAAGTGAACTAGGAATAAACTTTTTATTCCCCCATGTCAATGCGGTGTTACTTATTATTCCCCCATGTCAATGCGGTGTTACTGTTTATTCCCCCATGTCAATGCGGTGTTACTCTTTTTTCCCCATGTCAATGAAGTGTTACTCTTTATCCCCCCATGCCAATGAAGTGTTACTCTATTTCCTCATATATTCCAATTCTTCAATACACATCATTTCAAAACCAAAACACAGGAGCAAATCAGTGCACAACTCAACGGACGATACAGGTTAACAGGATGTTCAGTGCGGGGACCTGTAGACGTCAGATTCTGACATGACATATCACACTTGATTATCGGATTATTGGTTTAAAATCTTTTCTTTTAAAATGTCCGCTGGTGGCCATCTTGATTTTTTCCGTTTACAGCTAAACACAACATAGGATTGATGGGGACATTTAGGAGAGCGGTATATGTCTATGTAGGGATACTCAGGCTAATTTTCAGCTCTGATTCACAAATCTCTACCCCAAACCTTAAAATGACCAGTTTAATGCGTCGATTTTCTTGAATTGGCGGAGGCCAATTTGAATTTTCAGCGATAATTCAAAATGTTCAAAGATGCCAGTCTGACATGTTATCTAAACTTTTCATGCATCAATAATCACGGTCTCACCCAGATATTCCATTTCGCGGTAGCTTCATGATACTGAAAATTTATGTGATTTGAAAAATTTAGATCTCAATAAATATCAGCGTTTCAAAATTAAGGCATATTTTACATTGAGCAGCTCATTATGCGGGTGCTGAATAAAACACAGAATGTCGATTGTAGACGACATCAAGCCCTAGGGATTAAAACAAGGAATGTCTACTGCAATCAACATCAGTACCCTAGGGTTTAAGGGGTTATAGCTTAAGACAATCTGGATCTGAGTGGAAGCATCAGTACTACCTTATCAGGAATATGGGGCTTAAGCGGTGTCAGATATATGGAACCTAAAGGGTGTCACATGACCAGGAGGGTGCTACAGCCCCCTGAGACTAGCCCCGTCTGGCGATCATGTCCGTCACTAATCCGCCCTTGCTAACTGCCTGTGTTCACTGTGTCCAACCCCTACACATAACAAACGTTGGCCCAATGCTGTTTTAATG
>OZ024918.1:62667264-62829764 GCA_964017125.1 Flabesymbios commensalis
GAGCAAAGGGTTTTTCAATTTGAAATCATCATAAATGTCTTTCCGTTTTATTTGAATACCTATGTTATTGATGACCGGTCTAGGGCTAGTACAAATATATAACTCTTAAAAAAGTTTCACCAATAAATCGTTCTAAAACGTCTACATGCATGAAATTAAATCACTTTGAAGGGATACAAAATGCTGCTTTGATACATCATGGGGGTTCAACCCTTAAAGCGCTGAAATATTTTTGTATAAATCATGGAGACCAAAGGTTTTCCATTTTGAAATCATCATAAATGTCTTAGTTAGGGTCTACGACCATTGTTAATATTTTACTCTTTCAGTGCGGGAATCGACTATAGACGTCAGAATCTTCCATCTCTAAACATCAGATAATGACGTCTAAAGTCCATCCTCGCACTGAAAGGGTTAAAGCGTGTAAGTTATTAACACGTTTTTCGCTCCGTAGAAGACAATACACATGATGTACGCCAGTGTAAATAAATGAAATGAATGGGGCGTTAGGCCACCTTTGTGCACACATAAGCTACACTGGGCCAGGATGAGATGGTGAGATGAATGAGATGACACTGTCCTCCAGACAGAAGATTCAAAATTTGAGCCATGGCGGTCTGAAGCCGACCACGCTACCTCTCGGCCACGGAGGCTCCCCACAATATTAAATATGTACGAGTGAGCGGGGAAGAAACAGTTTGATTCTTTGACACTTGAAAGCCAGAGTGGGGTTCGAATCCGCGATCTCCGCCTTTCCAAGCAGGCGGCTTTAACCACTGCACCAGGGCCCCGCCTGTACGCCCGTGTGTGCACACGGACTGTACACACCGTAAAAAATGAAAACATTCATAATAACCCAGCAGACACAAGACGTTGAATCGATGTTGTTTCAACGTTGGTCCAACATCGTAGACGGTGGATCAAAGTTAAATCAACATTGATTCAACGTCTTGTGTCTGCTGGGAAGTATTCAAATGAAGAGGGAAGAACTGAATATTTAACCCTTGTCCTGCTGAATAGTTTTAATTGTATTTTTCATTTATTTGAAGCTGGAATTGCTAACGCAATTTCCAGCTTCAAATGACAAAAAATATTACTATTTATGAAAAATAGACATCTCCAATATTGAATTATTGGATCAACTAAGCATCAACCAAAAAACTATTTTATCAAATTAAGTGATCTTTTTATAAATCTAAAACATCCTTAACCCCGTATATATACGGGTCTAGCAGGACAAGGGTTAAAAAACATATATGATGATTTCAAATTGAAAAAAAATGATTTGGTCTCCATAGTTTTTACAAAAATATTTCACGCTTTGGTGGCGAAAGGGTTTAAGTTATTAAGACGTTTTCCGCTCCGTAGAAGACAAGAGTACACATGATGTACGCCAGTGTATGCACATGATGTACGCCAGTGTATGCACATGATGTACGCCAGTGTATGCACATGATGTACGCCAGTGTATGCACATGATGTACGCCAGTGTATGCACACGGTCAGTACACACCGTGCAGGCACACACAAGAAGGCCGAGTCATAAAGACCGCACTATAAACTCTTTGATGTTACGTACTTTCAATATCGTAAAATTTTATTTTAACGTCTTATTTGCGTGAGAGTGTGTGTGTATGAGTGATGGTATTAACCCTTGTAGGGCTGAAATAGTGTGATACAAACCATAGAGAGCAAAAGGTTTTATTTAAAAAATATCTTAGCTATCTCTTTCCGCTTTATTTGAATACCTATGTTATGTGTCTACGGTCACAAGGCACAGCAATTCGCCACAGTACTCACAAAAAAAAACAGTATCTCATTTACGCCAATTTTTCAAATTTAACCCTTTTCAGCCTGAATTTACCATTGTGATCTTCATCCACTACAAGCCGCGAATTGCTGTCGCAATTCTCGACTTGTAGTGAATAATGATTTTATGTGGTTTAAAAATTAAAGAAAATCACCACGTATACAGACAGACAGACATATATTTTATTGACAGAAAAAAAGAAGTCATTACAGACTTATTTGTCATAGAAATGAGAGAGATATATGTATATGTATATACAAGATTGTTAAATTGGTAAAATCATATGGCAATATACATGGTAGGATAAACATAACTAAAATCATATAAGCTGACATTGCCAAACTAAACACTAGGTATTTCGATAATATAAATGACTAATACTTAAAATAAAATTAAAAGGCATTGCCAAAATAACATAGGGGTCTATCATTTTGTTTCCTGCACCAAAACCAGAGATAAAATAGCTACTATGTATACCATAATAATAATATATAGTAGCAAAAAAGACACTCTGGAAAACGTGAAAAACAAATGGTTATTTTCAATTTGAAATCATCATAAATGTCTTAGTCAGCTCTTTCCGTTTCATTTGAATACATATGTTATGGGTCTACGGTCATTATAATTATTTTCACTCTTACAGCGCCATTTTGACGTCCATAGACGTCAGATTATGACGTCTAAAGTCGCTCCTCGCACTGAAAGCGTCAAGGTGGAACATCTTGTGGACTCTTTATATAGAAATTAGCCACCATATTTGTATCATGGCTAGATCAAAGTGGGGAGCTTTGTGGACTCTTTAGGGGGCCACCATTCAATCTCCAGGAGGGGGGGGGGGGGCTGGGACTTTTTGTAACAAATAATTTCGGGCGGACTCTGCGTGAAATAAATAATTTACTTTAAGAACTGTTCTATTTAAACATGTAATAAAATTTAAAATTTTCAGGGCGCCGCCGAGCCGGATTGAAATAAATAATTTGTCCACCCTGGAGATTGAATATAAATTAGATTTCATTTTTGTTTTAGCTATCTGTCTGTACGTCAGAATTATCAAGGGTGCATAATGCAGCATGTATTCATACATGTCTGTAATTTATATGTCTATATTTTTGCAGATCCTATGGAATAAACTATTGTCTACTGTCTATTGTCTATTGTCTATATAGCAACAGGACGAAACTAAACCAATGTTGACTTAATGTTGGGCCAACGTCGCAGACGGTGGCCCAACATTAAGTCAACATTGGCTCTCCTGTTTTTTAAAACGTGATCAGTTTATATTATACGACTCAGACCACCAGGGTTCGAACTTAGAATCCTGTGTCTGGAGGGCAGTGGCATCTGACTCATCTCACTATCCTCGGGAGGTGCTCCTGGCCCAGTTTAGCCTAAACCTCATTTATTATTCTCTCTTATTATTAGAAATGTGATTCTGATCTCTTGTGGAAAGAAACAGTTGCTCTCGTGCTTTTTTAGTTCATACATCTTGTTATAAAATTGGCTATATATATAACACGTGCTCAATTATTAAGGAAGGAAACACTATATAAATTAAATAACTAATTTCTGACCTGGTATGATCCATACCCTGGAATATGTATTAATTGCAATGGACATTTGAAATTGTATATGTTTATGTGTAAATGTCTGTACTGTCTTTGTACCGTAATGTTATATGTGTTTGCCATACAATGAATGTATATTGTTGTGCAATAAACTTGACTTGACTTGACTTGACTATAATTAATTTGCACTAAAAATGGAAATCTTCCAATGCTTTTGCTTTTTCTGTTTGAATTTCGACAGATTATTTTGGCTTACATATCATGCTTCCGGCTCTCTGAAAATGTAGACAATAGTATTCGCCGTGTGATATCAAAACTGACTCGTGGCGAATTTTTTAAACTCACCGGACCAAGTATGGTATGCTACCCCCGACCAATGATAGAGTGGTTCAGCCTGTCACATGACGCGATCAGCCAATCAATTCTGTAATTTAGTTGTTATTTAAATTAGGGGGTAGAATACCATACTTGGGCAAACTTATAAAGGGGGGGGGGTCCATGATCTGAAAAAAGGGGCGTTGGGAGCTTGGGGTCAGCTTCCAAGATTTTTTTCCATATTTAGGACAGTTTAAGGTAATTTTTAAATAATTTGACTCAAGTTCCGCTTTATTTCAATACATATTTTATAGATTATAAAAAATATTCGCAAATAATATGCTTGAAAATTACAATAATCGTTATGGAAAACAAAAAACTTCCAAGTAAGACTGTTACTGTTAGCCCCCAATTTCAAACCAAATCATTTAAATTATCGCCAATTTGAAGTTGTGTCTCTTTATTCTGTTTTATTAGTCGACCACTGTTATTGAGAATGAAATGTGTGTCTAAACATTGAGATATGCAAATTTTTGTGCTGAAATAAAACAAATATGAGTAATTTCCACCCAATCTACCGCGACCCACAACTTCAATTGGGTAAAAATTACTCATATGTTTTAATTTGAGACGAAACATTCGCAAATCTTTAATTTTTAACGCTTATCTCGTTCCCAATAACAGTGATTTGATCGGGTAATAATCTAAAACCGAAGATAATAGCCCTTATAGCGCGGGGATCGACTGTAGCCGTCAGAATCCGACTGCAGACGATCCCCGCGGTGTAAGATTTAAAATATTTCTAATGGCCGTAGACCCAGAGCATAGGTACCAAACTCGAGACGTTGTCTCGGTGTTGGACCAGCGCTGGTCCACCGTCTACGACGCTGGCCCAGCGTTGGCCCAACGAGAGACGGCGCTTCGTGTTTGCTGGGTGTAGGCTTATATGTTTTTTTTGCACTTTGCACACATTTTTTTTCACAAAACCGGGTAATGTTTTCTTGTTTAATTTGTGAGGACGCATACGCCACTGGGCGTCAGTTCCTTTTTGTCACTTAGAATAATATGATGTATTGATACATTGTACATAATTTTGTTGTTTGTTTTTCTGTGACAATAAAAAACTATTGAACTATTGAATTAGAAAAAGTATTTAAATGAATCAGAAAGAGATAACTGAGACATTTATGATGATTTCAAATTGAAAAAAACCTTTGGTTGCGATGTTTTTACAAATTAATTAGATAGATAGATAGATAGTATTTATTTGACCTTTGACATAGAAAAAATTACACAACAATATATATACATTGGTGGTCTGGAGACTCTTTTTAAGGTCGATTGGGACCGCTAGCAAAAGAGCCACCGCAAAACGTTCAGACAACAACAATTTTAAAGTGAACTAAACATATATACATATGAAAATATAATGATTTTTAAATTGTAATAAATTAGAAATAACAGTTAAATATTGGCATTTTAGCATGAATAGCACTGTGCATTGTTGCATGTACTTGAATATAAACTTATAAAATATTTTTTATATAATTAGAGAAACCTTTAAAACTATGTGTTTGAACTTTATCATGAATTATATTTGGCGTATGATTTATAGCGATTGTGACTTAATAATTGCTGAATAAAAAAATACAGTAGTTAACGAGTTAACCCTTTAACCGCCGGTGCCGCATATATTCGGGTTTTCATTTTTTATTACCACATTAAGTACCACCTTTTAAACATGTTAAAGATAAAATGTGACATCAATCAGTAATATTTGAAAACAGTTGACCTCCATGTTGTCAAATCTGACTAATTTTCACCCACTTGAAGTTGTGGATCGCGTCAGCGAGACACAACTTCAAGTGGGCAAAATTCAGATTGAATAATTTGGAGGTTAAAGGGTTGATCCCTAAAGCACTGATGTCGAGTACAGTAGCCATTCTCTGTTTTTTAACACCTATATAACCATTTGCTAAAAGTAGGAAATGTAATTAATCTTGAAATATTGAAATATTGGGACTTAAATTTCACAAATCACATACATTTTCAGTCACTTGAAGTTGTGAGTCGCGGTAGCGAGACACAACTTCAAGTGACTGAAAATTAAAACTGGGTACCTCAGAGCTCTAGTGGTTTAGGTAATGTGGAACAAATGCGAAATAATGGCAATGTACAAAGTTAATGAATGCAATTCATAGAATAATTAGATGAAGAAAAGGAACTCAAATATGTATGTATATTTATTTGGGACGAAACAAATCTATTTACAGAGTTATTTTGTAGGTTGCTACGCTCTTCAGAGTGTATTTTACCTATACATGTTCATAATAATATGTAGTTTTTTTTATACACTCTAAACAATACAGGTTCTTTAAAAAGAACCCTTCAGGACAAAATTGTGATGTTAAAACCTTACAGTGCGGGGATCGACTTTATCCCCACCCCACGCTCCCCCCCCCCCCCCCAGCACATAAAACATGACCATCAGCTCTCTTGTCTCGATCGTTTAGCATCGTTTAGTAGGAAGTTTACAACCCGTTTAGGGGTTTTACACTATGGTAAGGGTGGGGTAACTAAGGGACCGGGGTAGCCAGGGGTAGGGGAGGGGTGGGGTAAGGCAGAAGATGACAAAGGGGTAACAAGATGGGTCACGCCCTCTTCCGACCTTTTCAACGCCACTTGATATTTTTTATATCATTTTAACAAAATGTCCAGAGAGAGAGACATGAATATATCTTATTGAAAACAATATAAAAAAAATTATCACGAATAATCATAGATAGATAGATATATATTTATTGACAACGGAAATTCTATGCAGACATATGCGTCATTAAATGAACAGTATAAAATATGTTACGTTTATTTTTATGTTTATTTGACTTCTAGTTAAAACATGCAAAAAAATGGTACAAAATATATATATGAATTGAGTATTTTTTTTAACATGTTATTAACTTTGGTTGACGGGAACAGGTCGAGACGACCTCTACAATGCCTGTCAACCATATTAGTGAATTAAAATTATATAATAAAATAATTACTAGTTCGGTAAAATCACATAAAAATTGACATATGCATGCTATGTTAACTTAAAACCAAACGATATCATATACTAAAACAAGCACAACAAGCACAGAGTGATTAAAATATGCATCATAACTAGTTAAAATACTGTTATTATTAATCACCGACTTATTAATATTATATACAAGAGCATGGTAAAAACACATAATCATTTAGAAAAGCATGCTAGCCAAATTTTTAACTTAGAAAGTTTGACATCACATGCAGCTGGCACATGCAGCCTCCATCGGCTAAATTTAAAATCTAAGGCTTCAAATGGTGCATTTTAGCAGATTTCCGCCACTGAAATGTGATCTTAAAAAAAGCATAATAAAAAACATACATTGTAGTTTACTCAACCTTGGCCATCGTGAATGTAGGCCTACATCATACACAGTGCTCCGAACTGTTCAAATACTTTCAGTGTACAGTGTACAGTGCTGCATGCCTATAATATGTAGTATAAAGAATCCCACATCGATCTTGGTTTGCACACATTTACTTGACGATGTTTATATATCAAGGAAAATAGAATCTGATTCTATTTTCCTTGATATTATAAATACTTTCATCATTCACTTTACCGGTATCCTGTAGACACATGTTTCGAGCCTGAATCCTGAGTATCGAGACCTGATCATGAATAACTGAGGCCGCAGTGATGAGAGGGTGGACGTCTCAGCCCTTAACCGGCACCGGCTTAAAAAAATATTATCACCTCAAATGTCAGATTTTAAACGAATTTAAGTTAAAAAAAGACATCAATCTGCAAGATTTAAAAATAATTGACCTCCATTTTGTCAAATCTGGATAATTTTCACTCACTTGAAGTTGTGGATCGCGTTAGCGATACACAACTTTAAGTGAGTGAAAATTAAAATTGACTAATTTGGCGATTAAAGGGTTACAGCCCTGAAATATTTTTATACGAATCATAGAGAATAAATATTTTTTTTCAATTTGAAATCATCATAAATATCTCAGCTAGCTCTTTCCGCTTCATTTGAATACCAATGTTATGCGTTTACGACCATTATACATAATAAATTCTCTCAGCGCGGAGATCGACTGTAGACGTCAGATTCTGACGTCAATAAAGTAGGTCCACGAACTGAAAGCGTTAAGGGGGCACATCTTGTGGACTTTTCACAAATAACTTATCTATCATATTTGCATCATGTCTAGATCAAGGCGCGCAGTATTGTAGACTCTTTAGATATAAATTAGTGTGGGGATCGACTTTAGACGTCAGAATCTAACGTCTGTAGACGTCAGATTCTGACGTCTAAAGACGGTCCTCGCAATAAAATATTTCTAATGGTCGTAGACCCATAACATAAGTATTCAAATGAATCAGAAAAATCAGAATCTGGCATCTGTAGACGTCAGATTCTGACGTATAAAGTCGATCCCCGCGCTGTAAGGGCCAGTCTTAATAAAGCCATCATGGCTAATAGCCCAGTTTAGTATTTCCTGTCTATTATGGTTCTTACAGGTGACTTTACAGGTAGCCAGCCCGCAGCCACTAATCAGGGTCCTCATTACCTCACCACTTTAACCCTTTAAAACCCTCATGATGGGTCCTCATTACCTCACCGCTTTAACCCTTTAAGCCCTCATGATGGGTCCTCACTACCTCACCCCTCTAACCCCTTAAACCCTTAAATCGCTGCATTTGTTTATGTAAACCATGGAGACCAAAGCTGTTTTTTTTCAATTTGAAATCATCATAAATGTCTCAGTCAGGTCTTTCCGATTAATTTGAATACCTATGATAAGGGTCTACGGCCAGTAGAAATATTTTGATCCTTACAGCGCGGGGATCGACTTTACTCGTCAGAATCTGACGTCTACAGACGTCAGATTCTGACGTCTAAAATCGACCCCCGCGCTGTAAGGTTAAAGCCCTCATGATGTCTCAAAGTATCGGTTTACAGCTGAGAAAACTGACTAAGGGTCTTAGAACGAAAGATACATCAAACACTATTAAGAATATGCATATATTAAAGGGACCCCTTGGGATGAGACATTTTCAATGTTGTCAATTTTGAAAATTTAACTTATATGAAGCTATAAAGCCTACTGATCTGAACTAAAAATACAAAAAAATCAAAAAACAATTTAAAAGCACCGAAAAAGAGTGAAATAGTTAAATTTCCAGGTCGTATATTGCCATGTAAACAAAACAAGTCAGCAATATGCCGAAATTTACACCACATATTCCCACGTCTTGGACGAGGAGATCAAAGCAATCGCCGCTAATTGGTGTCTGATTGGTGTCTTATAGCCAGGACATGAGGTGATACACCTGCAACACTGGGCCGACGGCATCACCATGTGGCCCAATGCTGTGGGAACATTTAACCGTCCTTTAGCAAGTGTTTAGGTGTACAAAAAGTTTGCTTGGGTTTTAAGCGGTTTCATAGAAATGTTGATAAAAAATATTTTTTTAAATCTAAAAATCCTGAAAAAAATAAAATCATGATCTTGGGGATACTCTACTTCATTACTAAACTAAAAGCGAAAATTGATGTTATCCCAAGGGGCTGCTTTAATGTTATTTGATTTGTCAACCAATTCAAATTATTTTATCAATTTTAGCTCGTCGTCATTATATGTTATATGTTACATTCTATGACACATTATATATTATACAACAAAAAACATTACACGAAATATTAAGAAACCACAAGGGGGTAACTTAATGTTCAATTCATTTTTTTCAATTCAGTTTATTCAGTGTACAATATACAATATTAATAACAGTTTGATAACATATACAAATAACATAAAAATATATACATGACGTACATAACAATAAATAATAATATCACTGGGATATCAAATAGTAAATGACCACCTGGAAGAGAAGCTAAACAAGATTAATTGGAGCCTTTGCTAGTAGTTCGCACCCAACATATTTTTCAATTTCCACCAGCCCTTTATAATATGATTATGATAGGCTGCAATTACAACACAAACATTTAAAAACATGAACAACAGTCACTACTGACAAAACTGGTATTCATCAACAAAATCGTTAACATCAACATCATAATTATTGAAAAACACTTCCAGAAGAAAACAATATCAGCATGTTGTTTTATTGTTGGCCCAGCGTCGCAGACGTTAGACATTGCCCCTTATATTATTATACATTTGAATTGAATTAAAAAAATGAATGGCGATGTTATAAAGGGTTTGAATTTTGAGCCTTAACGGTCTGAGGCCTCGCACCAAACTACTGAATCGCGATATTTCACAAGGATGTCGTAATATATCTATAATCACAACGCCATCGTTACATTATGCTAATTAGAGCACGGAAATAAATAATGTCATTATCATAAATTATCACTCCCGCAGAGGATCACCTGTACGCATGCGTCATGGACAGGAAGTCAGAGTGATTGTATCAGATCCTGATAACAGAACAGGAGACATTCATCCAATGCTGGGTCAATGTTGGCATATCTTGGAAAATGGTTTAACTTTCGAAATAATAAATATAATTTTCGATTTTTTACCGCTATTAAGATTTTAATAGAATTTTTTTTGCAAAATTTCAAGGAAATCGATTCAAAATTGACGGAGAAATCGCTGAAAATCATGCGATCCTGGTTGATCATTTTTTAATTTGACGGAGAGTGTAAATCATACAGCGTCTCGTTTTGACGTAATATGCTAATATTTTTGGTGAATTAATTTTACTCAATTATTCCACGCAGTGTATGAATGTATCTAGTGGGCTTAAAGGGTGGGTGAATGTGACTATTGAGCTTAAAGGGTGGGCATTACTTGGCAATGTGGAGATATTGCCCATAATACGATTTGCGGTAATATGCTGTTGACAATATTGGGGTGATTTGGGTGTCGCCGGTGATTTGGACGGCTGTAGAAGGCATTACAGGCAATAAGGGGAGAAGCGGATTGATTTCTAGAGTATTAGGATGTGTGTGTAACGTATGATATAAGGTGGGAGATAAAAGGCGAAACTCACACAATAACACCAGGGTAAACGACATGTGGTATTAAAACCCCAATATCGCCTGATGGCAGTAATTGACGGCGATCTGTAGACGTCAGATACTGCAAGAGTAGAAATATTTCTTCTGGCCGTCCATAACATATGTATTCAAATAAAGCGGAAAGAGCTAATTAATATTTATGATGATTTCAAATTGAAAAAAAACCTTTGGTCTTTTCTAGTTTTTCATGAAAAATTCTGCGCTTTAACCCTTTCAAGCCTGAGTTCACCATTGTCATCTTCATCCACTAGAAGCCGCGAATTGCTGTCGCAATTCTCGACTTGTAGTGGATGACGATGGCTTGATGTGGGTGGAAAATTAAAGAAAATTGTCAAATATTGGTAAACCAGTTTCATGGAAATTTTCATTCCAAAACCCTTGGTTGTAGGAAAATTAAGTCTGTTTTCAGGGATGTGAAATGATGCTTTAATGCATCGTGAGGACTTAAAGGGTTAAGGGTGAAACCTTACAGTTCTTCGTCATGAGTTTGGATGACGATACATAACACCATCGTTTCGAAGAGCTTGTAGAATTGTGTATCAGGGTACCACGGTATCAAACCCTTTAGCCGCCAAATCATTAAATTTGAATTTTCATCCACTTGAAGTTGTGTCTCGCTGACGCGATCCACAACTTCAAGTGAGTGAAAATTATTCAGATTTGACAGAATGGTGGTCAACTATTTTCAAATATTGCTGATCGATGTCACATTTTATCTTTAACATGTTTAAAAGGTGGTACTTAATGTGACAATAAAAAATGAAAACCCGAATAAATGCGGCACCGGCGGTTAAAGGGTTAAGTAAATTCCCAGACTGAGACATTACACACCAGCTTCATGTCCAGGTGCCATATTCTTGAAGATTTCAAGATGTTAACTATAAGCTCTTAACTTTTGTGTGAAGTTATGACATGTATTTGACGATCTCTGAAGAATTTCAGAATTTTATTAAAAAAAAACATTCAGTCAAGATTCTAACCTTGTTGGAGAATACATTGCTGAGATCCTAATGCTATTATAACACTCTCAGAACCCCTTTTTTCATTTAGCTTTTGACCAATACATATATATATTTAAAAACAGATACAAAAAAACTATACACATTATATTATTAAAATATTATATACAACATTGGTCGTGCTGCGCTAGAACAGGCTTATAGAAGCTGCTGCAAGCTTGGAAGCAACTATATTCATATTCATTAAAATATTATATACAACATTGGTCGTGCTGCGCTAGAACAGGCTTATAGAAGCTGCTGCAAGCTTGGAAGCAACTATATTCATATTCATTAAAATATTATATACAACATTGGTCGTGCTGCGCTAGAACAGGCTTATAGAAGCTGCTGCAAGCTTGGAAGCAACTATATTCATATTCATCTATGTGCAACGGTGACCGGTCATCATTTTGACCGGTAAATTGTAATTGAGCGCTTTTTATTGTTTATGCAATTATTTATGATAATTTTTTATATTTTGTTGAATTATTATATACATTGTGGACCGGGCTTGCACTGATAACCCAACAAACACGAGACGTTGAGGCAATGCTGGTTTAATGTTGACCCATCGTCTGAGACGCTGACCCAACATTAAACCAACAGTGGGTCAACTTCTCGTGTTTGACCAGTGTTGTTTCAATGTTGGGCCAGCGTCGCAGACGATGGGCCAACATTAAAACAACACTGGTTCAAGGAATGGTGTACTGCAGGCCCCATAGGTCTGTTTCTGGTAGCTCAGCCATCAATTTTTAGAACAACTAAGCAGGATTTTTACTGTTTTAGTGATGATTATGTGAGACATATAAACTGTAATTATTTTTTTGTGTTGATGGCAAATAAATAAATAAATAGGGTTCTACTTTCCTCAGAATACCACACATAGTCATTGGACTATCGCGGGCAGAAAGTGGCGGTCGACACGGTGCTGTGTTGTCACTGTCACCAATTCCTTGCCGTCACAATCGCACCCTCACCCCTCCCCCCCCCACACACACACACACGCTGGTCCGCCCACGTGACGTGTGGTGACTGTAGATGTGTCAGATAATGACCTTTGATCTGGCCTTGCTTACACGCCCCTCCCCCACACACGTGTATTACAGCTGTACGTGTCTACCTGTGACGTCACAGTACACACTTGTGACGTCATCAGGTGAACACGTAAAGTTGTAATGCACGTCAATCGGTTGTAAAATGAACACCTTCTTTTGTTAACACTCTGGGCACAACTTACAACTAAAATCGTTGTATTTTTTTTATTTTAGCAAGTGATCGTATTTAAGGGTTAAACCATGAACGTTCCATACTGTAACAACCTGCTTGTTATACAATGGGAAAGTTGCGCAGTTAGTGCTGGTGACACCATTTTCGCTTTGAAAATGGTAAGATATGTAAACAACATAATGGATAAAAAAAATAATTGGTTAATAAAATATTGTAGCAAAATCATTGACTAAGAAAATATAAAATGTTCGTATCAAGTTATAAACATAGTAGTCCATTAAACATAAATAATTCTCACGAAAATTAGACTGTGTTTTGGGTTAAATTTATTCTGTTTGTGATACCTAATGACCATATAAGTAAATAATAATAGGTAAAATATAAAAATCTTTGAGCAATTTGTTAATCGCTGGTTTATTCCTATTTTATTTTGTATTCTTAGTCAAGGCAATAATTGTATTAAATGACATAATTATACAGTATCGGAGCGTTTAATTCCGCGTCATATATTACCTTTCAAAATAATTATATATATCAATCAATCAATTTATTCCATACAATGCAGTACATCGTTTTGGTATACACAGAAAACAATAATATATAAAGTTAAATACATAGTATACATGATATATATATTATATATATAAAGACACATATTATTGCATGGTGTGGCTGACGTCTATGTGTATGGATCACCACGAGAGAAGATAAAAACTGTTTAGTTTTGATATAGTTTTTCTTTTCTTAGTGCCATAGCGCGTCTGATAAATATGGCAAGGTTTTCTAATTTCACTGTATCTAATGTTTTAAAGAGGTTGATAAATATGCATCGGGATTTTGGTGCCGACGAGGCAAGTATTCATTTCTGAGTGGTTCGTAGGTAGGGCAGTCGCTGATAAAATGAACTTCATCTTCCACCATAGTTTTGCAGTTTCCGCAAAAACGCTCATTTACAGGTACTGATTTCGGCTTGTTTTTTCTACCCCGTTCAATTTGTAAGTTGTGTGCGCTAACACGAATCCCTGCCATGGCTTTTTGAGAATGTAGCTCTGAATCTAAATTTAATTTTTTCCATTTTATATTCATATTTTATTTTAGCATACGTTCTAAGCTTATTACCCCCAGTTTTAGTTACACCTGTGTCTGAATTAATAGAATTGAAAAAATAAGTTTTCATATTTGTGCTTAAAAATATTGTATTGTAATTCAAATAGTGTCAAGTAATACTTTTTTCATACTCATGATAACATCAACAAGTTAAGTTTGTGCTTTACGAGGGTACACACTTGATGGTTAAATGCAATAATTACATTTTTTAGCCACTTGAAGTTGTGTCTCGCTACCGCGACCTACATATTCAAGTTAGTGAAAATTACTCACATTTGCTGAAATTCGAGACCAAACATTTGCAAATCTTGATGTTTATAAACACACATTTCCCCCCCCCCATGTGATTTGACCGGCTAAAAACATGGATTAAAAACGACCATATAGTCGTGCTAATGATGCCTAAAAGTAAAACGTAAACAAAATTTGTTTTATTATCGTGTTATTCAGGAAGATGAAGGCCATAGTGGAAAAAATTACTCACAAATAATTCATGGTACAGATAATATATTATTATAGGCCCCATTGTACTTGAAAAATATATAGGCCTAATAGCAATTAAAAGATCAATCAATCAATCAATCAATCAATCAATCAATCAATCAATCAATCAATCAATCAATCAATCAATCAATCAATCAATCAATCAATCAATCAATCAATCAATCAATCAATCAATCAATCAATCAATCAATCAATCAATCAATCAATCAATCAATCAATCAATCAATCAATCAATCAATCAATCAAGCAATCAAGCAATCAATCAATCAATCAATCAATCAATCAATCAATCAATCAATCAATCAATCAATCAATCAATCAATCAATCAATCAATCAATCAATCAATCAATCAATCAATCAATCAATCAATCAATCAATCAATCAATCAATCAATCAATCAGCAAGCTAATCAATCACCTAATTTAATCAATCGATTTATTTTGCTTTACATTGTGCATTCACCATGTTAGCTAAAATATAATATGACATACATGACATCAGAAATAGATATGTATTTCTGATGACATACATAACATATTCTGTTAAACTCAATGACCTCGACCTCCTTTGTTTTCACCGAGCTGGCTAATGCAATGAAGTATGGGGGGGGGGGTTCTTATATAACCTTGTTTTCACCGAGTGACGTCACTGCGTTTCACAGAATGAAGTATGGGGGAGGGGGTGTTATATAACCTTGTTTTCACCGAGTGACGTCACTGCGTTTCACAGAATGAAGTATGGGGGAGGGGGTGTTATATAACCTTGTTTTCACCGAGTGACGTCACTGCGTTTCACATAATGAAGTATGGGGGAGGGGGTGTTATATAACCTTGTTTTCACCGAGTGACGTCACTGCGTTTCACATAATAGGGCCTTAGCGTTAAGTCTTTAGATGAGTCATGATTATCAAATTATCAGGACTGATTTCTTCACATGAAACTATTAAAAACAGGATAAAGTCATAAATGAGCCATTGATATTTGATTTGTAATCATGTGATAATTCCTGGATCTCAGGTTTAATGGGGGTAAATCAGATTACAGCCTGTATGATGGTCAACAATGACTATTCTCAGAAAACACAACACGTTGAAATAATTTTGGTTAAATGTTGGGCCACCGTCTGCGACGCTGACCCAACATTAATCCAGCATTGTTTCAACGTGTTGTGTTGGGTGGATTGCTAAATTAAAGCAGTTAAATCTGCCTGTATGATGGGGAACTAATGACTACATTGCCTGGTCATGGATTTATAGCCTTCTATAATTAACATTTGAACCAATGATCATTTCACGTGATCACCGTGTCACAGTAAAGTATGACGTCACAAAACAACACTATGGTATAGATTGTATGACGTAGTAATCCATTGCGTCACAGACAACCCATTTACCGATCATAAAACTATATAAAACCTGCCATTAACAGGCTGTCTGACCCATTAGGTACTACGGTTTATACATTTAAAATTCTGAATAACTTTTGTCATATTACCCCTTACAGCGCGGTGATAGACTTTAGGCGTCAGAATCTGACGTCTGTAGACGCCAGATTCTGACTGTGAGAATGAAAATATTTCTAATGGCCGTAGACCCATAACATAGGTATTCAAATGAATCAGAAAGAACTGACTAAGACATTTGTGATGATTTCAAATTGAAAAAACCCTTTGGTCCCCATGACTTACATAAAAAATTCAGCGCTTTAAGGTTTAAACCGTTAATACATTTACCATTCCTAAGTACATGTTTAATTATAAACCCTTAAGGCGACATGCCCAGGTCTAAAATCATGAAAAAAATCGTTGATTTTATTTTAGCTTAATGATATGACCATATGATGTAAACATGTCCATAGACTAGAACTGCCAAAGTTTTTTATTATTTTCGGCTACGCATTCACCAGTTAGGCTAGATATAGAGACGAAATTTCTCATTTCTAATTATTTACAACCATGTCAAAAATAAGAAATACGGGAATTTCGTCTCTATATCTAGCCTAACTGGTAAGTGCGCAGCACAAAATTAAAAAAAAAAATTGATGATTTTAGACCTGGGCATGTCCCTTTAAAGTGATACTCACGTTTAGAGCCGTGGCCAACTGCATATTTGTCATTCAAAAAATAACAATTGAAGGAGAAATGCACATAGGGCCTACACTTTGCTGGATTATATATGTTATGACTCAAATTGTTCGTAATGTATGTAGGCAATTTTCACCCACTTGAAGTTGTGGATCGCGGCTGATTGAAATTATATAACTCAACGGGAAAAGGTTAACAATACGTTGCATTATGCATGATAGAGAAAGCTATTTGATTAATTGATTGTTTCAAAATAATATATCAATTCAATTCAATAATCGTTTTAATATAACATGTTAATTCCGTTGAATGATTGTCTTGGTATAATATGTCAATTCAAAAGGATTATTTTTAAAATAATATGGCAATTCGGCTGAACGATTATTCAAATATAAAATGTCAATTAAATTAGATTTAAATGATTTTCTTAAATTGTTTTTTATATGGACCGAAAAAGAGCTCTCTTATTATGACGGTCGGTGGTGAAGTCTTTACCCAGCGATCATGCTGATGTGATACAGTGGCGCCCTCACCTGACAATAGTAACCAGCAGTGCAGAAGGTCAAACCAAGGAATGATATTTACTTAATATCGTAATGATTTAGAATCCGACTAAGCTATAATAATAATAATAGAGGTTTAATGAATAGATTATCTGCTCGGGATTTAAAGGTGTTCTAACCCTTTATCCGCCAAGGTACCTTATTAACCCTTTAACCCTTTAAGCCCCCACGATGCATTAAAGCATCATTTTACATCCCTGAAAACAGACTGAATTTTCTTACAACCATAGTTTTTAGAACGGAAATTTCCATGAAATGTTTTACAAATACATGGCAATTTTCTTTATTTTTTAAACCACATCAAATTTCATCCACTACAAGTCGAGAATTGCGGCAGCAATTCGCGGCTTGTAGTGGATGAAGATGACAATGTAAAGTCAGGCTTGAAAGGGTTAAACCCTCACGATGCATTGAAGCATCATTTTACATCTCGGAAGAATTACCTAATTTCCTACATCTGGGGGTTTCAGAAAAAAAAAATGCATGGAACTGTTTTAAGGGGTTTTGTCAAGTTAAAAAAATCCAAAAATCCGAGAAAAACTTGGAAGTGGGTGGGTGGATCAAGCCCCAACCCAACCATCCGGCCAGCTACAGCCAGCCAGCCAGCCAGCCAGCCAGCCAGCCAGCCAGCCAGCCAAACAAGTCATCCAGCCAGCCAGTCAGTCATTTTTGTCAGTCAGCCAGATAGCAACAAGCCAGACAGTCAGCCAGCAGTCAGTCAGCCATCCAGCCAGTCAACCAGCCAGCCATCCATCCAGTCGGCCAGCCAGCCAGCCATTCAGGCAGCCAGCCAGTCAGCCAAATAACAATAATCCAGTTTACCAGTCAGCCAGCCAGTTTACCAGTCAGCTAGCCAGTTTGCCAGTCAGCCAGCCAGCCAGTTTACCAGTCAGCCAGCCAGTTCACCAGTCAGCCAGCCAGTGTAACAGTCAGCCAGCCAGTTTACCAGTCAGCCAGCCAGTTTACCAGTGAGCCAGCCAGTTTATCAGTCAGCCAGCCAGATTACCAGTCAGCCAGCCAGTTTACCAGTCAGCCAGCCAGTTTACCAGTCAGCCATCAAGTTTACCAGTCAGTCAGTCAGTCAGCTTACCAGTCAGCCAGCCACTTTACCAGTCAGCCAGCCAGTATCAATATGAGTGACAAATTCATCCAACCAGTTTGTCAGTCAGCCAACCACTACCAATCGGAGTACCCAGTTCACCGCCCTAGAGAGCAGAATGTCATCAGGTTTAATAAACAGTATGATTTCTGATTAAATCAGCTAACGGCCGTTAACCCTTTAAGTGCTACAGAAAAATATGTTTAACCCCTTAAACCCTCACGATGCATTAAAGCACCATTTTGCATCTATGAATAATTACTTTACACCTAGGGTTTTTAGAACGAACATTTTCAAGGAACTGTTTAATAATAACAATACATTTTCTTCATTTGCCACCCACTTTAAGTCATCTTCATCCACTACAAGTTGAGAATTGCGACAGCATTTCGCGATTTGTGGTGGATAAACATTACAATGGTACTCTTTCCAGAGTAACTTTTTTGCTGAAATATATGATTTGTTGATCATACATATAGTAGCTATTTTATCTCTGGTTTTAGTGCGGGAAACAAAATGATAGACCTCCTATGCTCACATATTGGCATTGCCTTCTAATTTGTTCAAGTAGTAATCAATTATCACTTATTTAATCGCAATATCCAGTGTTTTACTATGGCAATGCCTTTTAACGTGATTTTAATTCTGTATGTTATACCATGTAAATTGTCGTATGAATTTGGAAATTAACCATCTTGTATATACATGTACATATATTTTATCATTTCTATGACAAATAAATCTGTAATGACTTTTCTTTATGCCAACAAAAAATCTGTCTGTCTGTCTGGTAAATTCAGGCTTGAAAGGTTTAATTCACCAGGTGTGAGAATAAATGTAACATCACTGCAAAATTATAACACCACAGTTTGGTAGATAATATAAATGACACCATAACTTGTTTCCTATATAACTTGTTTTCTATTAACCCTTGTAACGCTAATGACGCTTATTGTCGTTTTAGTTTATTTTATCAGTCGATCAAATCACTGTTATTGGGAATGAGATGACCGTTTAAACATCAAGATTTGCAAATTTGTCGTCTCAGATTAAAACAATATGAGTAGGCCTAATTTTCACCCACTTGAAGTTGTGAGTCGCGGTAGCGAAACACAACTTCAAGTGGATGAAAATTTAAATAAATTATCTTAGCAGGATAAAGGTTAAATAAATTGTGTTCTATGTATTTAAATTTCCGGGTACCGGGTTCGAATCCCGCTGCGGCCAATATCTTTCCTTGGTGCACACATATACAGTGACCCAAACTGTTCAAAATCTTGGGATAATGACAACCGAACGTATAACCGATTCGCGCCGCATAAAAAAAACGTACAAAAAAAATTAAATAAATAAAATGAGCAATATGTCAAAGTTGACATGCAAACGGTCGATAAAACCTATTTATATTAAAATATACATTTTTAAATGATACCCTAGCAGTCAAACAGTTAACAGAGTGATTTACCTAGTAATACAGGCTTAGATACGCCTATTAACCTCTGGTCAATCCTCTCATTACCAACGTCAAAATAGGCAGATATTGTCCATTTGTCAACGCTGTGCACGCTACAGGAATTTAAAGGAACATTTGGAGGAAAAATAGTACTTCAATAAAACCAAATAAGAAAATTGACACACTTTATTTGACGATTGAAAGAAAATACAAGCCAGTTCTAATTGTGATAATAGGTTATTATCTAGCTCAAATATAAGAAAAATAACTTGATATAATCTAATAGCCGACAAATATCAAAATACAAAGATTATGCTAACCAATCAGCAGAATACTGAGACAAACAACTTTGAAAATGACCAAATAAAATGACAAAAATGACTAAATGACTTTATAAATGATCAAATTTGCAAATTAATATTTTAAAAGTACTGTATTCTCATAATAATGTTTTATACATTGAAGAAATACAAATGATACAAAAGATTCATTTGTTTTGTCAAAAACAAAAATACGAGTACAGTAATAGCATACAAAATAAAGTTGACAAGGAGATCCTCGTTAAGATAAGTATTTGTAGCTAGCATAAAGGCCACCTTTAAGAACAACAATGTCATGACAACAGTCAACAATATGATTTTATATTATATTTCACAAGGCCTTTGGGTTCAGATTGTTAATCTATATTATCCCCTATAACACATTTATCAGGGTGCGGATTCAATAATAACTTGATATGTAGACTCTTAACCCCTGAGGTTCTAAGGGAGTCATAATAATGGTACATTATATTATTTGTAGACGCATACTGGATGGCACAGTGGGTAGCGCGATATCTTGCACACAAGGTATTTCATATACTGTAGATCTGGTAATATTCGTGAGGTTTTAATTTTAACGAATTTCGCGGGGAGGACAAAGTAGCGAATTATATCAAGAATATATCAAGTTAATCGCGAAAATAATTATTATAATAGCGCTACTAAAGAAAAATAAAAATTCGCGATTTCTAAACTTCGTGAAAAGTCCCAAAATCAGAAATTCGCGAAAATTTAAACACGCGGAAATTACTAGATTTACCGTATATAGTGTGCGATTCATATATATAGCGCGAAATGTTTAATCTCAAATCATACAAATATGACTAATTTTCACCCAATTGAAGTTGTGGGTCGCGGTAGCGAGACACAACTTCAAGTGGGTGAAAATTTTAATTATTTCATTTAGCGCACTTCGGATTAATTCGCCAGCATATAAAGCCTGTATATTGTATCACTATAATCTGAACAGTAAAATAACAATAAAACAATCGTTTAATGCTAATAATTTGTACATCTACTCGCAGGTGTCAGCCGTATGTGTGGAATGGCCTGACAAAGATGTTTTTGCGATAGTGTTTTGCAATTTTAAATATTTACCTTCCCGTCACAATACTTAGGTATGCTGATTTTTAGGTATTGTTTTTTTACCTTTATAAACTTCAGCGAAAGCAAGCAGTGTCGTATTATTTAACTGTATCTCTTTCACTTTAACTCCTACTACGCTGACATATTTTTGTATCAATCAAATTAAAATCAAATTTATTTGCACAACAATTAACATTGTTTCGGCAAAATCACATACATTTACATGTACTAAAAACATATTATATAATCATATTACAAATACATGGTTATGTAAAATCAAATATCATTCAAAGAAGTCTGTCCCACGATATGGATCACATTACTTTTGTCAATAAATCTTTCCTACATTGGATGGCGCGCGAAATGTATAGCGCTAAATTGTACAATGTTTTTTTTATATAAACCATGTTTTTTCTTCAATTTTAAATCATCAAATCTTAGTTAGCTCCTTTCGCTTCATTTGGATACCTATGTGATGGGTACGGCCATTATAAATATTCTACTCTTTTAGTGCGAGGATCGACTTTCGTCTATATAGTCAGTCCCCGCGCTTTTATCTACGCATTTTTATACACATATATTTGGAGACCGAAAGTGGAATAAATAAAATAAAAACAGTGATATTAAGCGATAAATCACTCCCACCAATAACTTTATATACCATTTCAGCGCGGGAATCGACTTAGACGTCAGAACATATCTATATAAAGTTCTTGCTACCACTAAGAGATAATAACAAGCCCTAGAGGTTAAAAGGTTAATGTGGTGGTACAGCAATATCAGAGATCATTTCGTGATGTTATAAACACCTTTTGACCTCTAGAACACAAATTTCAACGATAATTGGAATACATGCAGATTTGTGTCATGGTAACTCAGGCTATATTTTTTAACACGTTACCTCTTACAGCGCGGGGATCGACTTTAGACGTCAGAATCTGACGTCTGTAGACGTCAGATTCTGACGTCTGAAGTCGATTCTCGCACTGAAAGAATTAATTTATTTATAATGGTCGTAGACCCATAACATAGGTATTCCAATGAAGCGGGAAGAGCTAACTAAGACATTTATGGAGATTTAAAATAAATTTAGTCTCTTGGTTTATACAAAACATATTTCAGCGCTGTAAGGGTTAACTCTCTGGCTACACAGGTGCACCATATATAGCATATGTTAATTAAAATTATTTAAAAAAAGTTGCAAAATCTATCAAGATTAGATGAGTATGTTTTCAGGCTTAATTTGAGTTTAATTGCCACTGAGCTATTTCATTTTTGTTATTTTCTGAGCTATTTCACATTTTCGCCCACTTGAAGTTGTGTCGACGCAATTTTTTTTAAATAGCAAACTTAGAAAATCTAAGAAAGGTTCCTACAGATGTGGTGAAACAGATAATAGTGAAATATGTGGGGACATTGACATTAATCGAACTGCGGTGCCTTGGACACGATTCTTGACCATGATTTGGTTTGAAGCGCCTCTGAGCTTGTCATACAGGGATTTGAACGCATTAGAAGTTTCATTCATTCATTCATTCATTCATTCATTCATTCATTCATTCATTCATTCATTCATTCATTCATTTATTCATTCATTCATTCATTCATTCATTCATCCATTCATTCATTCATTCATTCATTTAATCATTCATTCATTCTTTCATTCATACCCATGGAAGGGTGTTTGATAAACGGATAAAAATGGCGGACGAAGAGTTTTGTTGCCTAAAAGATTTTAGCGTTGTTGACATTTCCGTGACATGTTAACAGATCTTCTTAGCCCTTCCCACAGGGTGCTCATCCCACCTATTGCCGTTTTTAGCCTTTCTATTGGTGAAGGGTTAACTTTTAAAAAATAAAAAATGAAGAAGTAATCATTAAAATGGTTATATTTGCATAAGTTTAGATTCAAATTTAATGTAAGTAATCTTCACTCACTTGAAGTTGTGGGTCGCGATGGCGGGACACAACTTCAAGTGGGTGAAAATGTAATATTATAATGTGGCGCCTACATTGAAAACATGACAAGCCAAAATCAAACATGCATCCATTTTGAAATAGTAAAAAACTTCTATTTATTAAAGATATTAAACTCCTATTTATTTTAAGTTGGCAGTTGTGTGAGCAACAACTGCTTTAAATAGATTTAAAAGCAATGGATGTTTGTAATGCTTTACCCTTGGAGCGCTAAATGAATTAAAAAAAAACATCGCAACCAAAGGGTCTTTTTCATTTGGAAACCATCATAAATGTCTTAGATAGCTCTTTACAATTCATTTGAATACCTATGTTATGGGTCTGCGGCCATTAGAAATATTTTTACTCTTACAGTGCGGGGATCGACTTTAATCGTCAGAATCTAACGTCCACAGACGTCAGATTCTGTCGACTAAAGGGGTTTTGTCAAGTTAAAAAAATTCAAAAAATCCGAGAAAAACTCGGAAGTGGGTGGGTGGGTCAAGCCCCAACTCGGATAAAAAAATTTTTTTGGAAAAGTTGTGTTTTTTGTGTTGTTTTTATGTTTCCAAATGTTTCAAAAAAAAAAAAAAATAGGATAGGGGGTGGGTGGGCGGCTTTTGTCTGATTAATTATTTTTTTTACGGATTTTTGGATTTTTTTGAACTTGACAAGACCCCTAAGAGTTAAAGGGGTGATCATTCCGCTGGTAAATCGCTTGTATCTATATTTTTTCGTCATTTGAAGCTGGAATTGCTGACGCAAATACCAGCTTCAAATGACGAGTAAATATTTACATTTTGAAAAATATACATTGAAATATTTGATCAACATAACTGGATTCCATTGGTATTATATATGTGGTGCTAAAACACCAATATTGCCTGATGGGGCTAATGGACGGCATTTTATATATATGCCGGGGCCGTATTATATGTAGGTTTTGCAACGAAAATGTTCATGGAACTGTTTATTAATAACAATATATTTTTTTTCATTTGCCACCCGCTTCAAATCACCTTCATCCACTACAGCAAGGAATATAGTCTTTCTATTTTCCTTGTCTTTCTATATTCCTTGTAGTGGATGGAGATGACAATGGTCAACTCAGGCTTGAAATGGTTAAAACATCCACAACAAACTATTCTATCCCCTGGTAGGACAAGGGTTAATAGGATAATTAGAAGGATTACAAATTGAACATGATAAAATGTCATTGTGTGATACAAGTGGAGGATGTTAGTGACCGGGGGGGGGGGGGGACAAGCCTACAAGGGATCTGATAGGAGTAATTATGTGCCTACCGGCTTGCCATAGCGCCTGATGATTCATTAATAGTATAATTAGCCGCCGTACAAAAGGCGCGACCAGCGGACCAGGTGGCGACATAATGAAGGTCATAAAATCACCGCGCGTCCTCTGATGGTGGTGTCAACATGTTACACAACTAATACAGGCCACCTCTGGCGACCTCTAGCGAACTCTAACCACCTCTAGCCACCACCAGGGAATACAACTGAAAGGGAATACTAGCCCCAATACATAAATTTTTTAGTCATGATTGTCGAAAAATCCTATATAGACATGCAATATACATTAATTAAATCAGCTCCTTGGGATGACATAAATTTTCGTTTTTAATCCCGTACTGAAGTAGTGTATCCCACGGATTTTCACATTTTTACAAATATTTTTAATCAACATTTCTATGAATCCAGAAGTAACCCAAACAAACTATTTGTATACCTGAAGGACGATTGAATGTTCTCACATCATTGGGCCACATGCTGATGCCATCGGCCCAGCGTTGTGTAGACAATCGATGCTGAAGCCCTGATTTTCAGGTCAATATTGCTGAATATTGCTGACTTGTTTGGTTTACATGGAAATATGTGTTTTTATGTGTTTTAAAATTGTTTTTTGACTTTTTCGTATTTTTAGTTAAGATCAGTAGGCTATATAGCTTCATATAAATTAAATTTTCAAAATTGACAACATTGAAAATATCTCATCCCAAGGGGTCCCTTTAACTACACATTTTGTCTTATTTAATTTTTATTCGCTGTTTTCACAGACAAAAAGTTGTATATGTTTTATTGGTCGCTTAAATGCCAATTTTCACATATTGATCTTTTTTTCCTATGCTGCGTTAATCTGGTTGTTTTTACGGATGTCATTATTCCTTGTGTGTGAAAAAATAGGGTGATACTACAACCACTACTGAAGTAATGCAAAGAGATGATTGGATGCATCGTGAGGGTTTAAGTGGGAACTGAAGAAATACAATCAACAGAAGAGAGAAGATATGCAAACGGTGTTCATTTGAGTGCGATATGGGGAAATATAGCACTCGTTCAATGAAAAAGGTGTGAGCCTTTAGGCGAACACCTTATTCATTGAACATGTGCTGTATTTTCACACGAAAAATGAACAACGTCTGTATTTTCTCACACGATCAAGTCACACATGACATAATACCACTAGACATTGAGCTCAATATACAGTTAGAGTGTGATGTGGGCTCATACCGATATACGTCTCATATATGAAAACCACAGCAGAGAGTGTGAGAATACCGCGTACCATAATATACCATAATATACCGTGGATATACTAACTCCATGCACGTACAAAACCAACCGCAGCGAAACAAAATAAGGCTGATAATATTTCTTAAATAACGAAAAGTCTTGTCAGAAAAGTAAATGTTCAAAGCAATAAAATAGCACAAGTAGGTAAAAAAAAACGCAAAATGGACTAACATTAGTTACGTTTGTATACTTTGAATAAAACATATGCCCGTCCAGCAAATAGAATGAATTGAATGGAATTGAATGGATAGAATAATATATGATCATATTTTCTTCCAACTTTGATAGCGCGCGAAATCAGGATTCGGTTACAATGAGGCTCTCGCTAGGTATATGGTATTCTACCCCCTAATTTAAATAACAACTAAATGACAGCAGCGATTGGCTGATCTCGTCATGTGACAGGCTGAGCCACTCTTTCGTTGGTCGGGGGTAGAATACCATACTGGGACCAATAATTTATCTCGATATTCTGTTAATCACACATGCAATTAAACGTCTTTGTATTTAATTAGTTAGCATATATATATTTATTATAAATATTAGATTATTTGGTCGGAGAGGAAACACGGCAGTTTGTAAAATTAAAACAATATATTTTGTTAACCCTTTCAGCGCGGAGATCGACATTAGACGTCAGATTCTGACGTCTATGGACGTCAGATTTTGACGTCTAAAGTCGATCCCCGCACTGAAAGAGTACAAATATTTCTAATGGCCGTAGACCCATAACATAGGTATTCAAAAGAAGCGGAAATAGCTAACTAAGACATTTATGGTGATTTCAAATTTGAAAAAACCCTTTGGTTTCCATGGTTTATTCAACAATATTTCAGCGTTGTAAAAGTTAACATATAAATATTTATCATAAATATTAAACGTATTTGGTCGGAAGGAAAAACGGCAGGTGAAATTGATAGAAGAGAAATTAAATCCGTAGAAAATGTAAATAAATATCCCTCTGTAGACATTAACGTCCCATTGCATATGAAAGGGTGTATCTGCCACTTTACAAAGAGGCAGATACACCCTTTCATATCCAATGGGACGTTATAGTGATGGCTCACTTTTCTATGTCATAGGCCTGCGATGCTAACCGTGCTACAAGTGTAGTAAGGTAGCGGACAACATGGTAGATTGACGGACAAACATCTTGAGATGAGTGTGGACACCCACCTGGTGGAGAGGTGTGTAAACATCACGGGTCATCAAGTGCAGCGCACGTGCGGCTCAGGTACACGTGACCTGCAGGTGATCTGTGAGTGGCTGAGGCGTCACCTAGTGCTTAACACTCGTACCAGCGCGAGTTTATGTGAGTGCTCGGTTCAGTGTACACGAACACAAGACCCTGGTAAAATCATGGATTGTATAGTGATGGTAAAATTAAGTTTAGTGGTCCAGATGATTGTATTGATGGATAATATCATAAAGTGCCAAGACATTTTATTGTTATTTATCAAAGAAGTACTGCTATGATAAATTACAGTTAATTACATTTACTCATACTGATCTATAGTCTGTCCAATAGTAGAGGATTGTCCAAAATGAAAATAAGCTTTTCGGCCAATACTCATAAAGTTTTGTAAGTTCTATTTTGTAGTCATTTGGCATATATCCTGAAAATATTGCATAGTTTAATAGTTAGACCATTTTACATGTAAACAATTTCTAATTATGACACCCATCTGTAAACCCATTAACTTCATTCCGGTTTATTCTCAGAATTGTCCTACATGTCAAATGGTCTAACTTTTGAAAATACTCATTGGAGTTTTGCGAACTTTTAGCAGAAAAACTTACTTTCATTTTGGACCAGCCTCCACCGTCGGGCAGACTATAATAGCTAGAGTGAGAACTACATGTATATGCAATAAACACGATGTAGGCCTATCACTTGTTAAGTACAACGTTGGCCCAGCTAACATTAGGCCAACGTCCAGTGTTTGCATCTTCCCACACAAGGCTCGCTTCTCCCGAGGTCGTAGACCGAGGCCTTGCTGAATCAGTGTTAGAACCATCTATTGGAGTGGGGACTTTCGAGAAAGATTTTTTCTGTTTGACCCAAGTTTGACCTCTGGCATGAGTGCTGCTTTAATGCAGGGCCACTGTCTACGACGCCGGCCTTGCATTAAGCAGCACATGTCTGGTCACAGGAAGTATCACAGACAGCTCCCACCACATCTCACCAGACACGGGACGTTACATGCGGCAGGGTTGGATTAATGTTGAGCCAATGTCGCAGACAGTGGACCAACATTAGGTTGGCATTTAGTTGAAAAATTAATGAATATTCAATATCGAAATCATCCTCCCTACCCCAATAGGTGGATGATAACACTGATTCAGCAAGGCTCGGTCTGCGACCTCGAGAGCAGCGAGCCTGGCTGCCAGGAAGATGAGTGTTTGCTGGTACGACGACTGTCCATCAGAAAATGTTTGTTTTTTTGTATTGTACAATATCAATGCTCGTTTTGTAATCGTGTGGCAGAAACTTGGAATAAACATACCTCGTCTTATAGACAAGGTATGTTTATTCAAAGTTTGCTGCGTGTACATTTACATATTACTTGCAAGTAATCTTTAAATGTACACGCAGCTCAATTGACTCAGGGTTTTTATTAATACTTTGTCGCACAGATTGTTTTCAACGTATTTTCTTTAATACGATTGTTCAAGTGTTAAACTCTCAGAGTATCCGTTGCATATCTGTATATAAAACTTTTGTATCTGAATTAGGACAATGTTTTCTAGAAAAAAGTAGATAGTCAGTTCATAGCATTTTAAATGTTTATGTAATAATTGTCGTTTGTAAAGGTAAACTGTGAGGGGCTGGTGGGAAATCATATATTACTGGATACTAATTAGCACACCTTGCGACGTGAACGGCAGCCGGCGATCGTGCCTTTGTCACTGCTGCACCAAGGCTGTGGAACTGTTTGCCTGCCGATATCAGATGTATCACCACTATTTCGTCATTCAATAAACATCTTAAAACATACTTGTTTAAAAAAAGTATATAAACAGCTTCAATAATTTTTTTCAACAACAATGAACATGCGCTTATGAATTAATTGAGTTTAGGCGCAATATAAATATTAGTAATAGCAAGGAGGTTGAAAAGAGAGGAGAGACTGCTCTGCTTCTGGACCTGAACCGATGCTTTCATTAACGAGGTCTTGGCGATAAGACGTAATTGCCTTATCACGCTGCAATTAGGCGCGTCACGTGGGGTAACGGTCCTTGTAAGTGTTTTGTGCAGCTTCTTTGGCCCAAAACTGATCGAGTCGTTCAATATGGCTGCATAATTTCGTGTAGTCTAATAAATATAAATAAGTTACAATTTGATATCGGAAGAGATGGATGATGGCGTTTTAATCCGTTGGATACATGCCAAATGTAAACAAATTGCTCGTACATTTATTAACAAAAAATCCCAATTAGGACTTGTCAAGGATCATGAGTAAAAGAAGAGGCGATGTGTAAACTTGACCAGTTAAATATGTGAGCTCAAAAGTATGAACTGTTTTCTCAATGCCCACCCAACAGCTAATGACAATTTGTTATGTAGCAAATTGAAGCTCGAAATGAAATTGAAGCTCAAAATGATTTAATTTTACTCGTAATATAATATAGCTGCATGCATGATGACACAATGCAAGTTGGATTATAATCGTGAATCGACTGGACACACATATGATGAAGACACAAACATACTCGTCGTATGGGCAAAGTAAAAATCATAGGCTGTGAATGAACTTTAATGACTGAAGTTCAAGGTTTTACATTCGATTACCTGGGGGAAGGGGGGATTTAGCTAATTGTAATTATTGTTTTAGTAAATATTGGAAAGATAAGTCAACCCGCAGCAGCTATTTATTTAAAATCACCAGGCATTGAGAACAATCATTTAATTTCATGCGAAATAAAAATAAAACATTTTGGCTAAATATACCTTTTATTCGGAACCGAAGAGAAATATATAATTATTGGTTAAACTATCTAAAATATTTAATTTATTGTTATGCCTTTAATTATGTATTAAGAACTATATAACCCACCTATATGTCTATACAGAACGTACAGGACTGTAAAGATGACCAAAGAAATAGTTGATAGGCGCTATCAAAAATGCCGCACAGAGCCTTATGCACCACACGGTACACTGATTCCTGACCAGGATTAGGTCTGGGATATACATTATTTTACATCTACACCATTGTTTTGGTGTACCGTGACATACTTTGTTTGTTAGATGAATATTACTAGAAGTAAACAACAATCACTTGTAGGTTCAAATAGTTGTTTTTATGACTAACTCAGCCAAATATTGGCCGATTTTCAAAATTCAAAGACCGCCAAACACGTTGTTTACTAACAGCTCCGGTTATCTTAACTGTGAGGTCAGCGAGTGCACCACTACCTCCTGACTGTGGAACTGTGTCAAGCTCCAAATGCTAATGAGGTCAGGTCAAACAGCGGGTCACGGTCTAGAAACGAAACGCACATGGCAAATTCTCTGAGAGCATAGGTCCTGCAGATTTGCGGTTAACTAGGAAGCTGTAAAAAAGACATTAAACCACGGGGGGCTACCAATGAGGATTCAGTGGCGTTATCAGCCATGTCCGTGTCTGCTAGCAGGGGGGTTAGCTTCGATATGGGAAGCAGTCTCTCCTCTCTTTTCAACCTCCTTGGTAATAGTAATAGTAATACTAATGTATCTTGTATAGCATTTATTGGGTGGGATCTACTTGTAGAGGCTTCACTGAAGCCTGTCTGGCATCTCTCCCAGGTGATCTATTTTTATTTTTGTATATATTTTATGTCCTTAACTTGTTTACTGCATGTATCCGTATATTTTCATCAAAAGAATTGAATTGATTTGAATTGAATGAAGCTGTGAGTGACGATGTTTAACGAGTACAAACCGTGTTCACTGGAGATCACGGAGATTGGATATGAAAACAGTTCAAAATTGTTATCCTGGAATATTAAAAAGGTTCTCATTAAACTAATAACATAGGTATTCATCATAGATGTCTTAGTTAGTCTCCGCTTCATTTCAAAGATATTAACAGCCATTAGAAAATTTATTTTACTCTTAGAGTGCGGGGATCGACATCAGACGTCAGAATCTGACGTCTATTGAGAATCTCATGCCAATGGAGTCAGATAATGACGTCTAAAGTCGATCACCGCGCTCTAAGGATTAAGCTGAAAACACATAGGACGCGAGCGTCACGCGAGCGACACGCGGCACGCGATAGCTGCGCGAGCGACGCGCGACAGATCAAAACACATAGGACGCGTTAGCTCGCGAGCGTCAAGCGTAAAATAGTAGATCTGAGCAATCAACATCAAAGGATTTTTGCCGCTAACGTTCTTTAATAGCGATGCTGGTGCTATACCTTGACAACACACTGTCGTCCAACGTGAAAGGACGGTAGAGCAATGTCAATAAATATAAGCAAAAGAAAGGGTACATAGCAAGGGACTTTAAAAATTGCTATACTGTTCTTTTAAGTGGGATGATGTTCATAATTATTAACTATGTGTAGGCCTATTGGCCATATAAGTAACCCTGTTTATTTGATATTCGTTTTTTTAAGATAAAAACTGTTTTTATGCCCCCCCCCCCCCCCTCCCACGCGTCAAATATCATACAAAAAAACTATTATATAGTTCCAGTTATATACAATTGCTCAGAATTTAACTCTCAAAGGCTATAGTGTGCATGTGGGAAATAATTGATTGTAGCCTTGAATAAGTATCCACTTGCCAAACTCGGAGTACTAGCATGGATCACAATATTTAACCCTTTCGAGCCTGACTATACATTGTCATCTTCATCCACTACAAGCCGCGTTGTAGTGGATGGAGATTATTTGATGTGGTTTAAAGATTAAAGAAAATTGTGATGTATTGGTATGCCAGTTTCATGAAAATTTTCATTCTGAAACCCTTGGTTGTAGGAAAATAAGTGTGTTTTCAGGGATTTAAAATGATGCTTTAATGCATCGTGAAGGCTTAAATGGTTAAATTGTTCGTCAAACATACATGCACATACAGTTGCTGCGCATTGTCGGCGGCATTTTACGACCATGTCCAATCACACACAAGCCCATGATTTTCTGGGCTGACTCAACTAGGCCTATACCACATGTCCTCTTCATTTTATACATTAAAAACACACAACATACTGCTTTCCAAAATAACGCTAGTTATGAATTTCATAATTGCTGCTTTTGTGGTAATTTGACAATAATTATAGTGAAGATATATTGGTCCCTTGAACATTTCTAAATTTAATATTTTAATTCGTGCATTCGTGTTATAATTACAAAACTGTATCTTTTGATCAATTGGGACTGTTTTGGATTAATGAAAACCATATAGGAAATATATTTAATCACATTCACTTTATGACTTCAGTAAGGATATCAGCTTATCAGCTTACCAGTATTCAGGATCGTGGTTATCTCCTCCCAAATGTTACATATCTTATCAGCATCTCTATAGAAATGATGCTCAGGGTCGTATTAAAAGGCATGGTCTTTCCTGGACCTGTGTAATTAACAAATCCATATCGAGGGGCCTCTTTTCTGTTTTTGTTTAGATTTCGGCATCATAACTATAGACTTAATTGAAGGAAAGCTTGCTCGCCTAATAACACGTCACATACGTACACTTGCTGTATCACCACGTTGATGTATGGGGATTCCCTAATAAATCATCATATGTTGACGTCATACTGTGGATTCACCTCGCGTAAAGCTCGCGTCACGCGTTAAATGTCGCTCCAGAAGTGATCGGTGACGCTCGCGTGCCGCGTGCCGCGTGCCGCGTGACGCTCGCGTGACGCTCGCGTGACGCTCGCGAGCTATGTATTTATGCAATGTGAAATGAACTAAAGTGATTGCTTACGCGTATGACGCGTGACGCGTGACGCTTGTCGCTCGCGTGACGCTCGCGTCCTATGTGTTTTAGGCTTAATCGTGGCCAAGTGGTATAGATATATGAAAGTCAAAAGGAAGTTGCCCACGTTTTTAAGTGGGCGCAATCTGTGACTCAATCCTTTAGTTTCAGTGACGTCTCGGGGTAAGCGTTGACCGGTGGTCGGTTATTACTGCTTCACCAGTCTAAATGGACACACGGACAAATACACGCTGTAAGCAAGACAAATCGCACCCCTGGGGGCTGTTCACTTTGATACGGTCCCCAGGCCGCCCCCCGGGGACCGTCCACAATTCTCAGCACTTATAGTTCCTACGGAAGCCGCTAATGACCTGCAGCGCCACCCGCTCGACTTATATCACGTGATCACGCCTCTGATTGGTGGATATTATTGGATGACGTTGACCTTTTGTTCTAAATCTTTCCTCACGCAATATTTAAGGTTAACTGTTTAACTGCTACGGTAGTAATAATTTTAATAATTTAAATTAACCCTTTGAAGTCTGAATTTACCAATGTCATCTTCATTCACTACAAGCCGCGAATTGCTATCACAATTCTCGACTTATATAGTGGATGAAGATGACTTGAAGTGGGAGGAAAATAAGAAAAAAAATATTGCTATTAATAAAATACTTCTACAGTAATAATAATCCACTTGTAGTGGATAAAGATGTGGGTGGCAGATAGAAAAAAAATATCGTTATTATTAAAACAGAAAATTGTCGTTCTAAACCCCTATAGGTGTAGAAATTGAAGTCATTCTTCAGAGATGTAAAATGATGCTTAGATGCATCGTGAGCGTTTAACTCTTACAGTGCAGGGATCGACTTTAAACGTCAGAATCTGACGTCTAAATACGTCAGATTCTGACGTCTAAAGTGAATCCCCGCATTGTAAGAGTAAACATATTTGTAATGGTCGCAACCCCATAACATAGGCATTTAAATGAAGCGAAAAGAGCTAACTAGGACATTTATGATGATTTCAAATCGAAAGAACCCTTAGATCTCCATCGTTTATACAAAAACATTTCAGCGTTGTAAGTGCTGGAGGATTAAAGATAGGCTCATGCTGCACAAACGTCAAAATCAACGTTTAACACCATCTTCATATCAATGCTGTTCAATATTTAAGTAGGCCTAGTTATAATAAAAAGGTCAAAGGTCATACATCAGTGCTTAACGCTATCTTCATATGATCATGGCAATGCTGCTTTTTTTAAAGGTGATTTATCACCCCTTATATAGTATGAATAATTTTGTGACAAATAAATCAAAGTTGCCACAAGATGGGGCACAAGTGTTTCCTTATATGGGGTGATTGGCTATCATGTGACCCTCCGAGAGGGTCACATGATAGCCAATCACCCCATATAAGGACATAATTATTCATACCATATAAGGGGTGATAGATCACCTTTAAGTAGTTATCATGTATTTCTAAAAAAACTTTCTGTGATTAAGACATATAATATATATATATACACATATCATGCCAAACTTACCAGAACTATAGGCCTAGCCCTTTTATACATCTATCTATATATCGAGGACCGAGCTCAGAGGCCCACAAATCCTTAGAATCATCATGTGTCATAATCTAGGCCAAAGCAAGTTCGTCAACAGGGAGCCGGACCACCGATGAGCTAGGGCGGGAAAGCCAGATCAAATAGGTGAGATTTAAGTAATTTCCGGAATTTTATTGATGTATTTATTTATTAGGCTTTATATACACAAATAGACACAATAATCGTACAAATATGTAATTGTAAGTAAAATTGTGTACATCGGAATGTTGAAAACAGGTGACCAGCACCGTAACTAAGTTCGACATCCAGAAATGTTAGAATTGTTTGGAAATTTCGTATGGGCACAGGCAGAGCGTTCCACAGGGTTGGGTGAAAGCTCTCTACCCAGTCTTAGTTTTTATACGGTGAACAATCTATTTGATTTTTGGAGCATTGGCCGAGGCCTATATGTTTTGAGGTTTTCGGCTACGAGAGTAAGTTTAGGTCAGCGAAATTGGTTGTATTTTAAGGTTCTGAAAGTTATAGTGCATATTTTAAAATGAATGCGAAATTTGAGAGGGAGCCGTGTAATTGTTTTAGTTACTATAGGTACAGAACCACTGAAACGTGGGGCAAAAGCCAACTGGGGCCAAAGCCCTCTGTATCCAAACCTGCCTCCAGCATCTATCACATAAAACCCTCTTTTTTCGTTATTATGAAAAAAAGGGCTTCAATTGTATGTAAATTAGCAACACCAGGGCATTGGATAATATGGGATAATACAGAAGGCAGATAAGTAGCCTACATATGCAAACGGTGTTCATTTGAGTGCGCTATGGGAAAATACAGCACTCGTGCAATGAGCAAGGTGTGAGCCTTTAGGCGAAAATCTTATTCATTGCACGAGTGTTTTCCCATATCGCACGAAAAATGAACAACGTTTGTATTTTCTTACACGATCACGTCACACATGACATAACCATGATAACTGTTGTACATTGCAGCTCAAACTACAGCTAAAGTGCGATATAGGCTGATACCGATATACGTCCTATAGTGGTAACTACTGCACAGAGTGTGCTATGGGCTGATACCGTTATACGCCTCATAGTGAAACACACAGCACAGAATACCCCCTCTGGAACCGCCCCTGAACCTTTGTCCATTACGTCTTCACCACCTAGATTGACCGAGACTTGAGGCTGAGTCGGCAATAAATTCTCCTTATTTGCTGCCACGAGAAAGTGTGAGAGTTTAAATGAGGTCACGAGAGTTTGGCATCTGGTGGTTGTGGCTGGTGTGGCGGGGTCATCTATAACACGGAAGACCTGTGAATATGTAATGCCACCTGACGGCCAATACGACAATCACGGCCTGTGGCGGTCACGTCTGAACTGGCCGCTAGAGGCGCCACGGAGCCGCCAGAGAACCCTCTACACGTTAGAATATCCAGAAAATTATTTGCCCTCTCTTCACAGCAAACACGGGAAGCGCAAAAATAGATATATTATTGACGACAGAAAAGCCAATTATTCAATCTGAATTTTTACCCATATGACGCGATCCACAACTTCAAGTGAGTGAAAATTATTCACATTTGACAAAATGGAGATCAACTCTTTTCAAATCTTGCCGGTTGATGTCGCATTTTATCCTTAACATATTTTAAATGTGGTACTTAATGTGCTAATAAAAAACAAAAACCCGAATATATGCGCCACCGGCGGTTAAAGGGTTAAAAAGAACATAGCATTCGGTCGTCTTAGGCTACAGCAGTGTAGGCCCCCTATAATAATTAATGTCTATATTATAAAGAAATAAGGATGTAAGTTATATATGTAGGCCTACAAATATTAACTCGCTATAGGGCGATGTTTTGGCAATCATGATAATGCCGAGATTTATGATGACTCCACTAAGCATGCTTAAAGCGACACAATCAGGCTAAAATCAGTTTTTTTTAATTTTGTGTTGCGCATTTGCCAGTTAAGCGAGGAATAAGCACGAAATTTAATTTCAGACATGCATGTCCGAAATAAGAAATACGACTAAAAACTGACAAATGTGGCCTTCTGCACACTTGCTACGTTGGTACAGCAGCCAAAAATTAAAATGACTTCAGCAATTCTAGTCTATGAATATGTTCACATGTTATGGTCATATTAAAAAGCCGAAATAAAAATACAGATTTCTGATAATTTTAGCCTGATTTCGTGAAAATCGGTTGAGAATTCACTGATAAATATAAGGCAAAATCATGATAATATTGATATAAGCTATAACACCCAGTTATCTGGTCTACTTTTCATCATCACTACTGCAATTCTCAGAAATATCAAAAGAGAAACTCACAATAAGGTGTCCTTGCTGTGAGCACCCCTTTTTGTGATGGGCTATGCAATTTCTATTCAAAAAATTATTTTCCGTCTTCAACCAGGACTGACATCTCTACAATAATTATAAAAACACTTCTAGTAGGCCTCGTTTACCTATTAATCGCCAAATTATTAAATTGGAATTTCCACTCACTTGAAGTTGTGTCTCGCTGACGCGATCCACAACTTCAAGCGGGTGAAAATTGTTCAGATTTGACAAAATGGAGGTCAACGATTTTGAAATCTTGCCGATTGATGTCACGTTTTGACTTTAACATGTTTTCGTCTTTAACACGTTTTGTCTTTATCATGTTTAAAAGCTGACATTTGCTGTGCTTATAGAAAATGGAAGAAAAAGAATATAATCGTGACGGCGATTAAAGGGTTAGGCCTAAATGAACGTCCAGAACGTCTTTATTGTAATAAACGTGACAATGGTTCTTAAAGGGTTAAACTGCACTTACTTGTTGATCTGTTAACCCTTTAACCCTTTAAGCCCTCACGATGCATTAAAGCACCATTTTACATCCCTGAAAGCAGTCTTAATTTTCCTATAACCAAGGGTTTTAGAACGAAAATTTCCATCAAAATGGTTTATCAATACATGGTAATTTTCTTTAATTTTTAAACCACACAATTCATCTTCATCCACTACAAGTCGAGAATTGCGACAGCAATTCGCGGCTTGTAGTGGATGAAGATGACTATCGTAAACTCAGGCTGGAAAGGGTTAGCCCTTTAACCGCCAAATTATTCAATCTGAATTTTCACTCACTTGAAATTGTGTCTCGCTGACGCGATCCAAAACTTCAAGTGAGTGAAAATTATTCAGATTTGACAAAATGGAGGTAAACTGATTTCAAATATTGCTGATTGATGTCATATTTTATCTTTAACACGTTTAAAAGGTGGTACTTAATGTGCTAATAAAAACTGAAAACCCGAATATGTGCGACACCGGCGGTTAAAGGGTTAAGGGAAAGAGTCGTTTTTTATCCATGTAATATGTTTTTAATATAAGGCGATCAAATCACAGATAGTTTAGTTGGCAAAAAAAACAGATGTACAAAATATAGAGTGAAACAAATTATTTGCCAGGAGACACTCAGTAAGACCATTTGATCGCTATAGGAGTGAGAACCACCTGAAAAAAAACACATAATAGGTCTAAAAACGAGACTAAATCTCATACAAAAAATACATTTTTCTAGAAAATACTTGACAAAACATATTAAAGGTGTAGTCAACTGTCAAAATTCGCGGGACAAGGGTCCCCCAGAAGGCAATAGTACCCGTGGGTAAGCCAAGGCCCTATTCCATAATAATACTAAATATGCGTTTCATACCCAAAGCCTCATTAAGAGCAAGTTCTCAAATCACAGCAAGTTCATATATACTTGAGCGACATCTATGAGTTAATAATTCAAAGCCCTTGTCTTTTGCCCCTACTTGGTCGCCTACTTGCAAACAAACTGACTGTATTACTGGGGGATTTGGAAACTGCTTGACCCCCAAGTTTGTATTGTCACCCAGTAAACACAAAACATTTGTATGACTTTATGCAATGTTGGACCAACGTCGAAGACGTTGGGCTGACATTGCATAAATGTCATACAAATGTCTTGCGTTTGCTGGGCAGGAGGACTTTCTCTCAAACATTGTACATTTATCTGATGTTGGTTCAATGTTGGGCCAGCATTGCAGACGTTGGCCTAACATTAAAACAGCATTGGATCAATGTCTCGTTTGAGTAGTATCTTGTAATCAGTTCAGTGGCTATATTAATGCCGTCAATCTGTACTCAATAGGCTACTGTTGGCCTACACTTGACCATCCCAGGCATGCGCGTTTTGAAGCTGAATGATTCTTTAATAAATTCTTTAATAAATTGCTGCAGAAGAGTTTGAAAATAGCAAGTGATAACATTTGTCTTCCCCAACAGTAGGATATTGTGACATATGGGTGTTGTACATAGTGTCTCATTTGGATATGAAAGGGTACCTAGGCAAGTATGTAAATTGGTCGATATACCATTTTACATCCAAGATGACGATCAAGATGAGATCTCCTGAAGATGGCGGCTGAGTATTGTTGTGCTTCAGCTGGTGAAAGCTGTACATCAGGCATGACACCTAGCGACTGTTATATCCAGGTTGATAAACCGCCACCTGGTGAATGTGCGAAATTTCAATCTGCAATCCAATATAAAGCCTACTAGTCAGGGCGTCAAACTGAGATATGTGCGCAGATAACACTTTCGCTAAACATTTTTCGTACAAGATGGTGACCAATGGCAGGACATTCTCTAACATCTCTAAATACCCATATTTTTGCAGCTTTTCAAATTATCACCCATTTTTACAATAATTGGTCGGTTTACCTCAGGTTAAACAAACTTCAGCGCAATACAATGTTACCTAACTTTGGAATGGACACAGAGATTCATCTGAAATTATCACATCGCATTCAAAATATGTCACAGGATCACATACATGTATAATTCCATTTGTTTATACTAGATAACCTGTCGCTCACAATATGTTCTCTCTAAAGACCTTCCGGCGTGTTCCTACTTGACAATTATCACGTTGGCCCATATCGTGCTTTACAGTAGACAAGACTTGTTAGCCCAACTCAGGGAAATCAATCAGATTAAGTAAAGAGAATTAATTAGGTTTATTTACATTTGTAATTCCCATTGGCCACATTCTTGGTCAAGATCTCGATGTGTGCCTGAAACAAGGTGAAATAGACCTCCTGCGGCCTAAAGGTGAAGTTATCGCACTGCTGTGTAAAACAGCAGTGGAAATTGAAATACCATTACAAATAATAATACACGGGTATTAACATCACAAACAACAAAGGGACAAGTGCAATTAGCTATTGCCAAATCCTCACTGAGTTATTGCAAATTACAATCTGACAAGTCTAATTGATCAACTAAACCTCTGATATGGGCGATTTGAAGTTGATCCACCAATGGAAAGATGCCTAACAATGCCATACATACATGCATGTTCTATTATTGTAGTATAACAATAATGAAAATCTAAATGAAACACTGGCAATGACTCACATGTCAAGCATCCCGGAGTTGGAATTGATCACACAATCCATATACAGCACGAGAAACTTAAAATAACAGAAATTATATATAATTAAAAAAGGCTTGACGACATTTATCTGCTGAGATGGTCATGTAAAGCCTACAGCAAAAGCAATACAATAATGGCAATAAAACATAATAATGTACAAAAGATGACATGGTTATGGGGGGTGAATAGGTATATAGTGTTTTCCTTCCACTGATGCTCCATTGATTGATTGCCAGCGGTGTACCCTGGCTCCTCCGTTCAACAGCAGTGCCAATGCAGCTCCAGTGCAGTGTCACTATAGTGCAGGCACTGATGTTGGCCGTGGTAGCTTTGAAACAACCGGCAGAGTGTTAGATATTATGTCTCACACGTGGGATGAATGGAGTTACCCTTAGCTATTGTTATCCTGGGGATTATCCGCCCCGAGGATAGCGGAGCCGCTTTTGAACAAACAAAAACGAGTCTCATCTGGGTATGCATGGGGGGTAAATGCCCTAGACATGCCCCGAAGCCCTTACTGGGCGAGTGAAAGAAAACGCACTTAAAAACCCACCATGCCCTATCACCCCACCCTCACGTCATCATCTGTACATTATTCATCTCATCAATAGACTGCACTGTTTTTGATCATATTACGTTGTGACTTAAATGACCATATAGTGCCGAAAAGGGACGTAAAGCGACAACTTACTACTACGTACTACCATCAGTGCTGATGGTTTGTAAAATAGTACTGTGTGGAAAATCACACTCCTTGCATGAGCAAGCATAATAGCATCAGCACTGTAGGGGAGGACGAGGAGAACTGGGACACCATTTCACTGTCGTCATTTGACCCTACTTTGTGTTTTACTGTTATGCCTTTTAGAAGTTTGTATATTTCTATCATGTAGTTTGGGGATATTTTTACATGATATTATTTAAGCACTTTTTTCCACCTGCCGAAAAAAAAAGTTTAAAACGTGGAGAATTGGGACATCGCAAGGAGAAGTGGGACGGCTGATGGGGTAAAGAGGGACAGTCTCTCGTATCTTTTTACATCCATCAATACTAGAAATAAAGTGAATTAAAAACAGATGTAGGTGGGTACAAACAGTTTATAAAACACATTTACACAATTAATATCCAATATATAAAGACGTTGGACACCTATGTGGAGAAGTGGGACACTCACGAGGAGAAGTGGGACGTCAAGTCCCAGTTCTCCCCATACATGCCATTACGTATAGTCCCAGTTCTTCCCATCCCTAGCAGATCTATACCTTATCCACTTACTCAAAAATCAAAATAGTAAATAACATTTAGCTTATAGATATCCACGAAGAAGGTAGCAAGGATACCCCAAACACAGTAAATGTGAGGTACTGTACATATTCAACTTGCTTTACACATTTACACAAAGGCAGAAAAACAAGTTTTTATACTCAAATTTTTAGTTTTGACAATGTACTAAGGGACGCACCATTTGATATCTGGGGGGGGGGAGAGGGGGGGGGGGGTAGGTTACAATTGAAAGAAATAGTTTGTTGCCACAAAAGTCAGAAAAAAAAAATTGTTGAAAATGTGGGCAGAAAAAAAAGTTTGTTGTCGAAATTGATGAAAAATATGTTGACCAGAAAAAACACCAAATGGTAACGTACATAATAGGGAAAGCATACGACAAAAAATTTCTTCGACGAAACATAAAAAATAAAATTGTTGGTCGTTGATCGCCAAAAAAAAAGATTGTTTTCTCTCGGAGGTGAAAAAAAAGTTTGCAAGCAACAAAAACTCTAGGCCCCCCCCCCCCAGATATCAAATGGTGCGTCCCTAACAAAGTTGTCTGCAATTTGATTGTGGAGAGATATGTGGTGAAGGCAACTAAGGGCCACAGAAAAATATTTCCTAGAAGCTGATTGGCTGAAAACACAGCCCCAAATTAAAATGGAAACATTTAGTTCAGAAAATAATGCAACTTTCACAGATTGAATAATTATCTAAATTTTGACAGGTTATTTTTACCATGGTCAATTAGAAAAAAACTATTTTTATTTTAGATATCAAGTTATGTCTATTACTGGGTAATGATTAGGCCATTTAAAAGAAAATTTTAAAAAATCAGGCTAATCGGCGAAGAAGGACTTGTGTTATGGAAGATTATGTCAAAGCGGAGAATCATTAAAACTGAATTTTACCGTTAAAAAAGATCCGAAATGGGTATGTTTTTAAAATACATTTAAAATACATGAAAAGCTAACTTTTGGTTTGGAGACACCTCAAAATGGTATCTAGGACTGCTAAAGATAATTTTTTAAGTGGTCTCTTGCTTGTACTAAAAATGTTTAGCGACATCATAATTTCGACACCCTGACTACTATCGAATGCCTCTCATGCCTGATATATGAAACTAATTTATGTAGGCCTATATGTTATAGGGCTATATACAGAACATGGCCCGCATTAATACTCGTCTTGCTGGGACCGCATGTAAGTTTTTAAGCAATATTAAAATTAAAAAAAATGTATACATCTAGGGTAGCCGACTTCAGAAGACACCGTTAATTGATGTCTGAAAATCAGGGCTTCAGCATCAATTGTCTACCCGATGCTGGGCCGACGGCATCAACATGTGGCCCAATGCTGTGCTAACATTCAACCTATATTTATGGTCATTTGCGTTACTTCCAGTTTTGGAACCATAAATATTTCTAATTTTAGTTTTGAAATTATAGAATTATTAATCGACCAACAGGCCATCTAGGCACACAGGGTAGGCCTACCACTAACTGTTTTATCAATTTATAGTTGCTCCGTCGGATAACATCAATTTTGGTTTTCGATATTATAATAAAGTAGTGTAGCCCTGAATTCAAGGCTATTCCGCCCGAGCTGCATAGCCTTGAATCCACCTAATAGCCCCCCAGTGCATCCCCCTCAGGATTCACCGAGGCCTACTTTTTTGTTATCTGTGTGACCCAGAGGGAAGATTTAGACATGTTCCCAAGAAAAAAAGTGGCACTGAGTATGTTTTAAACATATTTAAAAGAACCGCGTCTGATTATTAAAAATACCGCTTTTGAGACCAGATAATAACTGTACGTTGTGACACAACTGTTCATTTCCCCTCCAAAATAATTAAAACTGTCAAGTTATGTTAAATTTCTATCAAAGCAAGGCAAGTTTTTACAACCATCAGCTATTTTATTTATTTTTATTGATAATCCACCCTTTAGGTACCAGACGAGTATTGATGAATTAATTTAAAAAAAAAATTGTCATAGTTAAAACGTTTAGTTTATTCATTTAAATTTTGTGTAATAAGTTATAACTGCTTAGGGCTGTTGCGTTTGCATTTGCTTTTCAAAACTATCAATATAATTATGCACTATTTAAATGTTGTGGCGGATTATATGAATTGATTTAAATATGGTCCATTACTGGCCTTTCCTTAAGAATAAGTGTTTAGTGTTTGGGTGTATTACATACATTCAATGTTATTAATACACAACGAACAGGTTCATGTTTGTTTCTGTTTTTTAATGGCAATCTACAGTATAATGACACCCTTTAAACAGTAAGATATTACTAAAATATGCATTTAAATAAAACTCATTCCTGTCTGACATTACGTCTGCGCCTAAACATGGTAAGAGAAATAACTAAGTAACAATGGTGTTGTTTTATACGAATTACTTTTATGATAAACGATACTGCAAATAACAACAAGTAGCATTTAAAAATATCACTGAAAATGATCAAAATATACCTAACTCAGAAGCAGAAAGGTTTTCAATCCTTATTGTTTTGAATCGCAGAGACATATTGTATTAAATGCGCAAGTATGACACTGTATGATATATATAATTAATATATAAAATGAGAGATACACACTCCAATCAATTCTCGAATACTAATATTACATCCCTAAACTAAAACCATATCCTAATATTAAAGTCTACTCGACCAGCATTAAAATCTCATCGTATCATGTAAATATAAGGACATGTCCTTATAATGTAACGCCATCTTACTATGATATCATAATATGCCATATTACGTCATTAAACTATTAAGTACAGTTCTATCATTATATTGTTATATGTCAATTACATCTCTATAATATCAAATCATGCCATAGCAATGTCAGATACCAATATCATAATTCCATATCCAGACATATCTTACCAATATAATGGCTACCGGTAATCATTACATTACCATGTGATATAAAGTGGTATCGTTATAATATAATTTTATATCACGTAATTATAATTTTACCATGTTAATTCTATATCTTGTAATGTGACATTAAAGTGCCATAATTCCTCACTAAAATATATAACATATAGCTCTACATTATGTCATATGTCCCTTCGTTGTAATAAACTACTAATTTATAACATTATTATGTATGCAGATATTGTAATGTCATATCTAACTATTAAAAATGAATGCCATGCCATTATAATGTCATCTCGAGAAATTGACATTTTATCCACAATTCAAAGTGGAACGTATGTGCTGATAATAATATAATATAATATCATATCTTGCCAGTTTTATTATATTGCTATATCCAGACATTTAGGGCCATGATTATTCTACAATTAAATTATATTATAGCATGATATTGAATACCATATTTCGTCATTATCACATAATTAAATAGCATCTGGTCAATCAGGGCATATTGCCATAATATCAACAAGCTATAGCCACTGAACGTGTAAGCACATAAATGTTCTGAGATGTCCAAGTTATCTTGCCTTTAAAATACTGTATGACTAAACCTAACAGATATATGGACTGTATCACGACATGACATGACTATTATAGTATTACTATGTCGGGATGATACCTTATGCCATTATAAAGTACTATGGCTAAAGATGATTTTGAGACACAATTTTATAAATCCATAAAATTACAAAAGATTGCCAAGGTATGACATAATCAAAATTTAAGCTCTATAATTTCAGGATATGGACAAAACTAATGGATCAATTCTAACCTATGAAACATTGCATAACATTTCTTTCATAGTATATTACCACTTAGTGATTAGGCCTACAGGGTTCCAGGTATGTTTAATTTTGCGTCCACCATCTCAGGACCTGTCGTAAAATGACTTGAAATAATTCCAATGGCTTTCATTGAACATTTATTTGTAAAATCAGACACCAAAACTGCAAACCTTATTTAATTATGCTTTTCAGGAAAAATCATTGATTTCACGGCAACCATTTAAGAAAAAAGTCAAGCATTAATATCACAACCTAATTTAGATTGATACGGGATGTGTTCCAACCACATTAAACCGCTTATAAAGGTACAAAACTGTAGGCGTTCTAATAAACTATTGCAAAAGTTGGCAAATTTTGCCCACAAAAATATTTTTGTCAATTTTGCAGCGGCCATTTTGGATTTCTTCATAAATACTATTTTCCCTTTTTTAATGGTTTTATTGGACATTAAAATATGAGATTAGACAACAAAGCAGTATAAAGCAACTCGTAAAACTGTATACATGTCAATAGGCGTAGTGCTTTTTAGTATAATCTATTGACTACGACTACACATAAATCAAGTGATTTTGACTCAAGGTTGGTCCATGAACCAAATGATACTGCTAATGAAGGTTTTTGTACAGAATAGACCTGTGCGCATGAAATATTTGCAAAAAAATCCAATATTTTGATTTTTTTCTTGTCAACTTTGCGGCGGCCATCTTGGATTCTATCGTAAATATTATATTTTATTACTTGAAAATACTTGAAAGAACAATAAAATGTGAAATTAAGCGCCAAACTGTGTTTGTGAGATAATTATAAAAAAACATGTTGAATAATGCATTTCAGGACAATTCATTGTTTTTATGGCGGCCATTTTGAAATTGACCATCTAATGACTATTACTCGAAAAAATCAAGCATTAATAATCTAAATTGGACTAAGGGATGTCTCTGAACCAAATCATATCGCTCATAGAGACTTTAGTAGGCCCTACATAAAATAATCTCATGTCAAGATCTATTTGCGAAAAATGTGAAATTGAACAATGCATTTTTCGACATATCAACATAATCCGAAATAGCCCCCCAAGGTAGGATACCATAGTAAAATTACATAAACATTGACTACTCTGTCTCCATGGATATATGGCCTAATGCACAGAGTAGTCTAACTCCATCATTAAATCTCCTAACATTGTGATAGAGTGCGCTATACGCTAAAATGCAGTTTCCAGAGAAAATTATTTGAAAAATTTGCGTTATTTTATATGTGCGTACAAACATGTGTTGGTGCCACTATTTTTTCTGGGAACATCCCTAAATCATTTGACTATATGCCTAAGATACCGAATAAAGTAGTTTCGGTGGATCCTGAGGGGGGTGCATGGTGGACATATCTGGCCCCCCGCCTATATGCAGCTAGGGCGAAATAGGCTTGTATTCAGGGCTATAGGCTATCCCGCAGATCATTATTTCATTTTTTTCAAAAAATTTAGATTAATTTTTTTATCACCATCTATAAGAATCCAGAGAAAACCCCAACAAACTATTTGTACACCTGAAGGATGGTTGATTGTTAGCACAGCATTGATGCCGTTTGAGCTGAAATGTACAACAGTATGTCATGTGCCACTTGATCCTGTAAAAAAATATAGCGGGCCTACTTTTTTTTCAACCGATTTTCATGAAATTTAGCAAATACTATTTTCATTGGAAAATATTGTATAGTTCAAAAGTTAGACCACATGGTATGTAGGCCTAATGCAATTCAGGGCTTAAATTTAGTTAAACCGGATTTTAATTTAACCAGTTTAAAGGGACTGGCCCAGGCTAAAATCATCAAAAAATCGGTGATTTTATTTCGGGTTCTTAATATGACCATATGATGTAAACATGTACATAGACTAGAACTGCAAATTTTTATAATTTTTGTGCTGCGCATTCACTAGTCAGGCTAGATATTGAGACGCAATTCCCGATTTCTAATTATTGACAACCATGTCAAAAATAGTAAATGTCCCCCCCTTATTGGAGGTTTTAGGTCATTTTGACCCCCTAAACGAAAAACAACCATAATAACGTGTTTTCTCCTTCACGGATCATGGATGGGACGCCAGCTTTATGGGGAGCAGCCCCCCTGGGGCTGTGGCCCAGGCTATATAGACCTACTGTTCCATTTTGTGTTCGCGGCTACGGTGGGGCTGTGCTAGCTATCGAGCCAGCGTTAGGTAAACGTTTGTTGTTTGTAATATGCCTACTAACGTTATAACCTTGAGATGAGCTACATTTAATTATAAGATATGACTAGGCCTATCAGCTGATCACTGTACGCGGTGCATACAGACCTTTGTACACGTCCAGGGTGCACGCACACATAGCATAAACATTACATACACATGATACATAGCATACCAGCGTACACACAATGTTTGGAGCCCATACAGACTACAGCAGGGCGTGTAACAGGGCGTGTAACACCAGCTACAGTTAAAAAGGTAAGAGGCAGCTCGGCGGAAACACGACGTTGAATCAATGTTGGTTTAACGTTGGTCCACCGTCGTGGGCGAGATCTCCCTCTGGGCACACGTCGTCGTGTGCAATGACGTTGATTCAACGTCGTAGGTGTAGCAACGTCGTGTGCCCAGTGCCAGTGGGATAGCCAGTAAACACAAAACATAACAAAGTTGTCTATGACATTTATCGACGTTGGTCCACCATTGTATAGGCTACATGTTTTACAAATGTTGTGTGTTTAGGCCTACTGGCAGTGGGTAGGCCTATTATGCATTTGACAACTGTGCTTTTCAGGCAATTTCATATAATAATATAACAGGAGTTCCAGGCCCGGCTTTAGTCTGTTTGAGTGCTATAACATGTATAACGTTAGTAGGCCTAATTAGTATAGACAAACAATCGGCTTAATATTTTTTCAAACATAAGTGTAGGCCCTATTGGTCTTCCTGATAGGCCAGAATCCTAAATCTCCAGGATATATTTTTTTTTGCATACGGATAATTACAAACGATTAAAGTTTAAGTGTGAAAGATAATATACATGATGTATGTTTCCAGTACCAAATCCAGGGACAAAATATTCCCATTTTTGTGTATAGCAGGGTTAATGGGCGCAAGTACATCTATATGGGACTTTCGTACAAGTACACTGAAAATGATCAAGTACAAGTAGGCCTACAGGCTTTCTTCAAATATAGTGTTGTACATTACAAGTACATTTGACATGTCATTTGACATACTTGGATACAATTACCAAGAACCAAGTACATTTTCGTAATTATCGATATGTAGGGGAGAGTCGGGTTAGTTGAGCCACAGGGTTAGTTGATCCACCCCCTCGCATTTCTAGGCATGGGATTTTAAGGAAGTTTCAACACCACCTGGTGATTAAAAGTGATATTATTTACATGGTCACGTTGTGAGCACAGATCAATTTGCAGGTAAGAAGCTTTGTGGTTCAAAAATGCATTTTTCGCTGTAGTCAGTAGAATTCAGATATTATAATGTTTGCATTAATATTACGGAAGCAGTAGGGATTCTGTAAATTCTTGCTATAGGGCTAGGCAGTCAAATACATAAAGATAGCCTATGTCAATGTAACACTCAACTTGGATCATTGAAATGTCACAAAATTTTACATTTTATACAATATGGCTGTTGTGGGGTAAGTTGAGCCAAATAAGATGGGGTAAGTTGATCAACCGGCTCAATTAACCCCATTCATGGCTCATCTTACCCCAGTAGGTAAATACATATTACAGAATGTGGATCAACTAACCCCACTCGACATGGCTCATCATACCCCAATGGGAATAATATATTATTATAGAATGTGATATAGTGTTACAAATGACATCATATATTAGGTCAATATAATAAAGACACATAATAATAGTATATATCTTCTTAATAAATACAAGAAAACAATGATCCATGCATCAATACAGGCTATAATGCCGATTATATTACTTGGGACTTGGAGGAGATTTGTCAACAAATTTGACCCTTAAGTGATGAACAGAAGTATTAATTTTTTTATTTTTGCATTTCTGGACAAAAAAAAACATTTTGGCATGTACATTTGTCAATTGTGAATTTTTACCATAGGTGATCAACTTACCCCCTTGCTTGGCACAACTTACCCCATACAGCGGGTTAGTTGAGCCACTTTCACCACTCTCAGTTGTGCATCCATAACTTTTTTTTTAATTGTTCTTTTCATCTTTCATTGATGTTTAACATGTTTAATATATATGTAATATATAGCCATGTTTTAAAACTATCCAAACCATTCTGCGATCAACTGGGAAAACACCAGACAAAATATTGTAAAAAGTGGCTCAACTAACCCGCCTCTCCCCTAATAAATATATGCACAACAAAATAAATGAAACAATATCAACTGAATTCAAAAGTATTTTTTTTGTCACACTATATCTGGTATATTTTTGTTCACTGAATAATCTAATAAAACAACTTATTAAATTCTGGTATGGTTTTTTAAATTTTCATCTTCATGTGGATGATCAGCGATCAGAAATATGTTTGTGATAGTAACATGATTAGCTTTTGAAAGTTAACCAGTATGCTGCTGAATTGTTTATGAGTATTTTTCTTTCGTTTCAAGCTGGAATTACTGGCGCAATTACCAGCTTCAAATGAATTGATGTTTTTTTTGTTTGGTAGATCTATCCGTTGACATGTCTACATGCCTCTTAAGAGCATATATTGTGCGCCTCTGAGTTCGGTCCTTTGAGGTTAATGCCTGTTGAATGTTTTGTAAATCCAGCCGTTGACATGTCTACATGCCTGTTGAGAGCTCTTCTTGTACGCCTCTAAGCTCGGTCCTTTGACGATAATGACTGTTGAATGTTTTTGTGTTTTCGTAGATCCATCTGTGACATGTCTACATGCGTGTTAAGAGCTCGTTTAAAGATGTGTGCGCCTCTGAGCTCGGTCCTTTGAGGATAGTGACTGCTATTGTGTTTTGTAGATCCATCCGTTGACATGTCTACATGCCTATTAAGATCACGCCTTGTGTGCCTCTCAGCTCGGGTCCTTTGAGAATGATGATTGTTGAATGTCTTTGTGTTTTGTAGATCTACCCAGTGACATGTCTACATGCCTGTTGAGAGCACGTGTTGTGGTGCGCCTCTGAGCTCGGTCTTTTTGTGTTTTGTAGATCCATATATTGACATGTCTACATGCCTGTTGAGAGCACGTCTGTCTCCTGTCATCACTTCTACCATGTCTAACGCAACTAAAACTGTCATGTGAGTATACAAGTCTGAGTGTGACGCCATCACACGGGTTAGCGTCAGAGCTAGACGGCATAACAAAACCTGTGGTTTTAGATGCTGGTAGTCAGTGTACGCTGAGATCAACAATTTCATGAAAAATGTGAGGTTAACCCTATTCAAATAATAAATTCAATTATATAGACTGGCGTTTAAAACCCATGTTAAGGCATTTTTCCAATAAGATGTAAATCTGTCATCATAAAATAAAATAAAAATCATTGATCAAAGAATGACTCATTAATTATTCATTGCTCAATCGATTTCCCGCGCACAGGATTTTCGGGGAACGACTTTACAAGCCAGTGGCAACTATTACAGACTCCATATCACACACAGAATCTGTTATTATGGACTAAGTAATACCTTGATGACAATGACCTATAGGAGCTTCGTACGAACAATTTTGGGGCTACTTTACTTTATAGTATCACAGCAAAGCTGCCGATTGCTGTGATACTATAAAATTATGTTTTGGAAGCCAAGTGCGGGCGAAAAACGAACACATTGAGGAAACATACTTTAGTAGTGAATCACTGCTTTACGTCACCTTTCAGTACAAATAGTCTTTTAAGTGACATTGTAATACGATAAAAACGTTGTACTCAATTGATGAGATGACTGATCAGCAGATTATGATGTGAGGGTGGGGTGATAGGGCATGGTGGGTTATTAAAGGCGTTATCGCCCGATAAGGGGTTCTGGGCATGTCTAGGGGATCTACCCCCAGACATGCCCAGATGGCCGGAGACTTGGGTTTCTAGACAAAGCGAATTTCTGACAGATGTAACGAACATCAAACAAATTTTGACGAACACCAACGAATGCCGTTCGTTCCTTGTCTGGTCAAATGTGATGATCACAAAATAAGCATGACACCAACGAGCGAGCGAGCGAGCGAGCGAGCGAGCGAGTGAGTGAGCGAGTGAGTGAGTGAGTGAGTGTTTACAGATGAGATTGTTTTGTGTTTGTAGAGCTAACCTGACCAGTTCCTCTAGGATGAGTGAGAACCTGGTGATCAGTGAAGGCGGTACGTGTTTGACGATGACGCTACCTGGCTACGACTACAGCTGCCTCACTAGAGCAGGTATGATATGAGTGCGATACGGGAAAATACAGCACTTGTCCCAATAGATGAGGTTTGAGCCTTTAGGCGAACACCTTATTCATTGGGACAGCGGAGGTCGTAAGTGTCTGACAATGGCGCTACCTGGCTACGACTATTAAAAGTCCCGGCTACATATATTGTCATATAATTTTAGCAACTAACCATGTTGTATATACATGTACATATATTCTATCATTTTATGACAAATAAGTCTGTAATGACTTATCTGTCAATAAGATAGCTGTCTGTCTGTTTGTTACATAACGTCACTTTCTGCATGTCCTGTCAACATCACGACAGAAGGAAGCCCCGAGTCGGGACTATATCCTACTGGTAGCGAATGACTTTACAATTCTTTATATTGTACAGTACCATTTGCAGTACTGCACACTACATGCCTTTGAACAGTTTGGAGCACTCCATATATACAACCTCGATAAGAAACATCTCACCGGCCAGGACTCGAATCTGATAGTTTCGAGCCACAACCGGAGCGAATGAGGTAGCAAGGCCGGCCTACTTTTTAACTTTTCAGAATAGTTGTCGTAGAACTAGCAATGCTTGCAAATTTCATGAGAATCGACTGAGGAATCAGCAGTTATGAGTGCGTATTTTGTTTGCTATGTGATGTTGACTGCAGTTGAAAATACCCCTCTGAGTATGAAGAATATATCGTCACCTTGGATATGAAAGGGTGTATCTGCCACTTCACGAAGTGGCAGATACACCCTTTCATATCCAAGGTGACGATATGATTCCTAAGATAATTTAGTACGGTTTCATTTGCATCTCCAAATCTGCCTCATCAGTTCATTACAGTCAATATTTTTGTTACAAATAACTTATAAAATGATTAAAAGCGTGGCCCTCACTGAGAGAGTGAATGGACATTCGCAATCAATAATAGGCTAGTTTTTTTGGATGATGTGGTCAATTTGACTTATTTTTAGGAAGGATTACCCTGTCCTGCTGCGATACGCCCTGCTAAATGAGAAAATGCAGCAAAGATTGCCATCTGTGTTTCAGACTTAAGAAGTTTACCTGACACTCTCGTTTTCTTCAACAATTTACGAAGGAAATGTTGGCTTTCTGGATTCCTTGACATGGAACATGGAGTGAGAGAGGCTGGTATGACCTTCATCACTGGGATCAGCCTCAAAGCAATCAACACAGACTACACCAGGCAGAACCAAGATGTTGACAAATCAAAAGTCATAAATACAGACTATGCCAATCAGAAACGAAATAGCGACCAGTCCCTGATACACCGCTTCAAACTTGTAAATTTGGGCCAGAAGTCGTTTGAGACCAATGCCAGTGTTTTTGTGGGGAGCAGATGTTTGGGTTCCGTTACCCATCAGTGGGTGCATGTGTTGAGGAGCAGCAGAGAGGTGGCACCTTTACCCAAGTGGTTCCACGATAAGTATGGTTCCATGGTACAGCACGCCTCCACGGACAGGATGTACATCGCTGTACCTGACAGCTATACCACCATGACCACCTCTACACCTCAACCTGTACAGCAATCAGACATTGATAAATTCGGTCATACAAACCACGAAGCCTATTTGAAGCTCATACTGGAAAACATCACCAACTCCGCATCCTCAAAACACCAAGTATTAACGCAAAATTGGCGTGATGTTGGTCCAGCGTCGCAGACGGTGGACCAACATCACGCCAATTTTGATTTGACGTCTAATGTTCCTTCCCCATCACAAGACATGGAATCTGTTCATGAATCCACATGGAAGAGATTTATCAGAAGTACTGTACAACAGATGGACTTAGTGTTTCGTAAGGAGAGCAGGATGGGTGAGATCCTGGTTCTGCAGTCCTTTCTGGATACGGGGGGTGCGTCATCCAAGGTGGTGACATGTGTGAACGGGAAAACTGAACACAACCTGGCCTCTTGTCGGATTACTATGAAACCTACAAGCAACTTATGATTTAAAACTAGTCACTTTCCAGATTACAATGAAACCTACAAGCAACTTATGATTTAATTTATTGATTTAAACCTATCTACTTCATGGATTACGATGAAAAGGATTAATAAATAAAACATTAAAGTTCCATCCACACCATCCACAAACCCGTCAAATTTGTATTATTTTTTGTTGTATTTTTACTGACCAATGTAGGCCTATGTCTTTTTTGTTGTTCGCATTTTCGGATTGTTACAAGTGTTTTCAACAAATATCATATCATAGATATAGAGAGATACATACTGGAATAAATACAAAATTACAATTACAAAAACACATAAAAAACGTGAGTTCTCTTTTGAAAAATTAACTTTATTTAAAAAAACAATAAATAAATTTGGCTACTATTATCTAGGATCACTGCCTATAGAAATAAAGATCACTTTGTGATATCAAATGACGATTCTGTGCATAATTAGTATATTTAAAAATAAACATTGACTATATCTAAACTTCTCTGGTAGTGCACATGTAAGCATTGCCATGCTTGGTCCCCACAGTGGATACTGTATACACGTCTAGCTGTGTCGCCCACCATCTAGGCACCGCTATCTCTGGGCCCTCCAACGGATATTGTATACTCCTCTAGCAGTAGACACTTCTATCTTTGAGCATATGCGGCGCTGGCGTCTCATTTCTACTGGGATCGCCCTCACAATTACTTTGCTTTTTTTTTTATTTTCTAGTAGTACTATCAGCCCCGACTATGATGTTTATTTTGTATTTTGTCAGGAGTGGTATCACCCTGGAGAATTGCTAAAATGGACGAAAACATGAGAATGCTGGGCATACTGACTGCAGGCAGTGTACTGGGACCGATAAAGGATCAGCTGGTATTTTTACTAGGTCAGGATATTAGTATCACACCCGCATCTTATGCACGATCCTCCTATTTTACCCCGGTATTGATGGAGTCCCGGATAACACACATAGGTAGATCTTCCGCTCAGTTCAACACGATCGCTAAGGTGGCTGTGACAGGAACTGTGCTGCACACGTCTGCTTCTACAGTAGTCCTAGCGAGTTCCGAGACCAGAAAACCCATCCCTTTCTCTGATTCCATCAGGAACGCCACTCTACTGAAAGACCCACCCCCTAAACTGAAATTAGAAAAAAATGACTTACCATCATGTCCTGATGCTGAGGTGTTTACGGAGACGTTCAGAGCGACACCTAGTGAAGCTGACGCTAATTTACACATCAATCATTCCAGTTTTATCAAGTACGCCCATGATGCGGTGTCCTTGATGGTTGCAAAAGGTCACATACAGTTTATGGCGCCCGAGGTGACGTTCCCGCAGGTGAAGTGTATTAAGTGTTTGTATGAAGGTGAAGTGATACCGGGAGAGAATGTGGATGTAATGGTGTGGCATGATCCAGATCTTCGCCATGGTCTGAGGGTGGTGATCTACAAGGAAGGCAAACCCGTCTATCACTCCCTGATGGAATTCATCCCAGAAAACACCTCTGAGACACTCCCACAAAACAAGTGGGGATTTGGTCAACTTTAACCCTTACATCACCAGGTCACCTTTTAAGGCTGAAGCATTTAGCTTACAAATATGTGGTCTGGTGGTGAGTTGGTTAGACATGTCAGCTTCCTCACTATTATTATCATCATCTATTTTAAAGGTTTTTGAAAGAGTCATGCATGATCAGCTTTATTATTACTTCGGAATTAATAATTTGTTCTATATAAACCAATATGGTTTCTGCTCGAAAAAACTCAACTAAATTAGCTTCATTAGAAGTGATTGACAAAATTATATTTGAGATAGATAAGAATGACATTTCCTTTATTTCTAGACCTTTCTAAGACCTTTAATACACGTGACCACAAAACGTTTTTGCCCAAATTAAAATATTATGGCGTAACTGGTGTAGCGTTAAATTTATTTCGAAGTTATCTATTTAATAGAAAACAAAACCTTGATTTAGATTTATTTAAAATAACGACAGGAGTTCAAGGTTTTATCTTGGGACCATTATTATTTCTAGTTGAAACAGTGGATAACATTAAGTTTGCTGGATTATCTCTTAAAGCAGCTCCTTGGGATGACATCAATTTTCGTTTTTTATTTTGTAATGAAGTAGTGTATCCCACAGATCATGATTTTATTTTTTACGGGATTTTTAGATTTTAAAAAATATTTTTTATTCACACTTTTATGAATCCGACTGTAACCCAAACAAACTTTTTGTATACCTAAACACCTGCTTAAGGACGTTTGAATGTTCCTACAGCATTGGGCCACATGTTGATGCCGTTGGCCCAGCGTTGAGCAGACATTCGGTGCTGCGGGGGAAACCCCCTGATCAACCCGTTCCCACAGCAATTAAGGGCTGCAGCTATTGATGTAACTATGTGGTTACTTTGAACATGCCGTCTGATATGGTCAGTATTTGCTATCTATATTGTGGTAGGCTGTAAACAAACTTGTTTACATATCAGTATATGTCTTGGAAATTGAGATTGTTTCGTCTTTTTCAGTGCCTTTACATTGTTTTTGTTACATTTTTATATTTTATTTAAGATCAGTAGGTTATATAGCTTCATATAAAGTAAACTTTCAAAATTGACAAAATTGAAAATTCTCATCCCAAGGGGCAGCTTTAAAAATCATTTACATTTTATTAAGATGATCATGTTTTCATATTAATAAAATATGACGTGTTTGTAATACACAAAATGGAGTATGTATTCCATTCAATGCACTGATGTTATTATATTATAATACACCTAATTCAACCTGAAAACATTTATTCACATTATAACGCACAATAAATACGCACATACTCACCCCTTATTAAAAAAACTTCGAATTAGTTGTTGATCTATTTTCTTTTTGTTGTGGCAGTTTTATTATAAATATATAGACAATAGCTTACAGAATACTTTCAAAGCTTACGTTTTACTACAAATGTACATATACCACGATTCACATTCACCGTGGTGGATGAATATCGCCGATTACTCCGTCAATTCTCAATCAATTTTCATGAAATTTTACACACACTATTTTCCATTCATGTCGTGACTACCCTGAAAGTTTCGCGGAGTTTTGATAAGTATTTTAAGAGTTAGACCATTTGACATGTAGTAAATAAATAAAAATGTTTCCCTCTATAAAGCCATTAGCTTCGTCTCAGAATTTTATTACATGTCAAATGGTCTAACTTCTACAATACTTATAAAAACTTCGCGAAATTTTCAGGGTAGTTACGACATGAATGGAAAATAGTGTGTGTGAAATTTCATGAAATTTGGTTGAGAATTGACTGAGAAATCCGCGAAATTCAATAATCCTGGTTGATGAATTTGATGTGAATCTGACTATAGTTATAACATTGGATGAACTGCATTGAAATTGTCATTATTGTTTATGATACCGTAGACTATTGAGAGTTGTCATTTGTTAATTATAGACACGTTATATATATAGGCTACTCATTCACTGTCAGGTACACTGGGCCTTCAGTAGCGCTGAGCGGAGCGAGTCGCCTGGTCCACGGCTACACACACCTATGCCATACTGAAGGCCCAGTGGTATAGTCGGTAGCCTATAGCGTGGGCCGAAAGCTACCACTACCCATGTTATGTAGCCTAGGCCAAAAGGATATATGCGTGATGCGTGAAGCGTGTTCACCGAAATCTTTGAAAATAGTAGTTTATTGACCAGTCCTATTGACTCCACATGCGCGTAATTTAATAATAGGCATATATAATATAGTTGTGCTTACAGTGTAAAGCTACGACTCCACTTGCCTAAGACGCCCACCTTGCCCAAAACGCCCACCAACCACTTTCTCAGAATTAGTCATATAGTACAGCAGCAGAGGGACCAAATTTTCGAGGTACCTAAACCGGCGGTACAACATTTGTCCACATGTCTAGAATTGTTCTCAGGGATCTCTAGATACAGAATCTGGTTGATGACATTGCCGGAAATGGGGGCGGACTGAGAATTTGGCACTTTTGTACACCTACCCAATTTTTAGAGAAAATATTCGCTTCAATATGATTTTCGCGTCATTCTCACTCTATCACAATGCAGCCAGTTAAATCAAATATTGTTGTATTTAGTTTTTTCTATCCATCAGGTCATATATCTATGGGGATAAAATAGTAAAAAAAATTATACAGACAGACAGACAGATATTTTAATGACAGAAAGAAAGTCAATCCAGACTTATTTGTCATAGAAATAGAGATATGTACATGTATATACAACATTGTTAATTTGTTAAAATCATATGACAATATACATAGTATGACATACATAACTAAAATCATGTTAACTGGCATTGCCATAAGAAACACTGGGTATATACATTATAATTTTGCACTAGCATCCCACCTCGAAGAGCTATTTTGAATATTGTAGATATGTCGCAAACTCAATTTTTTCAAAATTGTAAATTCTTTCAATTTTTTTGCATATAGTTAATGACAACAGGTTCGCTTCTGCACGAAAGTCTCCATGAGCGGTACCATTTGGTTCGGATACATCCCTTAAGTCAGAATTAGGTAACCAATGCTTGATATAATTCCACCCATGTGCGAGTGTTTAATTCATTTATGACGTCATGACTTTCCTTGTGCAGAACTTGGCTGCATAGACACAGGACAGCTTTGATGTGCCAAACTAAAATGTAGTGATACTTTTTGGTGTTATTTTTGCACAATTTTGAACTATGGCTATGCCTCAACTATCATAGATAGCATCGATAACTTTAAAGTCGATAACTTTTAAAAAACAAACTTTCTGAATCTCTAGAAAACAAAATTCAAAACGGCGGGAAGGCTCCCGGACCAGACGAGCTCCCGTGCTGCCAACGAAATATCTCCCTTTCTTAGAATTATTTTTGATCAATCTCTACAGACGGCAAATTACCAGATGACTGGGTAGAGGCTAATGTTGCCCCAGTCTTCAAAAAAGGGGATCGGCACTCTCCGGCAAACTACAGGCCGATATCCCTCACATGTGTTTGTGCCAAATAACTCGAACACATTATTTGGAACTGTTTAAATAATTAGTCGAGACTCCATTCTGGTAAACTTAAGTCCATGCGGACATCAAGAGTAGAATTGGGAGACGGCATCGTTCTTATAGGAAATTTTGCGTAGATTTCAGAAATCACTGTCTCTAAGCTGAAATATTGCGTTTTTTCGACCAATTATTATAATAAGTACCCTAAATTAGGTAAAATGGTTAAAAATGTGATAAAAGCTGCACAAATAAAGGAGAACCAATTTGTAGCTGTATGGATATGGAAATATGATATGGAGTGTGCATACATTATTTGCCGGGAAATACTAGCAAATATTTCTTGGTGTCAGTCTGTTAACAACATTATACATTTCAACAGAAAAGTGAGCTGCCCAAAAATTAAGACCTAGTGGGGTAGATATGTAACAAATTTTGGTCGAGTTGTGCACTTCCGGAAAGAAGCACCAAAATTTGTCCTAAGGGGTTTTAAGGTATGCTGATTCCGAAAATCGCGGGAACCACGATGGCATTTCATTAGTTCCTGCTCAAAATGCAAATTCAAAATGGCCGCCATGAAAAAGACGTTTTTATCATATTTCCACTTCATGTAGGCCGATTTACACAATATTAGTGTCTAAATAAATGTTTTGGGGTCACAAAATCCGATAAAACGACCCACAAATTGATTGGAGTTAAAGAAAACAAGATAACCGATAAATATCATTCAATTGTCGTTTTAAAACAATCAATAACTTACACCACTCTGCACAGGCTTCGTAAACTGGTAGCGGGTGATCCTGAAGAGAATGTAAACACACATGGGTTGGGATTTGCCTCTGGGGAAAAGTTCCATTTGGGAAAAAGGGTTTTCTTTTGGGGCCCGGGTTTAATCAGCAAATAGGGGCTTGGAAAATGTTTGGGGGTAAATGGAGAATCTTGAAATAATGAGTTTTATGGTAATTCAAGGGTTGAAACGAATAGACCCACTTACAGTCACTTAGATATGGTAGGTGGGATTTGTACTAATCCTACTTTAGGCCCACCTGCCATATCTAAGTGACTGCAGGTGGGCCTAAAGTGGGATTAGTATATAAGAGGATAATTGTACAATCTTTAAATTATTGATTTCCTTTTGGGGAAAAATTCCCCTTGGGAAAAGGGGTTTCTTTTGGGGTCCGGGAATAATCAGCAAATAGGGGCTTGGATAATGTTTTGGGGGTTAATGGACAATCTTAAAAGAATGAGTTTTCTGGTAATTAAAGGGTTACTACGAATAGGCCCATCTACAGTCACTTGGATATGATAGTTGGGCCTAAAGTGGGATTAGTACTAGTCCCACTTTAGACCCACCTGCCATATGTAGGCCTAAGTGACTGCAGGTGGGCCTAAATTTAGTGGTATTGGTATATAGGAAATATTTTAAAATCTTTAAACATTTAAATTATTGATTTGCCTTGGGGGGGGGGGGGGGAGCTCTTCTTGGGGAAAGGGTTTTCTTTTGGGGCCCGGGAATAATCAGCAAATAGGGGCTTGGATAATGTTTTGGGGGTAAATGGAGAATCTTAAAAGAATGCGTTTGATGGTAAATAAAAGATTGAAAAGAGTAGGCCCATTTACAGTCACTTATATATGGTAGGTGGGCCTAAAGTGGTATTAGTACTAGTCCCACATTAGACCCACCTGCTATATCTAAGTGACTGCAGGTGGGCCTAAAGTGGGATTAGTATATATAGTAATTATTCTACAATCTTTAAACATTTAAATTATTGATTTCCCTCTGGGGAAAAAGATCCCCTTGGGAAAACGTTTTTCTTTTGTGGCCCGCGAATAATCAGCAAATAGGGGCTTGCATAATTTTTGGGGGGTTAATGGACAATTTTAAAAGAATGCGTTTTATGGTAATTAAAGGGTGGAAAAAAATAGGCCCATTTACTGTCACTTATATATGGCAGATGGGCTTGAAGTGGGATTTTTAGGCCCACCTACCATATCCAAGTGACTGTAAGTGAGATTAGTATATAAGGGAAATATTCTAGAATCTTTAAACATTTAAATGATTGATTTGCCTCTGGGGAAAAGGTCCCCTTGGGAAAAGGTTTTTCTTTTGGGGCCCGGGAATAAGCAGCAAATAAGGGGCTTGAATAATTTTTTGGATGCTGACAATTTTAAGAGAATGCGTTTTATGGTAATTAAAGGGTTAAAAAGAATAGGCCAATCTACAGTCATTCATGTTTTTTTAATGGCGGCCATTTTGAATTTTTGGCAAGAACCGTTCTTTTGCCATCGTGGTTCCCGCGATTTTTTTAATCAGCGCACCAAAAACACCCCTAGTGCCAAGTTTTATGCTTCTTTCCGGAAGTGACACCTATTTCACATATCTACTCTGCTAAGCTTTTTAAGACCTTGGCTGACAAAACCTTTGTTTTCAAGACATTTTAAGGCTTTAAATCTCATATACCCCAAAAGGCACAACTAGACCCCCAGAGGTGTTGTGTGTAAAATTTGAAGACAATCGGACAACTACATCCCGAGATATGCTCTCCAAACAAAATGTTCGCTGACGGCCCAACACCGTAACATCATTTAATCTCATCTGCAACCTTGCGAACGGAGAAAATATTTTAACCTGTTCATTATCCACGCGGAAATAACCCACATATCAAAAATTGCTATGATAGCAAGTTATAGGCAAAAGAGGTAAAAACCCGGACGGAGGCAGAATCCATAGCTCCCTTCTCACCTACGGTGACGGCGGGAGCTAATAAATGGCAATATAAGATAATAGAAACTATGGAACAACAACTATATGAACAATGCTTCGTTTATTGATCAAAATCCTGGACTAGATAGAAAATGTTTAGAGAAATACCAACAATAAATAAGTAAAAAATAATAGATTCAGTTCATAACCTGATTGTTTATGATTAGTAGAGCTAGCACTGATTCTCAGTCATACCAGCGTGAGTCGACATCTTGAAAAAAATCCAAATACGTACTGGTACTGAGAATAGATGGTAGCAAAAAAAAATTTGCGATGGTCTTTAGGATGTTGTAGCGGTGATTATGCAGATGATTTGGTTTGATTGGTCCTTCAGCATTGACCAATGTTGATTAATGTTGGACAGACGTCTGCCCATGATAATCGACATTGGATTAGTCGACCTCCTCAATGGTTGGTCCGGAGCCCGCTCCAGCACCCGCTGCACCGTCAGCACCTCCTGCACCGGGGAATCCTCCGGGCATACCGCCGGGCATGCCACCTGGCATACCACCGGGCATGCCACCACCTGGAGCACCACCAGCGCTCTGGTACAGCTTGGTGATGATTGGCATACATACTCCCTCCAGCTCCTTTTGCTTGTGCTCAAACTCGTCCTTCTCAGCAAGCTAAAAATACAAACAATGCTCAATGAGTACAAGCTAGACCATTAAAGTATCCCTGTATCCCTTTCACGGTGGTTCTTCAAAACGCCTCAAAAGACAGTAATACTTGTTGTATGTAGTTTATAGATGTCCTCATATGTAGCATTTTCAACAATTCCGCAAAAGACTTTTGTGGTTCTGGCCACTACTTAGTAATCACAGGACAACACTCAAACAATGCTAATTACGCACTTTCCTTTAACCCTTTCAAGCCTGAGTTTACCATTAACATCTTCACTCACTACAAGCCGTGAATTGCTGCCGCAATTACAGACTCGCAGTGAATGAAGATGACCTAAAGTGGGTGGCAAATAAAAAAAAGATAGTGTTATTTTCAAACAGTTCCACGGAAATTGTCGCTCTAAAACCACTAGCTGTAGGAGTTAAGTAATTTTTCGCTTTAATGCATCGTGAGAGCTTGAAGGGTTAAATAATAGTTTTGAAATAGAATTGAAACATGACTTGGAGACTCACAATTTCAAGCAAGCAAAATTCAAATTCACTTATTTATAATGAATTCAGGATTAACAGTGAAAGCAACATTAACCCTTTAAGTCCTCACGCTGCATTAAAGCATCATTTCACATCCCTGAAAACAGACGTAATTTTCCTAAAACTAAGGGTTTTAGAATGAAAATTTCCATGAAACTGGTTTACCAATACATTGCAATTTTCTTTAATTTTTAAACCACATCCAATCATCTTCATCCACTACAAGTCGAGAATTGCGACAGCAATTCGCGGCTTGTAGTGGATGAAGATGGTTATAGTAAATTCAGGCCTGAAAGGGTTAATAGCAGTGCCGAATGCCGTGGCCTAGGGATAATGCCGTGGCCTAGGGATAATGCAGTGGCCTAGGGATAATACCATGGCCTAGGGGTATTCATTGAAATTATAAAATGATTGGAATCATGATTTAGGAAAACAACTAATTCACAGTTCAGATGACAATAGATTTTTTTAAGGATGGCTTTCAATTTGTTTTAAAACATTGTGTAGCGATGTGTAGCCAAGCTGCAAATTCATTGGGTTTTTCCTTTTGATTAAAGATCAAATATTTCTCTCATCAATTTTTAGTTTAATTAGCAATTGGCCAAAATTGTAAACCTTTCACAACGCTGAACAAATTGAACCCTGCCCGAGACCATTGTCAAGATCAGAATATATTTTTTATTTTGTAATTGAGCTCTACCAGCGAAAATTAATGAAATATACGAGGCTCAATTTAATACAAATACATTGATTGTCGTAACTTAAACATGTATTTTAGTTTAAGTCCTCATATGTAGCATTTTCAACATTCCACAGCAGACATTTTGTCTTTTGTGTTTCTGGCCACTACTTAGTAATCACAGGACAGTGGTTGAACTTTTAATTTACTGGCTTTAGAATCTATGGTGAAATACAAGTACATTCTATATTATAAAACGCGTCCTTGGTGAACTTTACATTAGACTTCAATATGCCTTCAGCAGATGTTTAAGCACACAATGATCACCAATAGCGTCACTAAACATTTCGAAGCAAATAATGTGGTCCCAATGTGGTCATTGAGGATATATATTTTTCATTTAGCTGGGAATTGCAAAAACAATTCACAGGTACAAGTTGAAAGCAAGCCATAGTTCAATCCTTTTAGTGATAGGCCACATGGTTCATACAAACTAAGCTGATAGAATTCAAGGCCAAATATTGCCATTTTCGAGGCCCTATCACAAACATGAAGTAGGGAGTCATGACAAAAACCTTGAAATTTTTTAGTCATAAATTATTTTTCCGTATGATTTTCATCTGCATTCCACCTTGTGAGCAAAATAGTAATAATAACAATTTCTTTTATCAATTTTTGAGAAAAATAAGCCACAATATATTTTAACAATGAACAACTCAAAAAAATAACTTTTTAAGACTTTTCCAAGATATTTTTTTTAAATTCAAGGCTTTTCAAGGCCTGTGTGAACCCTGGGCCAGTATACAGACTGTTTCAAGCAATTTTAAAGCCAGACCAACATCTGCCGCATCGGTAAAATTTGTTCTGAACTCCTTCAATTTGTTAATAACCCCTAGAACACTGATGTCGACTGGAGTGGACATTCTGTGTTTTTATTAGCACCAGGATTACCCCCGATAACTTGTTAAAAGAAAAATGTGCCTTCAATCTAGAAATACTGAATGCTGGGACTTAAATTTCACAAATCACATACATTTTCAGTCACTTGTTGTGTGTCTAGCAGTAGCGAGACACATTTCAAGTGACTGAAATTTAAATTGAACACCTTGGTGTTCTAAGGGTTAAATATTTTTACTATTAAAATATTTATTTATGAATGATAAGGATTTAATGAGTCCAAGCAAGAAAGACCCCTTGATAAATTAAAGATGTCCCCATTCCTACCTGATTGCTGTCCAGCCAGCTGATGACATCCTTGCATTTCTCTTGGATCTTAGTTTTATCTTCCTCCGAGATCTTATCTTTCAGTTTCTCGTCCTCCACAGTGCTCTTCATGTGGAAGGCGTAGCTCTCCAGACCGTTCTTGGCTGTGATACGATCACGCTGTTGCTCATCCTCTTTCTTGTAATCATCAGCTTCTTTCAACTAAAACATACATAGAACATGATTTACCTCTTATCTCCGCACAACACATTTCTATTTTCAACCTTTAAAGCTCGTGAAATACTAGGGTTTTTTTTTCAATTTTAAAATACTCCCTAAATGTATAGTTTATTACTTTAGTTTCATTGAAATACCTATGTTATGCCATGATTAATATTTTACTCTTGCAAGGCGAGGTTCGACTTTTAGATTCAGAAAGTAGATCCCCGCACTGAAAGGGTTAATGAGTTACTCTTAACCATTTTTTTTTATGTTGCCGACTACATGGCCAGCTAATAAGTGTCCACAATTATCCATTTCACAAAAAAACATATGAATTATACAATATTTTATTGACTAAAACTAGGGACTGGCCCAGGTTAAATCATCAAAAAATAGGTGATTTTATTTTGGCTTCTTAATATGACCATGTGATGTAAACATGTCCATAGACTAGAACTGCAAAAGTTTTAAATGTTCGTGCTGCCATTCACCAGTTAGACTAGATATGAGACGAAATTCCTGTATTTTTAATTTTTGTCATGGTTGTCAATAATTAGAAATCAGGAATTTTGTCTCTATCTAGCCTGACTGGTGAATGCGCAGCACAAAAATTAAAAAACTTTTGCAGTTCTAGTCTATAGACATGTTTACATCACATCGTCATATTAAGAAGCCAAAATAAAATAAAATCACCTATTTTTTGATGATTTTAGCCTGAGCCAGTCCCTTTAAGTGGCACTTTGAACATCATATATTTATTTATATGCACATGATGTTTTTACCAAGTTTCCATGTTGCATATATATGCAAAATGGAAGCTCAAATAGTGAAGTAAAAATAGTTGAATGATAAGTAGGTCATGACGTTGAACTAAATTACAAAACCAATTACCCGAGATGAAGTTTAAAGTAATGTTAAAATAAGTAGATAAAAATTAATTCTCCGAGCACAGTTCCGGTCTAGCAAGTTTAAACCTTACAGTGCGGGGATCGACTTTAGTCATCAGAATCTGACGCCTGTAGACGTCAGATTCTGATGACTAAAGTCGATCCCGGCGCTGCAAGTGTAAATATAATGACTGTAGACCCATAACATAGGTATTCAAATGAATCAGAAAGAGCTAGCCAAGACCTAAATAATTGATGATATTTCAATTTGAAAAAAAAACACTTTGGCCTCCATGACTTACACAAAATTAATTCAGCGTTGTTTAACACTTACCATCCTCTCGATCTCCTCTTTGCTGAGACGACCAGAGTCGTTGGTGATTGTGATCTTGTTCTCGCGGCCCGTGCTCTTGTCCACGGCAGACACGTTCATGATACCGTTAGCATCGATGTCAAAGGTCACCTCGATCTGAGGCACACCGCGGGGAGCGGGGGGAATACCAGTCAACTCAAACTTCCCGAGGAGATTGTTATCCTTGGTCAGAGCTCTCTCTCCCTCAAATACCTGAAACAAACAATCAAAAAATAAATTCCTGTTTTCAATTTTAGAATTTGTATCAAATGATTAAAAGGGACATTCCCAGGCTAAAATCTTAAAAAAAAAAGGTATTTTATTTTAGCTTATTAATATGATGTAAACATGTCCATAGACTAGAACTGCAAAAGTTTTTTAATTTTTGTGCTGCGCATTCGTTAGGCTAGAATATAGACGAAATTCCTGATTTCTAATTATTGACAACCATGTCAAAAATAAGAAATACGGGAATTTTGTCTATATCTAGCCTAACTGATAAGTGCGCAGCACGAAAATTAAAAACTTTTGCAGTTCTAGTCTATCGACATGTTTACATCATATTAATAAGCTAAAAAAAAAAATCACCAATTTTTTAATGATTGTAGACCTGGGCATGTCCCTATAAGCATAAAAACATGATGCGGTGCTGAAAGTTTAAAAAAATTAATGGTTGAGAAATCATTAATGTTGAAAAACTACACATGGGCGTCATTTAAAAAAGTTGTGTTTTTTTCTCATTAGACATTCTTTTTTCCAAGAACTGAAGCTAAACTAGCCTGCAGACCGGTTTTGATGTAGGCCTACGGGTACATGACGAAATTGAGTCATGTTTAAAAAATTTATTTTATAGTTGGTGCTTTTAAAACTGGGTCAGTTAAAACACATAATGCACTTATTGTGGACCACGTTTGTGGTTTAGGAGAGAAGCATCATATTTTTAAAGTAGCTCAGACATCCAAGGAAGGTTATATATATCCTCGAGCAGTGAAGCTCTCAAATTGAAACTGCGAACGTTTCGGGAGGAATATACTTCATCATTGCTACTTTGTTATTATTGGTACTTCGGCATGTAATTATACTTGCAAATCTAAGGTGAATCGTGTTATGGGAACAAACAATAATTATGTTACAGGATCGAGAAATCAAAAACAAAACTGTACAAAACTGTACAATATTTTTTATGTCGATTTCTTATTTGACATTCTTATTTGATATTTTAAAACAACTGAAGCTAAACAGCCAGCAGACTACTTTTGTTGTAGGACGACTGAATCGGGACATTTAAAAAATATTATTGTATTTAAATGCAAAAAAATCAGGGTTGGTTGAAAAAAAAGATGGGGTCAGTTTAAACGCATCAAGCACCTGTTATGGACCATGTTTGTAGTTTCAGAGAAAAGCATCATAATTTAAATAGACATCCAAGGAAGGTTATATTATCCTCGAGCAGCGAAGCTCTCAAATTGAAACTGCGAACGTTTCGGGAGGTATATACTTCATCATTGCTACTTTGTTATCATTGCTACTTTGGCATGTAATTATACCAGCAAGTCTGGACGGTGAATCGTGTTATGGGAACAAACAATATTTACAGGCAATATTTACAGGCTTGAGAAAGCATCAATAATAAACTGACATTCTTTTTTTACACAACTGAAGCTAAACTAGTCTGCAGATTACTTTTGTTGATGATGACTGAATTGTGACATATTAAAAAAAATATATTTTATTTTAATCCAATAAAATCAACAAGGGCTGGTGCTCTAAGATGGGGTCAGTTGAAACACATCAAGCACCTGTTATGGACTGAGGTCGTAGTATAGGAGCAGTCGTTATTTTTTTAAGTAGCTCAGACATCCAAGGAAGGTTATATATCCTTGAGCAGTGAAGCTCTCAAATTGAAACTGCGAACGTTTCGGGAGGAATATACTTCATCATTGCCACTACATTATAAACGAATTTAATTAAACAAGACTACATAAGTCCAGGAGCTCCCGCTCCGAATTAGAATTTGATTTAAGCAATTTTGTATAGGGTTAATAATGTAGTCCTAGTATAGGTCAAAAATCAAGACGCAAGACAACTAGGTCTAAGAAGCCCAGTCTAAGAGTAAGATAAGAACTAGACAGTCTGTCAGAGATTGCAAACCTCCTTTGAAATTAATGATTCTAATCAGTATCCCAGTAATGGTCTACCTATCTGGCACGGTTTACCCGATATCAGGCCAATCGAGTTAACTAATAGCTGATTTACGGTCATTTTGAATTCGATATAAATTAGTTAAAAACTGGGTAATTATACCTGCAAGGCAAAGGTGAATTGTGTTACGGACAAAGAAATAATGTTACTGTCTTACCTGGATGAGCACACCAGGCTGGTTGTCAGAGTATGTGGTGAAGGTCTGCGTCTGCTTGGTGGGAATGGTTGTGTTACGCTTGATGAGAGCAGTCATCACACCGCCAGCAGTCTCAATACCCAGGGAAAGGGGAGTGACGTCCAACAACAGGAGATCCTGTACCTCCTCAGACTTATCACCATGAAGAATGGCAGCCTGGACAGCTAAACAACAAAAGGAAAAATAAATAAATAATGTGATGCTGGAATGCATAGAATTAGAAAAAAGAAAATAATGGGGTGAATGAGTTTGAATAATCCCGTAGTCTAGAGAATAAATGTTTCGATGGGGAAGGCCCGAATTAGGAGATTTGTTTGACGTGTAAAAAGAGATCATCAAACTACTTCCTTTTGACATATCAAATAAATCTATTTCATTAGAAAGATTTTGTACCGAAATAAAAAAGTCGCCTGTAAGACTAAAATAAAATTGTACGGAAATTTGTATCCATCATTAAAATGGTTGTACTGAAAAAAATGCCCCCACCCCAATCCAAAATTGGTTGCCACGGACAATCCGATCACTGTTAAAGAGCCCGGCTTTACTTCAGTAAAAAAAATTAGTGATTTTTTTATAATTATTAGTAATAAGGTTTTGTAATATTGAATAGACCACTGACCAGCGCCATAAGCCACGGCCTCATCAGGGTTGATGGATTTGTTCAGCTCTTTGCCGTTGAAGAAATCTTGCAGAAGCTTCTGGATTTTGGGGATGCGGGTTGAGCCTCCCACCAGTACGATGTCGTCGACCTTTGGTTTGTCGGTCTTGGCATCACGCAGAGCTTTCTCCACAGGCTCCAGAGTACCTCTGAACAGATCAGCATTCAACTCCTCAAATCGAGCTCTGGTCACACTGGTGTAGAAATCAATTCCCTCGAAGAGAGAGTCAATTTCAATGGAAGCCTGTGTGCTGCTTGAGAGGGTACGCTTAGCACGCTCACACGATGTGCGAAGACGACGCACAGCGCGCTTGTTTCCGCTCAGGTCTTTCTTGTGCTTCCTTTTGAACTCATTGATGAAGTGATTGACCATACGATTGTCAAAGTCCTCTCCTCCCAAATGGGTGTCTCCTGATGTGGACTTCACCTCAAAGATACCGTCCTCGATGGTCAGGAGAGACACATCAAAAGTACCACCACCAAGATCAAAGATAAGCACGTTACGCTCTCCCCCGACTTTCTTGTCCAGACCATAAGCGATGGCGGCGGCTGTGGGTTCATTGATGATACGGAGTACATTCATGCCTGAAATTGTACCAGCGTCTTTTGTTGCTTGTCGCTGGGAATCATTGAAGTAAGCTGGCACAGTCACCACAGCATTGTTGACAGACTGAAAAAAAACCAAGTCAAATTCAATTAACCCTTTAAGCCATCACATCACGATGCACCTGAGCATCATTCTACATCCCTGGAAACAGACTTAATTCACATACAACAAAGGGTTTTAGAATGAAAATTTCCTTGAAACCGGTTTACCAATATGTTGCAATATTCTTTTTTTGAACCACGTCATCATCTTCATCCACTACAAGTCAAGAATTGCGACAGCAATTCGCGGCTTGTAGTGGATAAAGATGACAATGGTAAATTCAGGCTTGAAAGGGTTAGTACTGCAAAATGTGTTCCCACAAATTTAAAAAAAAACAGACCGATATTTTTATATTCCAGACTTCATACAAATGTATAAAGTCTGGAATATAAAAAAGCTGGACACAATTAGCACCAAATTCAATGATCTCAAACAAACCTTTCCCAGATAAGCTTCAGCTGTTTCCTTCATCTTGAGAAGAACCATGGAGGAGATTTCTTCAGGGTAAAATGTCTTCTTTTCATCTTTATACACGACTTGAATTTTGGGGCGTCCGTTCTCATTTGCTACATCGAATGGCCAATGTTTCATGTCACTCTGGACACTGGGCTCGTCATAACGCCGCCCAATTAAACGCTTGGCATCAAAAACTGTGTTTTCTGGGTTCATTGCAACCTGGAAAAGATTCAAATAGGAAGTCATAATCAGAGAAAAAAAAATGGCGAGTAATAAAAAAATTGGCGAGTAATAATTATATACTTTTTATTCAGGAACCATGAGGCAATGTTTATAAACCCTTTAGGCATGACCATGGTCACTATTAATTCATCTTACTAGCCAAACAAAGCAAAATTATTGGGAATTAAATGGTGTTTAACATCCAAGCTTTCAACCTCTAGACCACTCATATCTTACTACACAAGACATTTTTTTATCAGAATGGTATAACCAGTTGGCGAAAAGAAAATTTGTTTTAAATCATAGAATTACTGATGTATCTTGGAGGCTTGAATTTAAGAAATCACATCCAATTATGAGACAATTGAAAGTTCTGTATCCCGGTAGCGTCAGCGATACACAACTTCCAAATGACTGAAAAATTAAATTGAACAGCTAGGAGCTCCAGGGGTTAAATTGACTTAGGCGAGGCTTCTAATTAACCTGACCATATACCGGTATACTGATATCTTACTTGGTTCTTAGCGGCATCTCCGATGAGACGCTCTGTGTCAGTGAACGCCACATAGCTGGGTGTGGTTCTGTTTCCTTGGTCGTTAGCAATGATCTCCACTTTCCCATGTTCAAATACACCAACACATGAATAGGTAGTTCCCAAATCAATTCCGATTGCTGGTGCCTTAGCCATTTTCTTTCTGCAACAGGTAAAACGTAAATTCTTTAACCTACACATCTTCAGTTTTCTGAAAACAGACTCTGTAGGCCTACACGATACACAGCATGTAAACATGGCCATTCGAAAAGCGGTGCCCTTGAAATCAAGTATGGGGCTGAGCGATTGCAACTGTTTCGCTAAACAATTTTTCTGTGACATTTTTTTCAAATTCACGTGGAATCTCGTAATGCATCTGCACCTTAGGTCTGCTACATTCATTGGAGGTTGAAATAGAATTGTAAATTGGAAGAAAGAAAATGAGGCATGGCTCAGACATCCAAGGAAGGTTATATATCCTCGAGCAGTGAAGCTCTCAAATTGAAACTGCGAACGTTTCGGGAGGAATATACTTCATCATTGCCAGCCATTCAATATATCCACAAGAAATTTGTACAGTAGAATCTGCTATGAGCAGCCAATCTTAGGAGCAGCTAACCTCCTGTGGGTTGCCACTTGAACATCCCCAATCCCTAAGCACCAATGCTGGGTCAACAGTTACACCATGTGATGGCTATCACAAACAAAAAACTCCCAAAAAGACTTTACAGCTACGCGACACCGCGGCCCACTGGGATTTCTTACAGTGCTGCAATTGGGCAAATTGTGCGCTAGTGGAAATAAGGTTTAAAATGTTGGTTGTCCAGCAGACAGCCAACAGGAATATTTTGGTTGTCTGCCACAATTTTAAGTTGTCCAATTAGGGGAAAAGTAGAAATATAAATTTGATCAGGGGAAAAGTAGAAAAATGAATTTGATCAGGACCACAATTATTAACTATGCTTGACAGCAAAAACAAGAGGCCTGAAGTCCTAAATCATTTACGACTAAAGTTTTTGCACCCACAAAAAAATTTCAAATTCAGATCCGTGAGAGCTATTTTGAATTTCCGTGAAACCTTAGAAAATATCACTTGCATATCTTCATATCATGGAGAATGTGATTGTAAAATTTAAATAATTTCTGACATTTTTTTCGCACACAATTTTTTGGTGTTGACCTCTGGCGGCCATTTTGAATTTTGGTAGCATCTTTAAACCAGAGTGTCAATGACACAGAAGCTCAACCTTAATCATCTCAAGTTGATAGCAAATTAATATTTCTGAAAGCCGTGAGGCAGTTTTATGCACATGCACTATGCTCTTTCAAATAAACTTGGCAAAATTGAAATCTGATAAGAATTGAGGCAGGATAAGCATTTATTGCGAATTGTGGACAGAGTGCCCTGATTAGCTCTTAATTAGGTCATAAGTTAAATAATAATTAAAATGAGGACGTTTAATACACAGGCACAAGCTCTTTCAAACAAACCGAACAGAATTGAAATAGGAAGAATTGAGGGAAGAGAAGCATTTCTTGTTAATTGTGGACGGAGTGCCCTTATTAGTAGTGCCCTAATTAGGACCTTATTATTTAATGAATCAATTAATAATCAAAATGTTTGAAATCCGTGAGGAAATTTATTGCCCAGGCACAAGCTCTTTCAAACAAACCAAACAGAATTAAAATTGGATAAAAATTGAGAGAGAAGCATTTCTTGTGAATGGTGGACAGAGTGCCCTAATTATGTCCTAATTAGCTCATAAGTTGATCAATAATTAAATTTTTTCAAATCCGTGAGGAATTTCAATGCACAGGCACTTCAAACAAACCAAACAGACTTGAAATCGGATAAGAATTGAGGGAGGAGAAGCATTTCTTGTGAATTGTGGACAGACGACAACGCAACGCAACATGGCATAAGCGAGCTAAAAATCACTTGCACATCCATATGTTACTAGGAATGTCATGTAGAAAGTTTAAAAAAAAGAGAGTTTTAGCGTCCACAGGAAAATGTGACGCCGGACAGAATCCTGGCGGAACTAAAATCCTCCTTGCCATACGGGCGGGGGATAAAAAATCAGGGTTTGACACAAACTTTTTTGAGCAGTGGTCCACAGGACCACCAGCTCAGAGAATCTGGTAGTCCTACAATTTTTCTGGTGGTCCTGAGAATAAAGTCTCGGCACACAAATTCATACGCGTATATCATTAAAAAGTGAGTTAATTAAAAAAAAAATTATTATGGCGATTTATAGCAAGCTTGATTTAATATTACATTCATATCATTTTGATACCAATTGATCTAGATCTGGTAACCATTTCTTGCTTTAAAAACATTGAAATCGGGAAATATAGGCCTAAGTATAAAATGTAGTCCCTATGCTGGTAGTAGCAAGGCATATGATTGACTAAGTCTGTCAGTCTGCCCCCCCCCCCCCTCCAGCCTGATACTCCACATAGGATGTGCTGCTGGAGTAGGCTAAAGCGTTTTGGCAACGCTCAGGGAAGATACTAGGACCTTATATTTGAATGTGAAATAAAAAAAGCCTGATGTTTTTAAAGCACCCTTTTTTATTTTTCATATTGATAGAGTGGGCCGTATGTCCTGATGATTGGGGGGGGGGGGCTAGATTTTTTCATTAAAGATTGCTGGATCGAGGGGTATTATGTCTGGTGAGACAATAAACAAGCAAAGTTCAAGGTTGATGGTAGACGGGGCCTTTGTTTCCAGAGGGTGAGCTGGATGTTGTTATAGACTGTTCATACCAGCTTGATTCGAATTTTCAATTGTTTATCTTTTCCTAACTTCACCTTAAAAACCTCTTAAAGTGGCGGGAAGACACTTTTTCGGCGTCACAAATTGATTGTACACCACTAGTCTGACTAGACAGTCAGATGAGGGCAGGCAAACAACAAACTAGTGCCTCGCGTGTTTTTTCAATAGGCAGCTGGTCAGCCGGGCCGCATGTTATGTTACTGATTCTAAAAAAAACTATTTTTGACCTGATTACTCCCTGATATTTCCGGTATAACAGTCCAAAGAAATGTCCCACGATTTTGTATGCGGTCAATCTGTTTCAGCCACTGGGGCTAATTGTGGAGGGTGGCGTTTGCTAACTACGTCATCTGGGGTTGATGGTCGATCTCGGCCTCAATAATTCATATCCCGCATGATTATGAACACATATCTTTAGTTCCGTAAAAAGGGCGAGAGCGGATGGTCAATCCCGACCTCAATAGTTCATGCCCAGCATGATTATAAACACTTGTTTTGTTCCGTGAAAAGGGGCGAGAGCGGTACCGTGTTTCTTGTATTATCGGCCGCGAGTGGCGACGATTGCTTCGATTTTTTGGCCATGTTACGATTTTGCTTAGAGCTGAAAATTTCGGTGGTCCATCGGACCACTGGGTTTGAATCTTCTGGTGGTCCGACATGATTTCTGGGGGTCTCGGACCACCGTCAGTGTCGAACGCTGAAAATACTGGTTAAAATTTGGTTAGGCATAGGCTAGTAGTAGTTACAGCTCACAGTCAGGGACTGTCACTGCAACTGTTATATGAAAAACGGCAGTTTCAGGAAAGAGTTGTGAAGAAAACCGATAATCAAATTTTCTCTTTATCACTGTACAGTATGTAACTAACCATTAATTTACGAAGTAATACAGCATGTACTTGGATGGATTTTCATTCATAATAACCAGATTTTAGTTTACAAGACAATTTAGGCCAAACTTTTTTATTATATGTTTCACAGGCGGAATTTCCCAGGGTACAATGTCTGAATTCGGAATAAAAATAAAATTCAGATACATCTTAAAATGCAGACTGTAGAAAGGCATTACTCTTTCGAGGGGGTGGATCAACCAAATGTAGGAGTGGTTTCTAGGAATGACCTCGGCATCTGGTGAACACGCTGGATGGCTTCATAGGGCCAAAACAAAATATGTTTGTTTCCGATTTGTTGTCAGTTTAACCAGTGGGTAGGTAGGAAATTTATTTTATTTTTAATTTTATTTTTTGTCACTTCAACCAATCGGTAGGTAAGAATTTTATTTTATTTTATTTGGTGTCAAATTCACTTTCATGCATGTCTTATCTGTACATTACGTAACGATTTTGTTTTTTTTTACACTTTTTGACCCCACTCTCCTTTTCATAATGTTTTTCAGAGTTACTTTGACTACAGTCGGTAGCTCATCCCTGAACTTATTGATTTCCTATAGAAAAAAAAAAAAAAAATTTTTTTTTTTTTTTTTGGAAATCCATAAAATAAATTTGGGTCGCACATGTTTTGATAGGGTCTGTCGGAAATCGGAAACAAACAATATTTTTTTTTAGGCCCAGTGTGTGTGTGGCAGTTCTCAGAACCGCAAAACATGGTGAAATCATGAGTTTTCACAAAAAAAAATATGGAATGACACAAAGATTTAACAAAAATAAAAAAAAAAATAAAAAAATTATTTTTGTAAAGTAAATGTCGGTGGGCCCCTAAAACAAAAAAAAATCTATCTGGTCTTGGTCTGACTGATTTTTTGGAATATAGAACAATGAATGTGACATGGCTCAGACATCCAAGGAAGGTTATATATATCCTCGAGCAGTGAAGCTCTCAAATTGAAACTGCGAACGTTTCGGGAGGAATATACTTCATCACTGCCACAGCGTGATTCGATTTCAGCAATTTAGTTTTAACAATTAAACTGTAAACTTGATAACAAATTGCAGCTTCAAATGAATAAAAAGTAAAAACAAAATATTGAGCAAAAAAGGATTTTTTAACTTGAAATAGTCAAATGACTGTCGGCTCTTACTGCTACTTTTGAATACCTATGTAGAGCTCCAGATAATTTTTTTGGTTTCAAGAGTTATTTCACTCATTGAAATGGGTAATGAGTGAAATATGATGAAAAAATAAACGTCGAGTATTTTTCATACAACAGCATGAAAGCTTTATTGAATCATTTTTTCTTACTTTCCGGATCACATAGTTCTGATCACGTGCAAAATACAACATCCTTTCATCTTACTTTGATGGGCGTTTCAGTCTTTCCCAATAGCGTCGGACCGACCAGACATGTCAGGTAAAAATGAGGTAGGTCCGGCAAAATACCCAACCACATTGGACCTACAATCCAGTTAAGTTTTTTGGTCATTTCCGTTTTTTGGTCTCACAATGTAAGAATCGGCCATTGACCACCTACTGTCTGGTGATTTTTTTTTGGTCTGGTAAAAGTTTAATATTTACAGGACCTACTGTCCAGTGAAATTTTGACCTTATTTGGAAAATTTGGTGTTTTATTAGTTTTTATGACAGGGATCGACACAAACTGATTTCAAGTAGTAGCCCAAAGGGCCAGTAACTTCAAATAATTACTGGCCCTAGTCCTTAGTGTACACTGTATCAAGGGAAGTGGACCTATTTGTTAACACCTAGGGCCAGTACCTCAGGTGATTTACTGGCCCTTATTGATTTCTACTGGCCTTGGCCAGTGGTAAGTGTCGACCCCGGTTATGGTAATATTACTCCTAAGATTTTTTATCAGGAGTGTTCGCCGTTTTTACATGCGTATATTTCGCATACGAATGTTATCTGGAGCACTGCCTCTGAACGAGCATTTTAGATATTTAATTACTTTAGTGCGGGGATCCAACTAACAGGGCTAGACAATAACTGATTGGGTACTTGCTAACTTCAAACTATACAATATTTTTTTATGAAATTTCAGGAATGATACCAAATGACTAGAAAATAAGGTTTACAAAATTTCATGAAAATTGCCTGAGGATTGACTGACTGGATACTGAAAAGCTAGCTTCCATTTTGGACCATCATCCACCGTCGGACAGAATTTAACCAGTAGCGCAAGTTTTCCGTTGAGTTCAGAGTCAATAATCAACAGATTGCATCATTTTTTTTAACAGAATTAATATTCCCGTAAATTCCGTAAAATTATACACAGTATTTCAAACAATTTGCCATGTGGTGAATTATGACATCCCTTTAGAAATCCATAATATTAATTCTGGAATTTCGTTACATATCGAAAGCTTTTGAAATATTCAATATAATTTTGCGAAATTTTTACAGATGTTAGCTATGACTTGAAAATGGCCTGTGCTAAATTTCAAGGAAATTGGTTTAGAATTAACAGAAATCGACAAAAAACATGCGCTACAGATTCACACAAATAATTGGGGCACAGCTCTGGGGGTATAGTTCTCAATCACACATAACTTAGGCCTACTATAGTCGCCGTCAAATTTGAACTGATTTCCTTGAAATTTTGCAGAGGCCATTTTCCATTAAAATCCTAACAGGGGTAAAAATTTCGCAAAATTATATTAAATATTTCAAAAGTTAGGCCATTTGGCATGTAATCAAATTTTCAAATCAGTTTAATGGGGTTAAAGAGGAACGTCGTAATTTCAATTTATTACATGTCAAAGGGTCTAACTTTTGAAATACGCTATATAATTTCATGAAATTTTCAGGGCTGTTAGGATTTGAATAGAAAATGGCTTTCGCAAAATTTGAAGAAAATCGGTTTAGAATTGACGGAGAAATCGCCGAAAATAATGCGATCCTGGTTAATTTGATGGCAAGTATAGGCCCTACCTGCTTACCGCGAGACCTGTAACGTTTGAAATTCAAGCTGCTTAGCCGAAACAGAACTATTTAAAGATAGGGCAATCCTAAAAAATATGTTGTTTCTGATTTCAGACCGCATGAGTAAAAATAGCGGTAAAAGATACCGCATGACCTTTTGTACAGTAGAAGCAAACATTTCCGCCCGCATATGTCCAAATCAGCGCATAAACGAAGTTTTTATTGCAGTCAAATACAACGTTTTTATTGCAGTCGAATTTTCGATCACGCATCTGTCTCTATTGTTCATCTCAATAAGCACCGTAAGCGGTAGGAATTTAGATTTTTCTGGTCGGAAAATTAAGTAATGCCAGATGTTGCACATTTTCATGTACCTGAGGTGTTCCCGCGCCAACTGACTAAGGAGCGCCATCAATTTGAATTGAATTGAAGTTATATCGCAAGGTAGAAAACTACTCTCTCAAAATTATCACCTGCCGCGACTCCATCTTGGTTTGTTTTGATTTTTTTGTGAAAAAGGAAGTTCTCTGACAGCTGAAGGTCCCATTTTTGGATAGGTAGGGCTAGGTTAGATGATTGTGTAGGCCTATTGCGAATGCTTAGGTCACTTATTTTTTTTCATTTCACAACGTTTAAGACAAGTAGGCTACTGAAGTAGACTAACTTTAAGCCCAATATTTATTACCCATCAACAAGTTAATGTTAATAATAATGAAGTAGTCCAGCCTAAACTAAATATATGTAGGCTAATCCTATAGCCTAGTTGAACATATCATATGATAATGTTCCTCGACGTGTTTACATTTACAAAAAAATACTTAAGCATTAAATCCAAGACTCTACTTCAGCTGTATCTAGGTCATAACGTTAAGAAGTTCTAAAGAGATTTAAAAAAAAACTCTTCTTGCTATTGTAAGCTAGGCTCCTGTCATTTGTTTTCATGGTAAGCCATGATTTAAAATTTTCTGCTATTGATATAATTATATTAAAGCGACAGAATGAAGCCAAAATCATCTTTTTTTTTTGTTCCTTGATATGACATCCAAAAATGTACAATTGACAATTTGCCATACCTTTTTTATTATACTGCCTATATCATAAATATGTTTGTTATGCAAAACACTTTACTGTCATTTTTAAATTCAGTGGACATGTCAGGCTTAGAAAATGTATATGGTTGCATATGTTATCGACTTTTAATCATAAGTTACCAAGCATTAAATGTAGGTCTTCGGCCTAAAATTGAAGGATTTTGTCACTTACATGCAAAATTAATGGTTATATTCTTACAATATTTACTGTTAGCTGTCACACAACAGTGTTTTGCGAAAGTTATCTATATGGGGCAATGTTTTTTTCAATTATTGATGTCTACGAACAATTCAGTTTTTTCTTACTCGCTCTATACTCATTCGCCTGTGATGTGCCTAATAAATATTCAATAATGTATATTTGCATAAAAAAATTATCATAATTTTTAGGCTAGATATAGAGACGAAATTCCTGATGGTCATATTAAGAAGCCAAAATAAAATCACCGATTTTTTTATGATTTTAGCGTGGGCTAGTCCCTTTAGGCTAAAATAAAATCACTTATTTTTTTGATGATTTTAGACCTGAACAAGTCCCTTTCAAGCTGTCCAATATACGCACTTCTCCCAGCATACACTAAACATTTGTATACCATTTAAAAATTGTTGGACCAACGTCGAGTACGTCGGGCCGACGTTGTATAAATGTTATACAATAGCTTTGTGTTTACTGGGCTGTGCTTTATTTCCATTGGAGATGACAGAAAGCGGGTATGTTGGACACCATGTACATTATACCCACTGTTATAGATTGATCATTTAACATTATAACACTTCAAAGTTAAGGTATCCAATTTACCCACCTCTCCCTGATAAATGAATTATAAATCTTCAATTATTTGTATGAATTAATTGAACACATCCACTCATGAAACTAATCCCCATTAATTGTTATTGTTGATAACAACTGAACGAGTGACACTGGGTGAAGATCAGTATTCTGAATAATCCCCTAACCGTTAGGCTGAAATTGCTGTTGTCGCGGATCGAAGCTGTGAAAGTGCGAATTTGACGACTCAGTGGATGACAGGTGACGATCACAACTCAAACAGTGTCAGTGAAAATCGCAACTCACTCACGATACATACCTTGTAGGTCACATCCTGTCTTCTGTATTTTGTTGCCAATAACCCTAGCTTAGGCTTGCATAATGTTTATTACAGTACGACATTTGTTTATGAAATAAATGAAAAATAAACAAAATGAGAAGGAATTAGCATGGAACGTTAGCGCCAGTAGTCTCTAATAACAAATGCCAGGCAAGACGGCTTCCAGGGCTAGCCATTTTCAGGACTGTGCAGCAGGCCGACCAGCTACCGGCAACGGATCCACTTCGTATCTATACAGCTGGCCTACAGTAGTCTACCCTCTAAAATACTTTGAAAAAGTCGTTATATGTATATCCATTATATTATTATATATTTATGGGCCTAAAATTTAAGTGATGACCATATACATATGCCAATAATCCATGTAATTAAACGATATAGGCATATACATGTAGGCATAATGCTGGACTGGAAAAAATATAGGCCTACATGATTATCAATCATCCAGTGTGTTACACTAATTTGTGTAGGTCTACACCACATAAATTCTACTTTCAAACATGCATTGTCTAGTCTTTACCATATGAATCAACCTATTTTTCAACAAATATTATATATATATATACCATTGTTATCATTTACAGTGAATATACCTTGTTTGTAAAGAAATATGCTAGTGTAGTCTAGCCTAGAATTTGGGTTCCTCATTCATGTATCATTAGCCTGATCACCCCTATTTTGTGCAATGACCCCGTCCATTCACCGAACATGCGCAGATTCACCCACCATTTCAGAACCGATCTGACATTTTCACGGCAAGAAAGGTGATTTTAAGTGGGAAATGTCGTGTGCCATCGGACCTAACGTGTATGCAAAAAGTCAGGCTAACCTAGTCCAGATATCGCGGGAACCATCCGAGAACGTCTACACAAAGTTTAAATGCAATCGGACAGGTAGGTAATGAATAATAGGATAAAACGATGCGCTGCTCAAAGCGGCTCTGGTTATAGAGATCAACAATAGACCCCCTATAGAATCCTAGGATTAGCCTTGCTCACGTTGAGAAAATGGCCGCCCATGCTGGCGAGTACGATGATTGCGACCGAGCAAATTGGAAAAAGGCTACTCCCAGGTCCTGGTGGAACAGACTGTAGTCGCCGCGTGAGTTGAAAATAGTCCTTGCGAAATTACATTGAAATCAGTTGGGAATTGACTGAGAAATCGGCAAAAACCATGCGATACAAGTTAGAAATTTAATTTCACCTCTCGGTTCACTGAGTGACGAGTCTGCAGTTTACAGTTTTTTAATATCCATGTTCATCAGGCCCAAAAATAAGTTTTATCCACAGATAAAAAATAAATAAAAAATTAACCAATGGAAGCGTTTACCAAGCAACAATATAAACATAAATTTAACATAAAACACATTTCTCATCCACGTGAAGATCGCGCGCACAACACACGCACCGACCACGCTGGCGCAGTGCCAGTGCGGAGAAAATGGCGAGTCACGTTTCACGCAATGGATTCATAAACGCACTAAAAATTATTTTAGTTAATAAACACGCTGATAATGCGGCAAGTAATCATAACAAAATCAACCGTCAGAATCTTACCCTTATTTGTTACGAATTTCACGAAGCAAAGTTGTCTTAAATGTTAAAAAAAAGTTGTTTTTCTCGGCTGGTCGTGTTGCACGTAGTGGATCTTTCTGATGCCGGCTCGAAGAGGAAGGCTCTTTAAAGGGATGACGTCATTTCCAGAAGCTTCCGCCGTCTGACCAACCAGCGGCCTCCAATCTAACACGTGGTCCGTGTGGGCGCCATGGGAAGATCTAGAAAGTTCTTAGCGCCAAAGTTTCCCTTTCTTTCTCTGTGTCTGTGAACGCGGTGGTTATTATCAGATTAACACAAAACGTTGAACCAATGTTTTTTTAATGTTGGGGTAACGTCTCAGAAGGTGATCCAACTTAATACCAACAGTTTTATATCCCGGCTTTACATATAATAGGTTCCGCGTCGGATCGGTTGCAATTACACCCCTCATTTGATTTACAGCCCCGCTTTCCAGTTCTGCGTTCTTACACCCCACATCATGGCGCATGTCACAAATTCATTTTTTATAATTTATCTAGCCTACTGACTTTGTGTGCACGTTATTTTGAAAACATATACACCGTAGATGATACATTTTGGGTTATGTAGGGGAGAGTGGGGCATGTCCGCACACTGGGGTATGTCCATATGTCTGAGTTTAATAAAATGTAGTGCCACCTGGTGAATGAAATGTTTTTCATGAGATACATTGCGCATGAGATACTCTCATCCAAGTTGTTTGAATTGGATAGCTATGACATCTTGATTACTGGAAACAAAAAATGATTTTAACGCCTGTAGAAGTTATTTTAATAACTTGTGGCGAAGGTTCTAGCTATTCCCTGCAAACACTGTACGTAATATAACGTTCGTTAAGGTCCCATTTTCGTCATTCATGGATTAACGTAACGAGGACGTGCTAGGGACGTAGTCATAATAACCCTAACGTCCCCAGAACGTCCCAATAACGCTACATTTATGTTTTACGTTCTAAGGACGTAAATGGGAGTTCACAGAATTACGTCCTAAGTACGAATACTGTTTTACGTCATAACGTCCCCACAACGTACAGCAACGTAAGTGATGTATATGATCAATGTGTGAAGTGAATATCGCCATTCATTGGTGCCATGGGTGATAAAGCAAGAATATTTGTCCAATACTGTATGGGGCATGTCCACCATGGGCGAACATGCCCCAGTCCCAGTGTGGATATGCCCCCTTGTGGGGCACATCCGCCCTGTGTGGACATGCCCCATGACACAAACACTACTCAGTGATTAATTAAATTGGTTAGTATTTATTATAAAATTATACAACTGTTATTATTAAATCAGGAATTCCTTTCCACCTTGACTGCAAGGTAAACATTTGTGCATATGTTGACAATCATCTAGATCTCAGTGTTTGTTCAATGTTGTGTCAGTATGATCAATCTTCCATCCCCCCCTCCCACGGTAGGCCATACTGCCCCATGCATTGAATTAGTGTTGTTTCAATGTTGGTCCACCGTCTCTAAAGCTGGGCCGCATTGTAGCAAACCTTGTTCAATGTCTAATGCATTTGCCACTGATGGACTACCGATGATCCACCACTGTCAAACAATGTAGCTAGTGGGCCACCAACATCCATGTGGTGGGCCACCAGTTGATGGGCCACCGGTGGCCCAGGTCCATTACGTTGCTGTTTGGGATGGTGGTGGATGGTATGGCGCACCACTGGCAGTGAGTTGAAAATAGTCCTTGCGAAATTACATTGAAATCAGTTGGGAATTGACTGAGAAATCGGCAAAAACCATGCGATACAAGTTAGAAATTTAATTTCACCTCTCGGTTCACTGAGTGACGAGTCTGCAGTTTACAGTTTTTTAATATCCATGTTCATCAGGCCCAAAAATAAGTTTTATCCACAGATAAAAAATAAATAAAAAATTAACCAATGGAAGCGTTTACCAAGCAACAATATAAACATAAATTTAACATAAAACACATTTCTCATCCACGTGAAGATCGCGCGCACAACACACGCACCGACCACGCTGGCGCAGTGCCAGTGCGGAGAAAATGGCGAGTCACGTTTCACGCAATGGATTCATAAACGCACTAAAAATTATTTTAGTTAATAAACACGCTGATAATGCGGCAAGTAATCATAACAAAATCAACCGTCAGAATCTTACCCTTATTTGTTACGAATTTCACGAAGCAAAGTTGTCTTAAATGTTAAAAAAAAGTTGTTTTTCTCGGCTGGTCGTGTTGCACGTAGTGGATCTTTCTGATGCCGGCTCGAAGAGGAAGGCTCTTTAAAGGGATGACGTCATTTCCAGAAGCTTCCGCCGTCTGACCAACCAGCGGCCTCCAATCTAACACGTGGTCCGTGTGGGCGCCATGGGAAGATCTAGAAAGTTCTTAGCGCCAAAGTTTCCCTTTCTTTCTCTGTGTCTGTGAACGCGGTGGTTATTATCAGATTAACACAAAACGTTGAACCAATGTTTTTTTAATGTTGGGGTAACGTCTCAGAAGGTGATCCAACTTAATACCAACAGTTTTATATCCCGGCTTTACATATAATAGGTTCCGCGTCGGATCGGTTGCAATTACACCCCTCATTTGATTTACAGCCCCGCTTTCCAGTTCTGCGTTCTTACACCCCACATCATGGCGCATGTCACAAATTCATTTTTTATAATTTATCTAGCCTACTGACTTTGTGTGCACGTTATTTTGAAAACATATACACCGTAGATGATACATTTTGGGTTATGTAGGGGAGAGTGGGGCCTTTCCCGCACACTGGGGTATGTCCATATGTCTGAGTTTAATAAAATGTAGTGCCACCTGGTGAATGAAATGTTTTTCATGAGATACATTGCGCATGAGATACTCTCATCCAAGTTGTTTGAATTGGATAGCTATGACATCTTGATTACTGGAAACAAAAAATGATTTTAACGCCTGTAGAAGTTATTTTAATAACTTGTGGCGAAGGTTCTAGCTATTCCCTGCAAACACTGTACGTAATATAACGTTCGTTAAGGTCCCATTTTCGTCATTCATGGATTAACGTAACGAGGACGTGCTAGGGACGTAGTCATAATAACCCTAACGTCCCCAGAACGTCCCAATAACGCTACATTTATGTTTTACGTTCTAAGGACGTAAATGGGAGTTCACAGAATTACGTCCTAAGTACGAATACTGTTTTACGTCATAACGTCCCCACAACGTACAGCATTTCGTACTTAGGACGTAATTCTGTGAACTCCCATTTACGTCCTTAGAACGTAAATCATGAATGTAACGTTATTGGGGCGTTCTGGCGACGTTAGGGTTATTATGACTACGTCCTTAGCACGTCCTCGTTACATTCATCCATGAATGACGAAAATGGGACCTCAACGAACGTTATATTACGTACAGTGTTTGCAGGGTTGCGCTTTTAAATGTACTGACAGACCAAGATTCCCACATATGCTAAGTGATGTATATGATCAATGTGTGAAGTGAATATCGCCATCCATTGGTGCCATGGGTGATAAAGCAAGAATATTTGTCCAATACTGTATGGGGCATGTCCACCATGGGCGAACATGCCCCAGTCCCAGTGTGGATATGCCCCCTTGTGGGGCACATCCGCCCTGTGTGGACATGCCCCATGACACAAACACTACTCAGTGATTAATTAAATTGGTTAGTATTTATTATAAAATTATACAACTGTTATTATTAAATCAGGAATTCCTTTCCACCTTGACTGCAAGGTAAACATTTGTGCATATGTTGACAATCATCTAGATCTCAGTGTTTGTTCAATGTTGTGTCAGTATGATCAATCTTCCATCCCCCCCTCCCACGGTAGGCCATACTGCCCCATGCATTGAATTAGTGTTGTTTCAATGTTGGTCCACCGTCTCTAAAGCTGGGCCGCATTGTAGCAAACCTTGTTCAATGTCTAATGCATTTGCCACTGATGGACTACCGATGATCCACCACTGTCAAACAATGTAGCTAGTGGGCCACCAACATCCATGTGGTGGGCCACCAGTTGATGGGCCACCGGTGGCCCAGGTCCATTACGTTGCTGTTTGGGATGGTGGTGGATGGTATGGCGCACCACTGGCAGTGGTGGCTACAGTCAGTGGGCCACCAGTGGCCTGTTCAAACAAACAACCAGAGGTCTAATGTGGGCTGTGTTGGCGGACCGCTGACTGTGTCCTATCTGGTTGTAGAAACCTATTAGGCTACAGTGTGTGCGTAGATCCTACCTATAGACTAGGGCCTGCACACTGATAAGTGATCACGCCCTGAACGCCTAAGACCTTCAAGTTAAAATTTAAACATTTTATTTTTAGCATCTCCCCCTCCCCTACTCTGCTCTAATATGATTCAAACAAATTTACCTTGGCTGGTTCTCTGTGTTGTTGTCTATACTTATATATTTAAAAATATCTATTATACTGTTATTTTAGATGATTTTCTGTGTGTCATTTGTTTTTATTAAATCCAAGCCTTGTTTAATATCACTATGGGACATGTCCACCTCCTCTGTGGGGCATATCCACACACCCCATGTGGACATGCCCCATGTGCGGGGCATGTCCACATGCTAAGCTCTAATCATCATTTAGTGGAATGTGTTGAATCAATGAAATTTATCACAGGTTGGTCTAGAGAATTAAAAAGGTATATTGTAAACTCATATTTACACAATAGTATTTAATGTTTATTATTAATAATCCACCTGATATTAAAAAATCATGTTAGGTGTGTGGACATGCCCCACTCTCCCCTACACATAAAATAAAAGTAGGCTAACTAACTAAATTTTAACTGATGACTATAAATATATCAGGGTATATTATAAAATATAACAATAATGTCTGTCATCACACAGACAATTGTCTGTCATCTGTTTCCGCACCAAAACCAGAGACAAAATAAATTAGCTACAAGGTATTCTATACCGTGTAGCAAAAAGACACTCTGGAAAGCGTAGAAACCTAATTAAAACTTCGAAGCGCTGTAGTTGTTTATTATATTAAAGAACATAGGCCTACAACTAGGGTATGTAGGGGAGACCGGGACACCATGGACACCTATTTTTCATTTTGGATTTGCCTCAAATATTTTTGTAGCACATTAACGTATTATCGACCAATAGGTAGCACTGGACTAAACTAATTTCAGACTGGAATACTATACATGCATTCATGTTAGATGTTACTTGTAAATCAATTTTTAAAAAATCCAGAAAATGTCCATGGTGCCCCGAGCTCGGGGCACCATGGACATGGGGGTGGACATGGGGGTGGGGTAGGCCTACAATGGACATGTCTACAGGCATGTTGTAGGAACTTCCTGTGTTAATCAACCCATTTTTAATAGTGAAATGAAAAATAAAAAAGTAATATTTAAATGTAGAAATCAAAATTTTGGAGGTAGCGATATTAAAAAAAATAAGCTTTCTCTGAAGACGGGGCACCATAGACATGAATGTCAATAATGGGGCACCATGGACACGTCCATGGTGCCCCAAAACATGTCCATCGTACCCCGTCCATGGTGCCCCAGCATGACGATTGTTATAAGTGTAGCTCTAACTAGCTTAAGGTAGAATCTTCCATTATCGCCCATGGTTCTTGAAATAACACAATTTTTACTAGCTACTATGTGATTCTTCTTTTAACTTAGTTCCAATGAGTCTTTCATGTATTACCAAAATCCGTGTATCACCAAAAATTACTTTAACCCTTCAAAAACACATATTTCGCCATAGCTTACACAAGCCTTGATGAATCACCACCAATTTTTCTGCAGAAATAGAACAGCTTAAAAGCATTCCCTAGAGGGCTCTTTTGTTAAAATTGGACAACGCACTTGGCCAAAAAGACAGATGTTCATGGTGCCCCGATGTTCATGGTGCCCCGGTCTCCCCTATAAAAACAATATTAAAAACTTTATGGTAGGCCTACTTTTAATTTTAACATCTACAGATAGGCCTACGTACGTCCATCCCTAAATAAAAATATTACGATTAGGGGTCTTATCAAGTTAAAAAAAATCCGAGAAAAACTCGGATTGGTCAGACCTCAACCACCCACCCGCCTATCCAATTTTTTACTTTTTTTTTAAACAATTTGAAACATGACAACAACACAAAAAACACAAAATTTCTGAAAAAAAATTAAAATCTGAGTTGAGGCTTGACCCACCCACCCACTTCCGAGTTTTTCTCGGATTTTGGATTTTTTTAACTAAGCAAAACCCCTTAGCCTAGAATGCGTCTCAACAATGCGGGAGATTCGATAATATTGCTTCGATCCAAAGTGCTTCTAAATTTACATTATTGACCCAGCCCTTATGTATCCTGATCATCTGACCACGCAATGTGAATAGCCTGGTTTAGCTGGGTAGGCCTACCCCTTATGGTTCATCAATTCCAGTTGTCGCCCTCATCTGTTCATCGTCACATTTAATAGCTTCCCAGCAAACATGAGACGTTAGCCCAACGTTGGTCTGCTGTTGGCCCAACGCCGTAGACGGTGGGCCAACAGTAAACCAACGGTGGGCCAACGTCTCATGTTTGCTGGGTTTAACCCTTACAGTGCGGGGATCATCAGTCATCAGAATCTGACCTCTGTTATGACGTCAGATTCTGACGTCTAAAGTCGATCACCGCACTGTCTGAGTAGGCCCTAAACATATTTATAATGGTCGTAGACCCATAACATAGGTAGGCCTATATTCGAATGATACAGATTAAATTGAAAAAAACCCTCTGGTCTCCAAGATTTGTGTAAAAATATTTCCGTGCTGCAAGGGTTAATTCTGGGTGGTCATACCGGCATCAGCCTCACAGGCCTAAATGTATATGCGGGAAACAGATACGGTCTGTCCGACGGTGGAGGATGGTCCAAAAAGAAAGTTAGCTTTTCGGTATCCACTCAGTCAATTCTTAAGCGATTTTTATGAAATTTTGTTAACCCTCTTTTCTAGTAATTTGGCATCGATCCTGAAAATTTCGTAAAGAAATATTGGATAGTTCAAAAGTTAGACCATTTGACATGTAGTAAATGTCTATTTATGACGTTCCTCTATAACATGTATAAACCCATTGAACTTCATTCCGGTTTATTCTCAGAATTGCGTTACATGTCGAATGGTCTAACTTTTAAAATACTAAATGGAATTTCGCGAAATTTTCAGGGTTGTTGCCAATTGATCAGATAATAATGGTTGCGAAATTTCGCGACAATCGTTTGAGAATTGACTGACTGGATATCAAAAAGCTAACTTTCATTTTGGACCATCCTCCACCGTCGGACAGACTGTAGACACCTATCTTTATATCTTGGCTATGCCATCTATATGTAATTTTAATTAAAATACACCGGTGACGTCAGTCTATTGATAAAACAGTAGATTCGGATCTACGAATCTACTGTTATTTTTAATACTGGCCCGGGCGGGCACAGTGATTATTATTAAATATTTTTCAGCTTTTAGCATCAAGTTCAGATTCGCAGTTCATTCTTATCATATATGTTTAAATATTTCGCTAATCAAAATCAAATTAGACTAACAAAATGGCTAGAATTATATAGCTTCTCCCTATGGCACACGCGACAGCGAACCCAATTTGTCCTTGTTATTGCATAACATATATTTTGACCTAAAAAGAACTATATTATGCAATATTGACTTTGTTTTATTTGATATGTTCTGGAAATATTAAATCTATATCTAGTCAAACAGACGTATACAAACAGATAGATATGTTACTGACATAAATAAAGTCGTTACATACTTATAATTTATAATTTGTCATGGAAATATTTTTTATTTATGAGACTTTTTATACACAAATATATACAGTAATATTGTACAAATATGCGATTATAAAAAAATCTGTACATTATAGGGTGTTAAATACAGGTGGCCAGCACCAATTACTATGTTTGACATCCAGGATAATTTTTTATATACACTTGAATTCAAGATAAAGTGTAAAAAAGATAATTTGTATATACATATTATATAAAATATATGTTTCCCGCGCCAAAACCAGATAAAATCGCTACATATTATTATATATTTAAATATATGTACATGTATATACAAGATGATTTGTTTCTAAGTGTAAAAATATATATTTATTATACCTGAAAATCTTTGTTTGACGTTTAAATTATTTTTTAGCGGGAGGCCAACATAGTATAAATCTGACCCCCCTTTCAAATTGCTGTATCTGCCCATGCAGTAATTAAGATGTTGAACGTAACAAAGGGGGCGGAGAGATAAGGGTGACAGCGAGCGGGTATTATGAGACCATAAGGGTCGTGCCAATGATGTAGCCTAAATTATGAAGAGAACGCATACATAGGCTTATTAGCCTTTAGCCCTTTAAGCCCTCTCGATGCATTAAAGCATCATTTTACGTAACGTATAATTTTCCTACTTCCAAGTGTTTTAGAAAGTCAATTTTCATAGAACTGTTTTAATAATAACGATATATTTTTTACAAGTGTCACCCAATTCAAGTCATCTTCATCCACTACGAGCCGAGAATTGCGAGAGCAATTCGCGGCTTGTAGTGGATGAAGATGACAATGGTAAACTCAGGCTTGAAAGGGTTGAAGCGATGAATTATTGTTGTATAAACCATGGAGACTAAAGGGTTATTCCCAATATGAAATCATCATAAATGTCTTATAGTTTAGTTTTTTTCCGGCTATTATATATATGTTTACTCTTACAGTGCGGGGATCGACTTTAGACGTCAGATTCTGACGTCTAAAGTCGATCACCGCGTTGAAAGGGCTAAGCGTCACTGGTGGATGAGTGAGTGTGTGAGTGTGTGAGTGTGTGAGTGAGTGAGTGAGTGAGTGAGTGAGTGAGTGAGTGAGTGAGTGAGTGAGTGAGTGAGTGAGTGAGTGAGTGAGTGAGTGAGTGAGTGAGGAAGTGAGTGAGTGAGTGAGTGAGTGAGTGAGTGAGTGAGTGAGTGAGTGAGTGAGTGAGTGAGTGAGTGAGTGAGTGAGTGAGTGAGTGAGTGAGTGAGTGAGTGAGTGAGTGAGTGAGTGAGTGAGTGAGTGAGTGAGTGAGTGAGTGAGTGAGTGAGTGAGTGAGTGAATGAGTGAGTGAGTGAGTGAGTGAGTGAGTGAGTGAGTGAGTGAGTGAGTGAGTGAGTGAGTGAGTGAGTGAGTGAGTGAGTGAGTGAGTGAGTGAGTGAGTGAGTGAGTGAGTGAGTGAGTGAGTGAGTGAATATTGCTTTACGTCGCTTTCGGCACAATCATGGCAATATCGCGACAGAAGGAAGCCCGAAGTCGGGACTATGCCCTACTCTTATCGAATGACTTCAAGGGTTCTTCATAGTGCACAGTATACCATAAACAGCACTGCACACTCCAGGCTTATGAACAGTTTGGAGCACTTTATAGGCCTATATGTACAACCTCGATGACAAACATTCGACCTGACCGGGATTCGAGCCCAGTAGCCTACCCCTGAGTTTCGAGCCACAATCGGATCGAATTAGAGCCATATAAGCGTCACTGGCATAAAGCTAAGATAAATTAAATAGATGGGCCTCTAACATGATACAGCAACTCCCTCCTTACAGTAAATGAAAGTTACCAATCTCAGAAAATACCCAAGTGTAACTATAATATGTATAAAAATGGAGCTCCAAACCTCCTAATATTGACCCTTAAGGCCCTCATGACGCATCAATTAGGCGTCAGTTTACATCCCTGAAAACAGACTTAATTTTCCTACAACTAATGGTAAATTTCCACGAAACTCTTTTACCAATACATGGCAATTTTCTTTAATTGTTAACCTACTTTGATTATATTTGTCCACTACATGTCGAGAATTACGGCCTAGTGAATGAAGAGTACAATGGTAATTTCAGGTTTGATGGGTGTAGCATTTTCGACGTATTGTGTATATGGAGCCTAATAAGCATATAGGCCTACAGTTCATAGTGCTCAGGAACACCCAATATTTGTATAACATTTGTACCACGTCGGCCCAACGTCTTCGATGTTGGTTCAACATTGTATAACTGTTATTATGCATGTTTACATTATGATCTATTATCCGCGAAGAATCGATCTATACATACCAGCATATCTTCCCGAGAACATCACATGCGGCACTAGATCCGCGATGTCTTTATCTAACGATCACATGCATATTAATTAGCAAACACGAGCCGTTGACCCGATGTTGGTTTATTGTTGGGCTAGCGTCGCAGACGGCGGGCCAGCAATAAACCAACATTGGTTCAATGTCTCATGTTTGCTGGCATATCTGGATTCAAATTGTAAGTATTTTTAGGATATAATGTTTATTGATATTTAGCACTATTTGAGTATCAAATGTTCAACGAAAGAGATCATTATTTTTAATAACATTTATATCATATTAAAAAATTCCACGTCAAATTGTTATCTTATAAATATTTGTATCTTATATTTAAAAACTGTAGAATAATTTTTGTATCGCACTATATATCCTACTGCAACGAATAAGTACGCTTGGATTATTGAATTATAGTTAATTGAATATATATTTTTTTTGTATTACTAATTATTTTCTGTGTGTTTCTTCAATTTGGAAGATCATAAAGATACATACATGTAGGCCCGTACATTGAAAGGTTACGCGGGAGATACATACGACAAGATTGCTTCCATTGTGCTTCTTAATTTACATTATTGGCACGGCCCTTATGGTTCATCAATACCAAATGTCGCCCTCATCTGTTCATCGTCACATTTCAGGCCGGTGTAACCGCCAAAATTACCCCCCCCCCCCCACTGAAGTATACCCGGGTGTATTCTGGACTATACCTGGGTATAATCTGAAATATACTCTGGGGTATAGTCTGGGAGCTCCCAGAATATACCTGACAAGCCCAGACTATGCCCCGTCAGATTCAGGGTGAGGTATAGTCTGGGAGATAGGGGTATACTCTGGGATATATTATATATGATTACAATCAATAATAAATTTAATAATAAAAAGTTACCTCCCATGTTTACCACTTTGGAGGCTAGAGCATCTTATGTTTCATCGTGTACTAGCTCTCTAGGGGCTAGAGTACCACATGTCTCATATGTTAACCTTCTGATGGCTGAAGTATCACATGCCTGGTGCATCAATATTCTGGGACTGGATTATGACAGAGCATTATATTATGTCCCTTTTATCATACATCTGAGGGCTAGCGAATCAAGTGTCTCACGTATTAACAAACATTATATTAAAGGGACTGGCCCAGGCTAAAATCATGATAAAATCGGTGATTTTATTTCGGGTTCTTAATATGACCATATGATGTAAACATGTCCATAGACTAGAATTGCAAAATTTCATAACTTTTGTGCTGCGCATTCACCAGTTAGACTAGATATAGAGACGAAATTCCCGTATTTCCTATTTTTGACATGGTTGTCAATAATTAGAAATCGGGAATTTCGTCTCTATATCTAGTTCAATATCTATAATGTTCAATTAATAATGTATGTGGGTGAGATCATTAATTGTCGCAAATTGTGACGGACGGAATTCAGAGACAAATCCCTAGGTGCAGTTCGCAAAAAAAGTTTTTATGATTTTTTTAAATCTATTTGAAATAATTGAGAGAGAACAAAGTTAATTATATAACTTTTTATATCTTGGCACATATGTGTTGCTTAGCAACTGATAAAGTATTAGCGTGACGGACGGAATCACAAAATGTGCCTTTAACTGACCCCCCTTATGTATGCTCAAAATTCTCTGATTATTATACACATGCATCATATTGGATGCCTGTTTTAAAAAGTCTTAGTTGGATGCTATTTAGTGCTTATATAATTTTTTTTATATCTCATGTCATACATTTACGATGAGTGAAAACCCCGAGTAAAGACAGTGTGACGGACGGAAAGTGATGGACGGAAAACTTGTTTTTAAAAAGTGGCCTCCATCCTCCTCTAAATCCACACATTTTATCTGATCTTGAAATTATTATAACTACATCGTACATTTGCATAGCAAATATTAAAGTCTCCACCTTCCATAATTAAAAGTTTTATTGCCAATGCAGTAACGATGGGACTTTATAACATGAGTGACATGGCGGCCATCTTGGATATGCAAATTAGCTGATTTTCAAACTCAACCAGGGTGATCCATCAGAGGGTGTTCAGGAGAAATTTGGTGAAGATCTGATGAATATTGGCGACTAGAGTGTTTACATCGATCTTGGATATGCAAAATAGCCCATGGCGGCCATGTTGAATATGCAAATTAGCTGATTTTCAAACTCGATCAGAATAATCCTTTTGTCGATCTTGGATATATGCAAATTAGCTCGGCATAATTTGCAAAATAGCTGATTTTCGAAGTCAAACAGGATAATCCATCGGAGGGTGTTCAGAAGAAATTTCACAAAGATCGGATGAGTTTTAGAGACTGGAGAGCGTTTACATCGCGGCCATGGCGGCCATTTTAAATATGCAAATTAGATTATTTTCGAAATAAACCAGAATAATCCTTTAGAGGGTACGGTATTCAGAAAGATATCGGATGAATATTGGCAACTAGAGAGCGTTTATATCGATCTTGTATATGCAAATTAGCCCATGGCGGTCATGTTGAATTTGCAAATTAGCTGATTTTCAAACTTGACCAGAATAATCCCTAATAATCCTTTCGTCGATCTTGGATATATGCAAACTAGCTCAGCATAATATGCAAAATAGCTGATTTTCAAACTCAAACAGGATAATCCATCTGAGGGTGTTCAGAAGAAATTTCGCAAAGATCGGATGAGTTTTAGAGACTGGAGAGCATTTACATCGATCTTGGATATGCAAATTAGCACATGGCGGCCATTTTGAATATGAAAATTGGGTTATAATCGAAATAAACCAGAATAATCCTTAGGGTATTCAGAAAGATATCGGATGAATATTGGCGACTAGAGAGCGTTTACATCGATCTTGGATATGCAAATTAGACTATGGCGGTAATGTTGAATATGCAAATTAGCTTATTTTCGAACTCAACCAGAATTATAATCCTTTCATCGATCCTGGATATGCAAATTAGCCCAGCATAATATGCAAAATAGCCAATTTTCTAACTCAACAAGAATAATCCATCAGTCAGAGGGTGCGCGTTCAGAAGAAATTTCGCACAGATGGGACGAATATTGGCGACTGGAGAGCGTTTACATCGATCTTGGATATGCAAACTAGCCCACGGCGGCCATGTTGAATATGCAAATTAGCTGATTTTCAAACTCAACCAGAATAATCTTTTAGAAAGTATTCAGAAAAGTATTCGTGAGGATCGGATGAATATTGGCGACTGGAGAGCGTTTACTTCTACCTTGGATGATGGATATGCAAATTGGCACATGAGGCCATGTTGGATATGCAAATTAGCTGATTTTCGAACTCAAACAGGATAATCCATTACTATAGATGGTGTTCAGAAAAAACAATAAGTCTCCAACCAAATACAACACTAAATTATTGAATTGGAATTTTTAATCCCTTAAAGTTGTGTCATGCTACTGCAATCCACAACTTCATATGGGTAAAAATTACTTATTTCTGTATGTTTTGAATCAAAACATATATGCCAGCTAATCTAGCAAATTTAATGCTCATTTCTCACTCAAATCGATCAATGTCACTCATTTTTGAACCATCTAATTACCAAATAAGAAGACTGTAATTCAAACTTTCCAAAAGATATGAAGCATCAAAGGAGTTTTAGCTATTATATGCTTTGACTTTGGTCATAAACGGTCAGTCATTTTTAAACTCGACCTGTATTTTACTCAGATGCACTTCATCTTGGGTTTCAAATAGGGAACTTCCATCTTGAAAAATCAATATTAATGTTTATGAAACTAATTGTGATTGACAAACTGAACAGTGGTGTGACCTTGACCCTTAAAATAGGTCAAGGTCACTCATCTTCAAACTCGACCTGTAATTTCCTAAAATGCATATATGTATACCAAATGAAGACTACCTGAAACGATTTAAAAGATATAGCACATCAAATGAATTTTAGTCCAGATATGCTGACAGCTGTGACCTTGATATTGACCCAAGGTCAATCAGGGTCAATGGAATAAAAAACCAAAGCCATATGGTATACAAGTTTAAAATATAAAGTCAATACAATAAGTCATGTTGCCAGGGGAGCTATTTGAGTATGATGCACTGGCGAACAAGCACGGACGGAAGACGCAGAGTGCTAAGGGATGACAATGTCGCTAAAAAACCAAGCACATCAAATTGCCATTTCACGTCCCGTCACCAACCCCCTCCCCCCATGATCCCCCTTAGCCCAAACCCTACCCCCTGCCCCCAGATATGTCCCAGTGACTACAGACAGCACATTATTGAGTTGCATGCATTTAAAAACCTGTTGGTAATACTTGGCTTTGCATTTGCCTCTTGTGTTTCGCATGCCAAGAGGCAAGTGAAGAAAAAAAATTGAAGTTCATTTATAAGTCATGTTAACATTACGTAAACAAATTATGGTAATTACTCTATTTTAGGCTTGGGAATTTTTTATGTACAAGAGAAAATAAATTAGCAGCATCATCTTACATGTAGACCAATTCTGTAATCGTCATTGGGTAAAATTCGCATAAAACTTGCTTCGGGTGAACAAAAAAAAACACATTTCCGTCCGTAACACCAGCAAATTCCGTCCGTCACGGCAATTTTTTCGCAAGGTTTTTCTTAAATATATATTGTACTGGCACATCAATGTAAATAATCATCTTTTCTACTAATTAGTGTTAGGGAGCAGTAAGAGAAAACAGAAAGTTTCACTACATAAATTTATTATACGTGGCAGCACAATAATTAAAAGACTTTAAAACGTGACGGACGAAAATTGCACTAAATAACCCCCTTTAAAAACACAAACTGCCACAATTTTTTTTTTTTTTTTTTTACAATGCACAATATAGACATACACTATCAGGAGACATACCTACATCGAACATTATTAACTCTCTGAACTAGGTAGACAGTTTTTTTATTTTCCGTCCGTCACGGCTCAAAAAGGCATTTCAGCTATCAATGTGTTGCCAGGGCGACAAGATTTTGCAAAAACAAAAAAAAATCTAGAGAATCAAATCCGCTCAGATGTTTTCTTCAAATTAGGATCTTGATTTAGATAAGAATCGCGCAATACAATTCGAGCTATTTGGTTGACACATTAATGATATGACCCATGTATATATTTTTTCATTGATGATTTTGTTCAAGTGTTGTGGAGAGTTATTATTCCGAATATGTCAATAAATTGACATTGTAGGCCTATTATACTCCCCCCATGTTATTATTTAAGAAACATGCTATTAGATATGATGTTACAAAGTTGCGTATATAAATACACGTTTCGTGGTGAGATTCTCCTTCAAGTCTTTGGAAATTACGAATGAACAGTAGAATCCAAATGGTCAGTGGTAAGGAGTAAGTGCGACTAAACGGTGTTAAGCACTGTACACACAAGGGGATTCCACAGGTGGATTTCCAGTTAGTCTTAAAAAACAATTTTTTAGCTGTGAAAGCTGTGGTTAGTGACTTCGTAGTAAGAAGTAAGTATATAAGGCCATTGTACTGTATGTGCAATCAAGCTCACCTGTGAGTCAAGCTCACCTGTAAGAATAAGGCTACGCTCGAGGCTATAGGTCAGACTGTCACCATCAAAGGGGAGGACTACAAGGTAGTTCCCTATGTGAACAAGACCACCAAGGTCAAACAATGCTACAGGTGCCTCGAATTCGGCCATACCTCAGGCCAATGTGAAAATGACCTGAGGTGCAGAAAATGTGGTGGCAGCCACGTTAAAAAGGACTGCCAATCAGACAAGCCGACATGCGTCAACTGCCACGGGGACCACCCATCATCATGCAGAGGGTGCCCCGAGAAGACGAAAAGGCTGCCTAAATCTCAAACACAGCCAAAAAAGACCAGCTCAATGCCCAAGGAGCCGCTGAGACTAGCTATAGCCATAGCTAAAGCGATAGCGTTAGTGCTCAATAGAGACATGCATGAACGCACAGAATCCAACATCTCTGAAGATGTAGCTGAATCCTTCAGCAAAGCGTTCAATGTGAAAATCAGTAGCGAAACCCTGATGGAAAAGGCCTTTGCCTAAATTGGTAAACCACCACTCCCTCTGGACAACCAATCCATTAGGATCAATCTGCTTCACATTCAATCTATTGATCACACATATTAACGTGAATGGTCTAAGAGCCAGGAAAACTGAGCTCATTGAACATCTGAAAAAGCACAAACCAGACTTTGTCACTCTCAATGAGACCAAAGTCTTGCCAAAGCATAAAGTGTCAATACCAGGCTATGAGTCTGTGAGGAAAGACAGAAGCGCCGCAGGTGGAGGCGTGGCAATACTAATCAAAAAGGAAATTGCCTATAGTATTGTGTATACTGATGATATCAATGCAGAAACAGTGGCTATAACATTCAAACAAAGGGACAAGGAAATAGCACTGGCAACTGTCTATAATCCTCCAGGCAAAATAGTCGAGTTAGAGACACTGATACACCTGACTGATAAATACGAACATTGCATTATCACAGGCGATTTCAATTCAAAACATGCTTATTTTGGCAACGACAAGAGTGACAGCGCTGGTGACGCTCTTTTTAACATTACTGAGGAGCTGGACCTCACAATACTCAATGATGAGTCTGTGACATTCTGTCAGAACTATGCTGGCAACAGTGTGGAAAGCATCCTTGATCTTGCCCTTGCTTCCAGGAAGATGGGCCCTAAAGTCGTTGAATGCACAGTCAAAGGCGATGTAGGGAGTGACCATCTTCCAGTGCATATTAGATTGAATTCTCATGAGGTGGAGAAAGCTCTAACAAAAGCAGTTCACAGGTTTGACAAGGCAAATTGGCAGAAATTCCACAAGGAACTAAAGTCAATTGAGATGGGTGACCTCACCACACCCGAGGAAATAGAAAAAGCTGTTGAACTGCTTGAAACCTCTATGATTTGTGCCCTAGACAAAAGTTGTCAATCTGTGAAACAAAAAGAACAGGATTTCTTTATCTCTGAAAAAACGTCTAAGTTGATCAGAAAAAAAAGAAAAGCTAGAAGGCTAGCTATGAGATTCAGTGACGAGCCCGAGTACATGACTATGTACAAGAGCCTGACCAACGAGGTCAAGGAATCTATCAAAACGGACAAGGAAAAGGCTTGGCAAGAACAGATTGATAAACTTGACGGAGCCAGGGATGGAACCGAGTTCTGGAACTCGTTCTTCCGGCTAACTGGGGCCAAATCTAGAGGAACGACAAAAACTCCCTTCATGAGAAGTGATGGTACTCACACTGAGAATGACAAAGAGAGAGCAGACACATTCGCAGCCTCGCTTGAAAAAGTACACAATGTCCACCAGGGGACCATCTTTGACGATGAGTTCAAAGTGGAGGTAGAAAGCACTATTAAAGAGCACGAAATGCTCTTCAAGCCACTAGTAAGCCACGTCCCCGAAGAGGACGATAATCACGAGACACTAGCCCCAATAACAACAGGGGAAATCAAAGCTTATCTGAAAAAGTGCAAATCTAGCTCGGCCCCTGGTCTGGACGGTATCAGATACGGTGTACTTAAGCAAGCAAATGACAAAGTTTATGAGGCCCTGGCCCAAATCTGTAATTCTTGTATGGCTACAGGATACTATCCTAAGCTATGGAAAAAAGCTGAAGGTATCATGATACCTAGGCCAGGCAAAGACGGAAAAATGCCGGAGAACTATAGACCTATCAGCCTGCTGAGCTGTATGGGCACACTCTTTGAAAAAACGCTAGCTGGTAGAATAAGGAACTTTCTTGAGAAAGAAAAGTTCTTTAACAAATGGCAGAATGGCTTCAGGAGCAAGCGCATCGCCATAGACCATGTGTTCAGACTGGTAGAGGAAACTCAACTGGGATTCACTAAGAAATGGAAAGGTGGAGCAATCTTTATCGATGTTGAGAAAGCATTTGACTCGGTGTGGCATGACGGACTAAGATACAAGCTGATGAACGGCAGCTTACCTAAGAAGATGGTCAGGTGATATCATCTTTCCTAAGTGACAGAACGAGCAAAGTCAATTGCTGTAACAACTGCTCAGAGGAGGTGACCCTTAATGCGGGCACACCTCAAGGCTCGGTCCTAAGCCCTCTCCTTTTCATTATCTATGTGAATGATATCCCAGACATGAGTTCACTCAATGTCAGGCTTTCCCAGTTCGCAGATGACATGGGAATCTGGGCACATGCAACCAATGCCAAATGGGTGAAGGCAAAGCTATCAAAAGCTTTAAAACTTATTGAACCATGGTGCTCCAAATGGCGGATAAAACTAAACGCAGGAAAAACTCAGCTGATTGTGTTTAGTGTCGGTCCAAAACCAGAAATTATAGATCTGGAACTGTTTGGTGAGCCTAATATTCAAACTCAAACAGCCAAACTGCTTGGAATCCTATTTGATCGAAGGCTTAGCTTCAAAGACCATATGAAAGACCTAATGACAAAGGTCTACAGGCGACTAAACCTGTTGAAGTTGCTCAAAGGGACAAACTGGAGCGCCAGACCATATACCATCTTAAAAGCCTACAAGTGCTTTATACGCCCTGTCCTTGAATATGGTTCACTGATAACTGGAGCTTTAAGGGAATCACAAGTGAAGGAAATGCAGATCTTTCAAAACAAGGCGGTTAAAACATTTAGATCACTTGAAAACACACAGTGTTTCAAGGATCTGGTGTTGAATCATGAGATCGTTCAAAAACGATCAGGCTCTAATACAATTCTGGATCAATTGCTGGCTGCAATCCAGGCTGACGCTTAAATACGGTTGACGGTTGACGGATAACGGTTGAGCTCCTGTTCCCACATAGAACAGGGGCTCTGGGGGCGCCGTTCTGTGTGACATACCAAAAGCAGTGAGTTCCCTATCACTCCACTGCATGAGACAAGAACACGGTCGACGGTTGACGGTTGACGGATATCGGTTGAACTCCTGAACTCCTGTTCCCACAGAGAACAGGGGCTCTGAAAGGAGCCGTTTTGTGAGACACATAAGGCAGTGGGCTTTCAATCATAGCACTGAAGGAGGCGGATTCTGGTCTTAAGCAATGAGCTCTTTATCATTACATTGCTAGCTTGGGTGATGGCACGGCGGACACGGATGGTTGGCTAACGATGACGGTTCATGATGGTGGTTTCAAACACACTGCTCAGAAAGCAGAGCATATCTCAAAAGGGTCAGTCCTTGCCCTTACTCTGGTGGCTGGTCGCTCAAACGGCTGTTTCTTTATGGTTCAGCAGCCCTGCCCTGGTTCCTTGTCTCCTGGACTTCTTGCCAATGCTTGTACAATCACCTACCTCACCAGGTGAAAAGAGAGAGGCACTATAAGGTTTATACCAGAACTAGTGCATAATCTCTCGTCAGCCCTCGCGCTGCGCGCTCCTCTAGCTAGTGCAATCATTCTTCTTTTGATTGCTATATGGTTACACGTCATTTTGAATTATGTCTCAAGAAAGTCATCTCTGCGTTGCTTGTGAAGAAACAGTGCGTCATCGACAAGAATCATTAGAATGCGATACATGTTCACGAAAGCAACAACGGACATGTGACTCAGGTTAGTGATTTTAATTATTAATAAATTATACGAGCTTCACAATAATCATAGCATAGGCTACACTTATCATATTACGCAATAATCGTGAATAACTACGAGTAGCGTTGAAAATGATATAATTGATCGACAAAAATATATAAAGGCATAATAATTTAGTACAATATTTGTGAATTTAGAAACTTACCAGAACGACTTAGATTCTAATAGTGGTGATTCTTCAAAATAATTAAAAGAAATATACATGTTAATAATACTGTACGTGATAGATTTATGTTTCTCGCATCCAAACCTAAAATAAAATAACTTTTATTACTATACATAGCAGCCAAAGGAAGGCTCGAAAGCGTAGAAAACAGTTAGTTAGTTGATGTAACTAGATTATATAATAATGATACTATACAAGTTAGAATTGTTTCCCACACTCGTAGCGTAGAAACCAATTTTATATATACAAGTTGAAATAAATAAAGTACGTGTAGAATTATCAAATTTAACAGTTTTTCTAAATAACGTATACTGTTTGCCTTAGTGATGGTCTCTACTGTATTTAAATTGCATTTATGTTTTTCTTTTGTAATTATGTCTATATATTTTATTTATGATAATACTTACATTTTTGTATATATAAAATGATGTGTCCATAAATATGACATATTGTATAGCAATTTATGTATATGGTCATTATATTTTGGATATATAAAATCATATTTCTATATATTTCTATTTTCATAACTACCTGTACAGATTGTGTAGATATAAAATGACATGCAATGTGTATAAAAAATGACAAATTCGATTATATTGTATATATATGTATCAAAATATATTTTGTATATATAAAATTAAAATGACCTATAAAATTATATGCCTATGTGAGTATTAAAAAAAGATCACTATATAGCTGTATTAGACTTCCTTATACATAATACTGTCCGAAATCACCGTCCGAAATTACCGACATTAGTACAGAACTCATTAGTCATATAACTCTGTTACTCTGTTAGGGTTGTTTCATACATCACACCGTCCGAAATCACCGTCCGAAATCACCATTCGAAATTAGCGATATTAGTACCAAAATGGTGATAGAAATGACTGCTAAGTTGGGCGTCCGAAATCACCGTCTGAATTCACCGCGGCGTCCGAAATCACCGCATACCGTGCGAAATCACCGTCCGATTTCACCGCACACCGTCCGAAATCACCGTACACCGTCCGAAATCACCAGGTCCGAAATGGTCGAGGTCCGAAATCACCGGCAGTCGTTTTTTCAATAGGCAGCTTGTCAATCGGGGGCGGGACAGGTTGACAATGTTGACTACCAGGGGGGGGGATAATAAATTAGACTTCCAGCTGTCGAAAGGTTAATATAGGAGAGATATGAAAGTCTAGCCGTCAGAAGGTTAATCAATGAGGCAGGTGATGCTTTAGCCATGAGAAGGTTAATACATGAGACATGTTATACTCTAGCCATGAGAAGGTTAACATAGTGGACAAAAGATAGTCTAGTCCGCTACGTGAGACATAAATTATGCCAGATTACGATCAGATATTATATCGCTAATTTGTAAGTCAAATATCATATCTCCCAGAGCATACCCCTATCAGACAATATCCCACCCTGAATCTGGTGGGGTATAGTCTGGGAGCTCTCAGAGTATACCCTGGGGTATAGTCTAGGAACTCATGAGTATACCTACGGTATAGTCCAGACTATACCTGGGTATATCCAGACTGTTCCCGGGTATAGTCCAGTCAGGGGGATTAATCTAGGCGGTTACACCGGTATCTAAAAAAAATTAACCCCATAATGTGGACCTTCCTGGAATAAAAAACTCAACCAGTTGTGGAAAGTAAGAGTAGAAAAGAAAAACTTATTTCTGAAAAGTACTTGTTCATCTAACGCGAAGAAATATTTCAATCAAGAATTTAAGTTGGCCCGCCACAGTCTGATAAAAAAATTAAGGTATTTAGAATGATCATTTCTTGAAGAGCAACAAAAAAGCATGGAAAAATCTGCCAAATCCGGATATTTTAGGAAAAAGCTAGCTGGAAATTCCAAAAAATAAAAAACTATCCCAATAAAAATACAAATCCTGACGGCAGTACCTCACATAAAATACAAAATGTTTTAAATAAATGGAAACATAATTTTTCTGGTATGTAATTATGACGCTGAGGTGAGTGATGTTTTACAAGAATTTTTAAATCAAAAAGCTATGAAATAGACTGAAATAATTCAGTATGAATGTAATAATTTTCTTTGTCGTATGATGAATTAGAAAAAAGCTTATTCGTTTAAGCCCTAATAACGAATCTAATCGTGATTCGTGAATATACATTTTTACTTAGCACTTTTTAAAAACGCAACTGTATGACCTAGCGGGACCTAGCGACCACAAACGGCATATTTGACATCTTCATCAGGACTGTTCCTCAGAAATGTCAACCGTTTCCCACACACGGCACCACCCTTCCGCAAATAAGAACACAAACATTTTGTCAATAGGCTCCTGACCTTCGTCCGGGCTTCACTTGGCAGTAGGTGGGGTTGGGATTATAACCGGGGCGATACAGAGTGGGAGCACTGCACTGTAGGCCTATGCTTAGCAGAGCGGAACGTAAAAAACAGAGAAATTTGCCACAATGATAAACCTACTTTTTCAATAATATTAGGCCCCTATATGACAAATACAACTTTTTTCTTTAATTGTGTGTTGATTTTTATTATATCATGACGTTATAGTCGATAGGCCTACATTAGTTAAGTTTAATAATCGACCTTGATCTCAACACGTAACAATGCATATATATATAAACAGACTGACTAGTATATCTCCATTCAAAATTGGCTAGTTTCACAAATCCAAAATGGGGCCACATCTAGTCAGTCCCATGGATGGTCCTATTCCCGGGTCACCACTGAAGGCCTATATCAAATGTTAATTACTCAATTACAATAGATCCGTATATCCGAATATACTCGGCGTTGCGCGCCTCGTACATTCGGATATACGAATCTATCGAATTTCATTCTTTTTCCATGACATAATTTATAAAAGATGAATTTCATCTTCCCGGCAGCAAGTCTTGACACAGCGAGGCCGTCAGGCCATGCCTTGTCGTTTATGACTTTATGATATTGTATTGATCGGCGCCTAATGACATTATGATCACACATGACCCCGTAAAAAAAAGAACTAACATTGCAGTGCAGTGTAGAAAAGTACTTACAGTGGATAGAGAGTGCATCAGTGGTTATACAGTGGGGTTTACGTGTGAATTAACCCTTTAAGCCCTCACGATGCATTAAAGCATCATTTTACATCTCTGAAAATAGACTTTATTTTCCTACAACCAAGAGTTTTAAAATGAAAATTTATCTGAAACTGTCTTACCAATACATGGCAATTTTCTTTAATTTTAAACCGCATCAAATCAGCTTCATCCACTATAAGTCGAGAATTGCGACAGCAATTCGCGGCTTGTAGTGGATGAAGATGACAATGGTAAACTCAGGCTCGAAAGGCTGGGGGAGAGATGACGGGTTAGGCCTTCCTTGAAGGACTGCACCGTTGGAGTCGCACACAGACTGGGTGGCAGTGAAATCCAGTCTGTGATTGTTCGGGGGAAGTAGCTGTATTTGTATGTGTCTATTGATGTGCCGAGTTGTCTGTATCTGTAGCTGTTTTCGTTCATGTTTGAGGTGTGGCGTGTAGTTTTGAGGGGTATTTGTAAATAAGGTGGGATAGGGATGGCAATTTTTTGATGGCAGATTTTGTAGAAAAGTACTAGTCTACTTTGTAGACGTCAAACCAAAAGAGGAAGCCAATTTAATTGTTTTTGTAAGAAAGAAACGCTTGTGTTGTGTGAATAGTCATGATGGACCGATTTAGCTGCATAGTTTTGTATTTTGGTAATGTTGTATATATCTTTTGCCGTGTGTGGATCCCAGATCGCTGATGTATATTCATTGACAAGTAACTGTATGTCTACATATTGGCTAAGCTGGGCTGAGGATGAATGAGATGAAACTGCCCTCCACACACATGATTCGAAATTCGAGCCCTGGTGGTCTGAGGCTGAGCACGCTACTTCTCTGTCACAGAGGATCCACACAATATTGAATCTTTACGAGTGAGCGGGGAAAATTTGTGTTTCTTTTAAACTTGAATGCCAAGGCGGGGGACAAACCCGCGATCTCCGGCTTTCCAAGCACACAGCTTTAACCATTGCACCTGTGGATAATGAATAAATGACACAATTGATACTGATACACTAAAGACCACACCCTTCCATATATTTTGCAAATGACTTTTTTAACGAAGGATGCCAAAGCAAATCCACCTTTGTTCCTCATTCGTTCTGCAAAACCACACGCGATACGTTTTCTATGTTAATAATCTTCTCATGATTTGCTTCGATTTGTAGATTGGGAATAACTCGGACATAATCAATCATACTTTACAAAGTGCTAATTTGGCCGCCATTTTGGATTTTAATTGGCGATTAATTTTGCGTTGATATCAAGTAATACAAACAATCATGTTATGTCGTTTTCGTTTGCTAAATCCATGAATATGTATTACCAAACAGAAATTCAAAATGGAGGATGAAGGAGTTCTTGGAAAAAATTGTACCTACATTTTTTAAATTCAGCACACCCTTATTTATAGAAAAAGTGAAAAAAATAAATTTTGGCACGCATATCGAGCGGGAACCAAATACTGGACATAGCAGACTATACATTGTAAAGAAACGTAATTGACAGATCATTGATATATATGAGAAAAAAAAATTCAAAGAAGTGATCTCCCCGCATTTTGTATTGGGCTAATATTTATAAGAGGCGAATAACATGGAAGGCCTTGTTGCAGTTGTTTGTTATAATTTTTATTTTGTTATAGTTTTTGAACTGTATTAGCCCTTTCAGTACGGGGACCGTCTTTATGCATCAGAATCTGACGTCTGTAGATGTCAGATTCTGACGTATAAAGACGGTCCCCGCACTGTACAGGGGCGGATCCAGGATTTTAAAAAGTAGGAGGCGCAGGGGGTTCGGGGGCTTGCTCAAAGATTTTTTCTGCATTATTAGGCCAATGTATAGGACTTTTTAAAGAATTTGGCGTGCGTTTGCTGTGAGAATTAAAATGTCTCTAATGGCCGTAGACCCATTATATAGATATTGGAATGAATAAGAAAGATCAAACTAAGATATTTATGATGATTTTAAATTGAAAAAACCCTTTAGTATCCATGGTTCATAGCCTACAAATATTAATACATTAGGCCACTATGTTTTTTTTTCTTTGTTTTAGATGAACGCGCGCATTAGATTTAAGCAGCGCATAACCAAAAAAACATGTGTTTTTTCTGCGCAGTGCGCGCATTAGATTGTTGCCGATTTCCGAAAAACTAGTTAATTTCGGGAGATAAAAAAAACATTTCGAAAAAAACAAGTTTATTTCAGGAGATAAAAAACATTTTCCCAGCTATGTTTTTATTTTGCTCGTTTTTTTTGTCGCCCTCACTAACTTTTTTTAAAAAAGGTCAAATGTTTTTATTTCGTCGCCCTCATTAACTTTCCTAGAAATTTGTCAAATATTTATTTATTTTTTATTAACTTTTCCAAAAATAGGTTCAATGTTTTTTTTTCTCAAATGTTTTTTTTACTGCCCTCCCTCATTAGATTTTAATTTTTTCTGATCTAAGACAGAGAAATAAACACAGTTAGTCGGGGAAAGTTAGGAAAAAACCTAAAACAAATTCCTTACCAAAATATTTTTGTACCACGGTCTTGTATAAGGACTGGACTAGCCACATAATATTTGTTTACTCTGGATATTCATAGGAGGATTTTGAGGAGGGTAAAATCCACAATGCCCGACTATCTCACAGAAATAACGAATATAATGGAGTGATAATTAAAGCTGCATAACTGTTTTGCTTATTCTAATCTTAACCACTGAAGAAGTGATCACATCCTCCTTGAAAATTATCTCAACCACTGCAAAGGTGATCTTGGCCACTAACACACTGATTTCAGCCACTTCAAAAGTGATCTTGGTAACTACAAAAGTGATCTTAAGCAATGAAGAAGTCATCACGGCCACTTTAAAAGCTATCTCAGCCACCACAAAGGTGATATTGGCCACCAAAAAACTGATCTTGGCGACTGAGGAAGTCATTACAGACACTTTAAAAGTTATCTCAGCCCCTACAAATCTATTGACTCACCAGTGTTGTTATTAGAAGCTAATTCAAAATATGTATTGAACATAACATTGGGATTGGTGGAGATTAGACCTTCGTTACATTTTGATGTTTGTAATTTTTTTGTTTTTGATCTACAATATTACCCGTAATCGTTTAGGGTTTTACTTTAGTGTATCCGGCAAATCAGAAATGAACTGGTTGTGCTTGAACTGCAATAATTTATGTAATTAATTTCTTACTTTTCTAAATTTATTGCAATGATGAGCTCTCTTGAACTTCTTAACTTTTGTCCAAGCTTTCTTCTTTCTTAGACGTCTTACTTCAGAGTCAAACCAAGATGGTAAATTCCTAGGGGTACATTTGATCTTCTTACGGTAACTCTGGGTACACATGTTTTAGCAGCAGCACCATAGAGCCAACATTCTCAGTCCAGATCAACATCTATGTTATTAGTACACTCGACTGTCTGGAGCATTTTATCACTCAACAAAGCTCCTAACTTATTCCAATCTACGTTTCTACATGCCCTACACATACACTATATTTATTTCACATACATCCAATAGAGACAAAAGAAAATGTTGTTCCTAATAACAAAAAGCAGACATGTTCACATTTAACAATAGTAATATCGGTAACATAAGATTCGCATGTTGCACTTCTTAAACCAAAAAGTCAAGGTGAACATCTACTGATCACTATCGTGTTTTGATGTTTTTGGCGGCCATGTTGGTTTTTCACCTGTTGATATTATTTACTATTATAAATAATACTACATTTAACGTAACTGTCTACCTACCGCTGATAAAATGTAGGGCAAATTAGCATGCCATGACAAAATATGTCTTGTTTCGATTTTTTTCATTACCGATTTCTGCCACCTTACATTTTGCTCTGTAAAAAACCCTCCTATGACAGTTGAGAGTAAACAAATTGTCAGAAGTTAGCTAAGATCTTATACTATACAATGGTGTAAAAACAATTTGGTAAGGAATTTGTTTTAGGTTCTGTTAAAAATCGCCTAACTTTCCCTAACTAAGTGGCCTTATATATCAGGCCTATCTGTTTTGAACGTACAAAGCCTCTCATGTCTGTGTGATGCCGAATCGCGCGTTGGCTGCTCAGTCACAACAAAGCCAATTCTGTGAAACGCAGTGACGTCACTCGGTGAAAACAAGGTTATATAAGACCCCTTCCACATACTTCATTCTGTGAAACTCAGTGACGTCACTCGGTGAAAACAAGGTTATATAAGACCCCTCCCCCATACTTCATTGCATTAGCCAGCTCGGTGAAAAACAAAGGAGGTCAAGGTCATTGAGTTCCACAGAATATGGTAGCGAGGTAGGTGAACATAAGTCGTGAGCCAATGTTGTTATAAGGTTGGCCCACCGACATTAAACCAACATTGGTTCGAAGTCTTGTGTCCACACAATGTAGGTGACCCATATAACATAATACTGGCTGCTACAGTCCCCTCAACTGGAAGCGGTGCGACTACTTAGCAATGTCAGTTTAGTGTAGGCTCATATATGTCACATATAACACTTTCGTGCAATTTGTCTGTTAAAATCGATTTTTCACTTGATTCTGACTCAAAATATCATGAAGATCAAGAAAAAAAGGGATTGCATTTTTTTATATTTCGAGAAAAGGTCTAAAATGGCGAAATCCAAGATGGCCGCTAAAGTATATAAAAAATAAACATATTTACGAATAATTGTGCAATTACATACGCTAGAGACATAAATAATATGTCTATTCTAATGTTTTCAGGTATGGGAAAGCTAATTCTTTCATTTGTTTTAAGAAAAAATATTGTAAAGTCTATATTTATGCAAATATGAGCAAAAACAACCGGATATCGCAGTGAAACTGCGGCTAACATTGTTTTGGCTGATAGTTTTTTTTATTGTTTTGATTATGCTTAGCTGGTTCCCCTATGGTGATATCTGGGCGAATGTGAAACTCTCATCCTTGTGGATTTTTTGTAAAACATGAAATTCAAAATGGCTGCCATGAAATCACTGAAGTTATATTTTCCATAATATTTTTTATCAGGAACTACAATAAAACAAATCCTGCCATCATTCGACATCATTATATTGCCTAAAATGCTACGATAAGCTTTATTATATATATTCCCAAGTAAATTATATACCGGCACATATATTCCTTATATGCTTGTAGTAAGCTTACACATTACCGTCTGGGGGTAAATCCCCTAGACATGCCCAGAACCCCTTAATGTGCGAGCGAAGGAAACCACACTCAATAACCTAGCATGCCCTATCACCTTCACCCTCACATCACCATCATTCATCTCATCAATTGACTACAACGGTTTTATCGTTTTACAATATCACTTAAAAGAACATTTGTGCCGAGAAGTGACATAAGGCAATGATTTAGTAGTAATTAGTAGTAAGCCTATACATCACCCATAAGCATTTCTAACTGCATGATAGGTTAGAATATGAACCAAGCGTAATTGTTCAGATACACTGAGGGTCCCTTTCCCGATGGATGCTTTATAATGTAATTTTAATGTTAAATCATAGGAAATCTTAAGAATTTAATTCCAATCTGGTATATTCTGCGAATAATTCTGAATTGCAAGACGTCAAATGCGCAACTAACACTTCTGGAGGCCAAAAATGCTAAATGATGTCATGTTACATATTAAATTAGAAAAGTGGAAGAATAACTGAAATATTTGTCATATTTAGATATTTACACAGGTCAACATATGCCTATAGGTATTAATAACTCTGTGCTATATATCATTTGTATATAGATTATTTGCAAAACGTCTGACAGAACAAGGTCATACTATACTGTTTTTTTCACAACCGTTCTCAAGCAGCTCATTTGCCCAATTTGACGCGAAAAAGTAATGTTTTACTCATTAATGGAAAAGGGTATGCTAAAGAAAATAAAGATTGCAGGGTTGGCCTTTACAGTGACAAACAAATATCATACCAAGGAGAACCTGAGGTCATTGCAAAGCTCGATAATAGCTCTTCGTACATAAAACAATTATTACGCAATTCTGACATATAGTTGTCATACAATCTAAACTATCCTCCGCAAAAGATATTTTATTCATTTGTAGCGTCCAATTCATTCTTGCAGCTAGGCCTATATTTTTCTTCCAATTTGGGAGAGTTGAAACTAACATTGGTCATAATATTATGGTGATGGCAAAAGGCGGCAGCACCATCTGGATCTTGCATTGTTGTCGTGAAATTCCTGTAATGTAAGTTAAGAGCAGGCCTAAGGTATCCTTGTGGCACGTATGTCTGAAAAATTTACTCAATATTTAGTGTGTTTTAAGTTAAGATAACCTTAACTGTGTATGGGTCTGGCCTTGAGTAACTTAGCGTCAGAGTTACTGTCCTACTACAATAAATCATATAAATTTATTGCAAAATATTATTCATAATAAATAAATGTACAGTACATATACAATTTGAAAGAGAATTGAATGAGTTAATCTGAAATGAAAGAGAATTATTATCTAAAGAGCTATGATCATGATTGTGTAAAGTCATTATCCCCAAATTTATATTTTATCTTATAATTATGTAATATACGTTTTTATGTCAATAACCTTATAAAAACTGTTATCGGTACATTTAATTTAATGATACCTCAATATTACACTGACAAATAATACAAGATAGATATAGAGATGCAATTATAATATGTAACTGCGAAACGTGTGTGAAACGTGAATCCAAAGTACGTACAGAGTCGAAGCCTTTTTTTAAGAGTTGAGCCGGACAACCACTCTCAGAAACACTCTAAACATGCTTTGTTTTTAATTATCTTTTTTTTCGATATAAATTTAGAGAAAGTATAGTTCGAAAATATAAGCAGCAATATATTTAAATATTTAAAAATCTGACTAGTATTGTAATATCAGATTAATGAAGTATGTGAATCAGGCAGATGGGATTATAATTATAAATCACTGACTATTCAATCATTGCATGAATCTATGCACATCTAGTGATGCTAGTAACATAAAGTAAATCAAGTTCGGAGTGGTAAGCATAACAGTTTAATAAGTTTTGTCATAATTATTACATTCTTTAACTGCTAGAATAAAAAAAATGTAATCTTCACGTGTTTTTTGTGGCAGCATTCCTAATAATATAATTATATAACTTCATGTTCGACATGTTTGAGGTCCCGACTCGAGTGGTGGTTCAAAAATGTGATATTGACGTTTGAATCACAGATTTTTCAAACTTCCACACTATCGTTATATATTGTCATTAAAAAAACATATATTTTGCAAAATGAAGTTTACTTTGTGCCAGAATGTTATTTTAGTAACTGCCTTTGATATTTCCCTGCATTGAAGATAATGTTTATGTTATATGAAAAAAATGGTAATCAATTGGATGGTATTTCAGAAATTCGTTGATAATATATATCATCGAGGTGGGGGGGGGGGGGGTTGAAAATACATGTATGAATAAGTGAACGAATGACTGGGGTATTCGGACATTTTTTTGCACATATAAATTATGATTTATGACTAAACTGAACCAGGATAACGTTCCGTGTAAATGGTGTATTAGAGCTGTACCGATTTCTGTATTTTCAAGAGGTGACAATTGTGGTATATCAAAGGGTATGAAAATCACACGTACTGCATATTCAAGGGTCAATAAAATAACCCAGCTGTATCATGTGTTCACTCAAAGGCTGCTTTTTGTCTCGAACATTAGGCCTAGATGAGTGTGCTGCGCAAAAAAGAGGGTTTTCATGTTTTTAGACAGTGACAGATAGTTTGTTCAAACTTTTTGGCTGTCCCGAGCATTGTGTCTATTCAGAAAGGGTGTATTATTGTCCAAATCTGTATAGGCCTACTAAAAGGTATGCTTATGCCAGGAACTGTATATAGGGCCTAGTTATTTTCGGCAAAATCTGTATATTCAAAGGTATATTTTTGGCCACAAATGTATATTCAAGACTAAGGGTTTGACTATCCTGTCTGCACACCGAACCCAAATTTTCACCAAGTGCACCACCCCCTGGGGGATAACCTCCTGAGCATGATGAGATGTATCTTAATTGGCACTGCTCTCCACACAGTATCCTAAATTCCGTTCAAGGCCTAGCACACAACCTCTCGGACACGTAGCAGATAACTTATGTCATGTTTTTATATTTTGTTGGTTAAAATTTAAAAAAATCAAGTTTAAACTGTTTATTTCTAAAATATAATGGTGTTAACAGTTTTCTCGTTTTAAACACTATACAAATCGATATATCATACATGTTTTTGTTTTCATTATTTCAAAAGTTATGGTGAAATAGATAATATCTTGGAAACATGGCGGCCATTTTGGATTTAGTCAATTTTCATAGATTTAAAGAGTTAGAAAAATATGCAATCCCTTTTTGTTCTCATCACTACTATGTTCCAAATGGGACTAAACAAAAAAATCACTTTTAACAAACATTTTGAACGAAAATACATAAGGGCATATACTAGTTTGTAAGTAGTCTAAGTCGAAATCATACCTGAAAATATATTTGTTGACATAATATATTTGCTATATTCGTATGAAAATTCACCTGCCATTAAAATTATGGGGAAAACATATAAAATATGCTACATGAAAAATAAACGAAATTGTGTACTTAATCTCGTTATAATACACACTAATTTACACTGTCTATGAAAATATTGCCAACATATTATAAATCAACAAAGACTGTTGCAAGAAGGTTCATTTGGGACTAAAAAAGGTGGTCTAGTCTGTAATTTTTTTTGCTAATTTATAACTATCGTAAGCTTAGTCGTATTTTTATTGAACACCACCCTTTTAATATAATATGCCTATATTATGATGTCTTTATTATTTATTTAGGTTGGAATTAATTCCATTCAACTTCTTTTCATTATTTTTATCCCTGGTGGCAAGTATGGTGGTTCTCTGTGTTTATTGTAGATGGTGATGTTAACTGTGTTTTTTACTATCTATCTTTCTATCTATCTGTGTAGTCCTATCCCATACTGCTCGTCGGTTCTCCAGCTGAATATATGGTAAAGCACTGTGTGAATGCTAGAAAATTCAAGACTGGCCTGAAGTGGTCCCTATTTTTGGATGGTTCTACAAGTCTGTCAACGTGTCTCCAGTGTGTAATATACTAAAATACAAATTAAGGGCCTGATTATTATGATAGAGATAACACCTGTTTAATTTGAGACCAAACATTTGCAAATCTTGTATGTTTAAACACACATTTAATTCCCAAATATAACACACCATTACATTATTTGCTTTGTTCGACCACTACATTCTAAGCCGGGAATTGAGAGTTATTGTTGATCAAGTACAGACCAATTATCATGGTAGGCCTATGGTGCTATAATCAGTCACGTGTCACCGAGCTGTTGATTCTGAAGGATTCTCATTATGGTCGAATGTGTTTAAGTTAGTTAAAACCCTCGGAGCGCTACATTCTCAGCTCTACATTCTTAGCTGTAGAAAAGGCCTCGGCCTTTTCCACAGCTAAGAATGTAGAGCTCCTCGGGCTTTATCCTATACATAACTTTGATTTAATTTAAAACGTCCATAATCGTGATCAGTGGCGAAAAAGTAATTTTATTCAAAATATATCATGTGATTGTAGTACATACATGTGATACGGTCATTAACCATTCAACTGCCAAGTTATTTATTGTGAATTTTCCTCTCAATTGAAGTTGTGTCTCGCTGACACGATCCACAACTTCAAGTGAGTAAAAATTATTCAGATTTGACAAAATAAAAGTTGGCTATTTTCGTTTTTTGCTGACTGATGTCACCTTTTATCTTTAACATGTTTAAAAGGTGGTTCTTAATATGAAATATGAAAAACCCAATGTATAGCTGGGACCGGAAGTTGAAGTAAAAGGTAAAGGTTAATCTCCCTGATAGGCTTAGCCTTGGCTTTTGCCAGTCAGAGCCCAATTTAAGTTGATATAGTTGATCTGTGCCTTACTACACATGTAGTATCAATCACCCACTTCACATATAGGCGGTGCTATTTTTGTGTCATCTCTTGAATATTGGCGACAGGCCTGTTGCTAATGGCCAATGGAGGCCCAAAAAGAGCAGTGTTTACATGCAGCGGGTGACACAACCAAAATAAAATGAATCGGGCTTTAGGCCACCTTTGTGCACATATAGCCTAAACTGGGCCAGGAGAACCTCCTGAGGATGGTGAGATGATTGAGATGACACTGTCCTCCAGACACAGGATTCGAAATTCGAGCCCTGGCGGTCTGAGGCCGAGCACGCTACCTCTCGGTCACGGAGGCTCCCCACAATACTGACTTTCACACGTGGATGGGGAAGAAACATTTTTGTTTCTTTCAAACCGCCGAGACTGGGAGCCGAACTCCGAACTCGTGCAAGGCAGCGGTGCTTACCACTACCCTAGGGCCCCCGCTCGTTACACCACCAGTAGAGTATCAGATTTGTCGCCAATGTCCAATAGGGAGACAGCGACAGCAGTGTTTGTACATGTACAAGTATCAGACTTATTACCAATATCCAATAGGGGGGGTAACAACAGCAGTGTATGCACACAGGTGTGTGACACCGCTAAGGCCCATGCTAATATGTGAACAGGAAGTAGCCAGTTGTGAGAACCAACAATAGATGTGCCACACAAAGTACAATCAGCATAAATCTCTTAAATGTTATATTTGTTGTGTTTCTAGTCGTATCAGGCTCAATAGTCATTTGAGATTCTGCTGGAGGGCTTGTGCCATTTTCTGACTTCTTCTGGGGAATAAAGAAATCTGAAAAGTGAACACAAAAGGAAATTCAACAACTAGTAAAAATAGGATGGTTAGCAAGAATCATATATGTTGACCGAGTGTTTGTTTGATGCTTTACCACCATCTCAAACATTGGCCTAACATTAAACTGCATTTAAAAACAATTCCTTGTTTTCTGGGCACACTTATGTCGAAAGCAGTGCAGCATAATCATTTTCATAACATAAGATAATAAACATTTAAAACAACAGAAACGAAAAGGAAAAGTCATGAAAATAAAAATATAGGCTCATATATTAAAGGCCCATTCCCCAGTGCCCTAAACTTAACAAGTTTCAAAGTTTCAAATTGTGATATTTAGGCTTATATCATCGTAAATCTGTTCCGACAATTTCTGACAACCATCCCTTAAGTACATTGGGTTTGACCATAAAACCTGCCCGCTGAGGCTCTAGATGAAGGGTCCGATTTTTTTTCTTTGAAAGGGTCAACACTGAGGAAATTCCCTTACTTTTTGTCACTACACCAGCCACGAACATCCCATTAATATTGCCTGTGTATTTTGATATTCACAATGTCCTACACATATTTAAAACATGTCAATTGGCCGAGTTTAGATGTGTTGACCCTTCCTGTATGAAAATGTGAGGCCCGTCAGGAAAGCATGGTTAAGCGGTGATTTTCTGATGATATTGTAATTAAACTCGCATCGTCTTTGACAATGTGATACATCTGACACCTTACATACTTGTCCTAATACGAGTAAATTGCTTTTTGTCATAGATTACGGCTGGTAAATCATAAAAAAGAGGGAAATATTCTAGATGGAAATAATCAAATTGGTGACTCGATGACATTTTCCTGTCGAATGTGACAAGTGCATTATAACACAGGTGGATTTAAAAGACAAAAATGTAATGACCGACATTTTGTCATAATCCATTTTTTTTAAACCTGATTATGTTGCTAACGGATGTTTCTAAAAGTTGTAATGAGATCAATCTATCGGAACGTTGCATTCACTCATTCAAACACTCAAATATATATAACAGAGCTAAAACAAAAACATCCCATTTGCCTGGGAATGGGCCTTTAAACAGTAAGGAAAGTAAAGAAGAAAAAGTAAAGAGAAATTAATTTGTTTTCATTAAAATACATCCGAAGGTAACATCTAAAAATAAATTAATTCAATTGATCAGTAATTAAATCTGTATATTCACACATTAAATAGAAGTGTATTATTATTTTGAAATTTGTGATGTGTAGGCTACTTAACAACGTTAGTATATAGATATATACTCTACCTTCTAAGAAATAAAAGGAGTTAAAATCTGGAAAACAAGCCACGTAAAACAGAATAAACACTGTTAATCAGCCGTTGTTAAAACCTATTACCTGCAATGTTCTTTAAATTAATGTTTCACCTATTGAACCATGCCTCGCTACAGCGATCCAAAAACTTAAAGTTGGTGAAAATTACTCATATTTGTCTAATTTGAGACCAGACATTTACAATTCTTTCTGATTGAACATTATATTATATCACAACTACTGGTATTTACCATCATAAAAAAAATAATGAAAAGCGATTATAGTCTTTCTTAGCGCTCAACCATTTCAATGCATTTCAATCTTTATACGTCCGAATCTGACGTCTACATTTATACATCAAAATCTGACGTCATATTCTGATGTATAAAGACGTTCCACGCACTGAAGAATTAAAAAAAATAAAATGGTCGTAGACCATAACATAGGTATTCAAATGAAGCGGAAAGAGCTGACTACGACATTTATGATGATTTCAAATTGAAAATAACACTTTGGTCTCAATGGTTTATACACACATATTTCAGCATGAGGGTTAAATGGTTGGTTAGTTATGCTTACCTTTTTTTGCTGCTTCATATAGCTGTACTAGAATATGCCAGGTGAAGGGCAGAGCGACCCAGACAGCCATTATAATAGTCAATGTGTCATGCACACTCTCTTCTATATATGGTGTCTTCAAACCCAGGAATATGCAGGCAACTGAAACATTGGGTACACTCATAATCATATAGGTCAATCAAATACACCAGTGACGTCAGTCTATTGTTAAATCAGTAGATTCGGATCCAGGAATCTACACTGATTCTAGTCAATGAATGCTGACCATGAAAAACACCCGGCATGACCAGGCTGCCAAACTCACTTCTACTCTGGTTCCCAGAGCCACACTACGCGGCGTGGCCAAGCTTCATGTAGCCTCTGGTATGGCCCAGTGGCGAATGTTTGTGACTAGTTGCTATTTTTAGATGAAAATAGGGTGATCCCCGAATTCAGGCAGTTTTGCAAGGTCACTTCCCCTGATGAAGAGTTGTTCACAGTATTGTATCTCCCCTCTGACGCATTTCCTATGACTTGACCCAGAAAAATATTCACCGGCCTCAATAGCACAGGCATGAAAGTCACGTGACTAAGAACCTTGGCCTCGACCCGGCCATACATGAAATTGGCCGGGCTCGCCAGGCAAACTCACTTCACGCTGACAGTGATCGCCATTATGAACACAGCCATCCGTGTAAAAACAAGGATACTACAACCACAGGATAGACAGCTCCCGAGAGCGGGGTTTGGGCCGGGAAAGAGATTAGTACCCATTCATAGAGTGAAGGGACTGCTTTGTCTTAAAGCGACCGCAACAGCGAGGGGTGAACTGGATCAGCCTGATGTGGCTTGCGCTCCTCTCACACCAGCAGCCCCTCATCACTACTGATGTGACCTCGCTAACACGTATGCATCTGCACCAGTCCAGTCTCAATTCACGCAGAGCATAGCTCAAGCCTGGACAACTAGTGTGTACGGGAACTGTACATTAGAGAGGGGTTATCTTAACATGAATATTTATTAGTGCCTGTGAATGACGTCAGCGGTGACCAATCACAATGCGCTGCACCGATTTCCAATACGGTCACACCCGGGGTCAGACGATTGGTTTAAGTTGCTTACCAATGTGATTGGTCCGAAGATAATTTTATCTGCGCCGATGACAGTATAACGTGAGGCCATGGGATTGCGTGCCGCAAATCACATGACAGAGTGAAGATGACCTGTATGCAGATTTCTTTGTTCTCTGGCTGATGATCTCGTGAGAGTATGGCAAATCAGGGGTAATAAACGGAGAGGTGTAAACGAAGCGCAAGCCAGTCCAGGCCAGGGGAGGGGGTCAAGCTGTCTTTCCTTGGGTTCTAGTATCCTTGGTAAAAACGACACTCTACCTACGGACTGAATAACTCTGGTGCCAACTGAGAGGAATATTTCAAGTGCCCATTACAACTAGACCATTTTCAGCTTTCGAAATCTTATCTAGTGATTGTATTAGAGCTATTCCAGGTGAAAACAGATGTCTCTGTGTCAGAGCTTTGAGATGTCATCAGGGAACCCTTTATGTACGATGGCTCATATAACACCCCAAACACAGTTTAACCCTTATGCTGCTGAATTGTTCGTTTTTATTTTTCGTCATTTGAAGCTGGAATTGCTAACGCAATTTCCAGCTTTGAATGACGAAAAATATTTCTAATTGATAAAAATTGAAATCTCCAATATTGAATTATTGCATTAACTAAGCATGTACCCAAAAACTATTTTATCAAATTTAGTGATATTTCTATTCATCTAAAATATGCTTGAAACCTGATATATGCGGGTCAGCGACGGATCCAAGGGGGGGAGCTTAAACCCCCTCCCCCCCCCCCATCAGAAAAAACTCATCACCTTATTTAGGGGTTACCTTGTGATTTGGTGACATACTGAGTGAGAAACAGTGCCCAATATGCCTCAGATTGCATGACAAAACCTTTGGAAATCAAAAATTTGCCAGGGGGCGGGCCCCTCGACCCCTTTACAGTATTTTTTTTTTTTGGGGGGGGGGAGAAATTTTAAACCCCCCCCCCCTTAATAAAAAGTTAAATCCGCCCCTGCGGGTGTAGCAGAACAAGGGTAACTGCCTGGGTATCCCCCCCCCCAAGTGTTTATTCACGATGTCAGCAGAATACATGAAGTAGGGGGCTCTCAAATTTTGGAGCCCATCTCGAGGAAACATTGGACCAGCACTGCAGGCGGTTGACGAGCAGCAAGTAGGCGCATTTATTCATTGATCTGGAGATCGAATTTCGTTACTTCTCCTAGACATAAACATGCCTTTTAACATTCATCCATTAAACCATCTAGGGGGCGAATTTCGTTATTTCTCCTTGACATAAACATGCCTCCTAACATTCACCCATTAAACCAGCAAAATGAATCATTTTGCATGCTTATAAGAAGAGTAAATATGGTACACCAAAGGGGTTCAGACCGAAAAATTAAATTAAACTGTTTTGGAAATACATGAAAATTATCTTTAATTTGTCGACTACTTCAACTGGCTTCAAGTCATATCTTCATCTACTACAAGTCGATAACTGTTTGTTAGCTTCTCATAGAGAGTGCTTGAAATGGTGGCTCCCATCCAATGAGTTATAAGCTTACCAGAGACTTACCAGAGAGGGTGTATGCAGTGACGGCTCCCATTCTATGTGTCATAAGCTTACCAGAGACTTACCAGAGAGAGTGTATGCAGTGACGGCTCCCATTCTATGTGTCATAAGCTTACCAGAGAGAGTGTATGCAGTGACGGCTCCCATTCTTTGTGTCATAAGCTTACCAGAGACTTACCAGAGAGAGTGTATGCAGTGACAGCCCCCATTCTATGTGTCATAAGCTTACCAGAGACTTACCAGAGAAAGTGTGCGCAGTGACGGCTCCCATTCTATGTGTCATAAGCTTACCAGAGACTTACCAGAGAGAGTGTATGCAGTGACAGCTCTCATTCTATGTGTTATAAGCTTACCAGAGACTTACCAGAGAGAGTGTATGCAGTGACAGCTCCCATTCTATGTGTTATAAGCTTACCAGACACTTACCAGAGAAAGTGTATGCAGTGACAGCTCCCATTCTATGTGTCATAAGCTTACCAGAGATTTACCAGAGAGAGTGTATGCAGTGACAGCTCCCATTCTTTATGTTATAAGCTTACCAGAGAGAGTGTATGCAGTGACGGCTCCCATTCTATGTGTCATAAGCTTACCAGAGACTTACCAGAGAGAGTGTATGCAGTGACGGCTCCCATTCTATGTGTCATAAGCTTACCATAGACTTACCAGAGAGAGTGTATGCAGTGACAGCTCCCATTCTATGTGTTATAAGCTTACCAGAGAGAGTGTATGCAGTGACGGCTCCCATTCTATGTGTCATAAGCTTACCAGAGACTTACCAGAGAGAGTGTAGGCAGTGACAGCTCCCATTCTATGTGTCATAAGCTTACCAGAGACTTACCAGAGAGAGTGTAGGCAGTGACGGCTCCCATTCTATGTGTCATAAGCTTACCAGAGACTTACCAGAGAGAGTGTATGCAGTGACGGCTCCCATTCTATGTGTCATAAGCTTACCAGAGACTTACCAGAGAGAGTGTATGCAGTGACGGCTCCCATTCTATGTGTCATAAGCTTACCAGAGACTTACCAGAGAGAGTGTATGCAGTGACGGCTCCCATTCTATGTGTCATAAGCTTACCAGAGACTTACCAGAGAGAGTGTATGCAGTGACAGCTCCCATTCTATGTGTTATAAGCTTACCAGAGACTTACCAGAGAGAGTGTATGCAGTGACAGCTCCCATTCTATGTGTCATAAGCTTACCAGAGACTTACCAGAGAGAGTGTATGCAGTGACGGCTCCCATTCTATGTGTCATAAGCTTACCAGAGACTTACCAGAGAGAGTGTATGCAGTGACAGCTCCCATTCTATGTGTCATAAGCTTACCAGAGACTTACCAGAGAGAGTGTATGCAGTGACGGCTCCCATTCTATGTGTTATAAGCTTACCAGAGAGAGTGTATGCAGTGACAGCTCCCATTCTATGTGTTATAAGCTTACCAGAGACTTACCATAGAGAGTGTATGCAGTGACAGCTCCCATTCTATGTGTTATAAGCTTACCAGAGACTTACCAGAGAGAGTGTATGCAGTGACGGCTCCCATTCTATGTGTTATAAGCTTACCAGAGACTTACCAGAGAGAGTGTATGCAGTGACAGCTCCCATTCTATGTGTTATAAGCTTACCAAAGACTTACCAGAGAGAGTGTATGCAGTGATGGCTCCCATTCTATGTGTCATAAGCTTACCAGAGACTTACCAGAGAGAATGTATGCAGTGACGGCTCCCATTCTATGTGTCATAAGCTTACCAGAGAGAGTGTTTGCAGTGACAGCTCCCATTCTATGTGTCATAAGCTTACCAGAGAGAGTGTATGCAGTGACAGCTCCCATTCTATGTGTTATAAGCTTACCAGAGACTTACCATAGAGAGTGTATGCAGTGACAGCTCTCATTCTATGTGTCATAAGCTTACCAGAGAGAGTGTATGCAGTGACGGCTCCCATTCTATGTGTCATAAGCTTACCAGAGACTTACCAGAGAGAGTGTATGCAGTGACGGCTCCCATTCTATGTGTTATAAGCTTACCAGAGACTTACCAGAGAGAGTGTATGCAGTGACGGCTCCCATTCTATGTGTTATAAGTTTACCAGAGACTTACCAGAGAGAGTGTATGCAGTGATGGCTCCCATTCTATGTGTCATAAGCTTACCAGAGACTTACCAGAGAGAGTGTATGCAGTGACGGCTCCCATTCTATGTGTTATAAGCTTACCAGAGACTTACCAGAGAGAGTGTATGCAGTGACGGCTCCCATTCTATGTGTTATAATCTTACCAGAGACTTACCAGAGAGAGTGTATGCAGTGACAGCTCTCATTCTATGTGTCATAAGCTTACCAGAGACTTACCAGAGAGAGTGTATGCAGTGACAGCTCCCATTCTATGTGTCATAAGCTTACCAGAGAGAGTGTATGCAGTGACAGCTCCCATTCTATGTGTTATAAGCTTACCAGAGACTTACCATAGAGAGTGTATGCAGTGACAGCTCCCATTCTATGTGTCATAAGCTTACCAGAGACTTACCAGAGAGAGTGTATGCAGTGACGGCTCCCATTCTATGTGTCATAAGCTTACCAGAGACTTACCACAGAGAGAGTATGCAGTGACAGCTCCCATTCTATGTGTCATAAGCTTACCAGAGACTTACCAGAGAGAGTGTATGCAGTGACGGCTCCCATTCTGTGTGTCATAAGCTTACCAGAGAGAGTGTATGCAGTGACAGCTCCCATTCTATGTGTCATAAGCTTACCAGTGACTTACCAGAGAGAGTGTATGCAGTGAAGGCTCCCATTCTATGTGTCATAAGCTTACCAAAGACTTACCAGAGAGAGTGTATGTAGTGACGGCTCCCATTCTATGTGTCATAAGCTTACCAGAGAGAGTGTATGCAGTGACGGCTCCCATTCTATGTGTCATAAGCTTACCAGAGACTTACCACAGAGAGTGTATGCAGTGACAGCTCCCATTCTATGTGTCATAAGCTTACCAGAGACTTACCAGAGAGAGTGTATACAGTGACAGCTCCCATTCTATGTGTCATAAGCTTACCAGAGACTTACCACAGAGGGTGTATGCAGTGACAGCTCCCATTCTATGTGTCATAAGCTTACCAGAGACTTACCAGAGAGAGTGTATGCAGTGATGGCTCCCATTCTATGTGTCATAAGCTTACCAGAGACTTACCAGAGAGAGTGTAGGCAGTGACGGCTCCCATTCTATGTGTCATAAGCTTACCAGAGACTTACCAGAGAGAGTGTATGCAGTGACGGCTCCCATTCTATGTGTCATAAGCTTACCAGAGACTTACCAGAGAGAGTGTATGCAGTGACGGCTCCCATTCTATGTGTCATAAGCTTACCAGAGACTTACCAGAGAGAGTGTATGCAGTGACGGCTCCCATTCTATGTGTCATAAGCTTACCAGAGACTTACCAGAGAGAGTGTATGCAGTGACAGCTCCCATTCTATGTGTTATAAGCTTACCAGAGACTTACCAGAGAGAGTGTATGCAGTGACAGCTCCCATTCTATGTGTCATAAGCTTACCAGAGACTTACCAGAGAGAGTGTATGCAGTGACGGCTCCCATTCTATGTGTCATAAGCTTACCAGAGACTTACCAGAGAGAGTGTATGCAGTGACAGCTCCCATTCTATGTGTCATAAGCTTACCAGAGACTTACCAGAGAGAGTGTATGCAGTGACGGCTCCCATTCTATGTGTTATAAGCTTACCAGAGAGAGTGTATGCAGTGACAGCTCCCATTCTATGTGTTATAAGCTTACCAGAGACTTACCATAGAGAGTGTATGCAGTGACAGCTCCCATTCTATGTGTTATAAGCTTACCAGAGACTTACCAGAGAGAGTGTATGCAGTGACGGCTCCCATTCTATGTGTTATAAGCTTACCAGAGACTTACCAGAGAGAGTGTATGCAGTGACAGCTCCCATTCTATGTGTTATAAGCTTACCAAAGACTTACCAGAGAGAGTGTATGCAGTGATGGCTCCCATTCTATGTGTCATAAGCTTACCAGAGAGAGTGTTTGCAGTGACAGCTCCCATTCTATGTGTCATAAGCTTACCAGAGAGAGTGTATGCAGTGACAGCTCCCATTCTATGTGTTATAAGCTTACCAGAGACTTACCAGAGAGAGTGTATGCAGTGACAGCTCCCATTCTATGTGTTATAAGCTTACCAGAGACTTACCAGAGAGAGTGTATGCAGTGACGGCTCCCATTCTATGTGTCATAAGCTTACCAGAGAGAGTGTTTGCAGTGACAGCTCCCATTCTATGTGTCATAAGCTTACCAGAGAGAGTGTATGCAGTGACAGCTCCCATTCTATGTGTTATAAGCTTACCAGAGACTTACCATAGAGAGTGTATGCAGTGACAGCTCCCATTCTATGTGTCATAAGCTTACCAGAGAGAGTGTATGCAGTGACGGCTCCCATTCTATGTGTCATAAGATTACCAGAGACTTACCAGAGAGAGTGTATGCAGTGACGGCTCCCATTCTATGTGTTATAAGCTTACCAGAGACTTACCAGAGAGAGTGTATGCAGTGACGGCTCCCATTCTATGTGTTATAAGCTTACCAGAGACTTACCAGAGAGAGTGTATGCAGTGATGGCTCCCATTCTATGTGTCATAAGCTTACCAGAGACTTACCAGAGAGAGTGTATGCAGTGACGGCTCCCATTCTATGTGTTATAAGCTTACCAGAGACTTACCAGAGAGAGTGTATGCAGTGACGGCTCCCATTCTATGTGTTATAATCTTACCAGAGACTTACCAGAGAGAGTGTATGCAGTGACAGCTCCCATTCTATGTGTCATAAGCTTACCAGAGACTTACCAGAGATAATGTATGCAGTGACAGCTCCCATTCTATGTGTCATAAGCTTACCAGAGAGAGTGTATGCAGTGACAGCTCCCATTCTATGTGTTATAAGCTTACCAGAGACTTACCATAGAGAGTGTATGCAGTGACAGCTCCCATTCTATGTGTCATAAGCTTACCAGAGACTTACCAGAGAGAGTGTATGCAGTGACGGCTCCCATTCTATCTGTCATAAGCTTACCAGAGACTTACCACAGAGAGTGTATGCAGTGACAGCTCCCATTCTATGTGTCATAAGCTTACCAGAGACTTACCAGAGAGAGTGTATGCAGTGACGGCTCCCATTCTGTGTGTCATAAGCTTACCAGAGAGAGTGTATGCAGTGACAGCTCCCATTCTATGTGTCATAAGCTTACCAGTGACTTACCAGAGAGAGTGTATGCAGTGAAGGCTCCCATTCTATGTGTCATAAGCTTACCAAAGACTTACCAGAGAGAGTGTATGTAGTGACGGCTCCCATTCTATGTGTCATAAGCTTACCAGAGAGAGTGTATGCAGTGACGGCTCCCATTCTATGTGTCATAAGCTTACCAGAGACTTACCACAGAGAGTGTATGCAGTGACAGCTCCCATTCTATGTGTCATAAGCTTACCAGAGACTTACCAGAGAGAGTGTATACAGTGACAGCTCCCATTCTATGTGTCATAAGCTTACCAGAGACTTACCGCAGAGAGTGTATGCAGTGACAGCTCCCATTCTATGTGTCATAAGCTTACCAGAGACTTACCAGAGAGAGTGTATGCAGTGATGGCTCCCATTCTATGTGTCATAAGCTTACCAGAGACTTACCAGAGAGAGTGTGTGCAGTGACAGCTCCCATTCTATGTGTTATAAGCTTACCAGAGACTTACCAGAGAGAGTGTATGCAGCGACAGCTCCCATTCTATGTGTCATAAGCTTACCAGAGACTTACCAGAGAGAGTGTATGCAGCGACAGCTCCCATTCTATGTGTCATAAGCTTACCAGAGACTTACCGGAGACAGTGTATGCAGTGACAGCTCCCATTCTATGTGTTATAAGCTTACCAGAGAGAGTGTATGCAGTGACAGCTCCCATTCTATGTGTTATAAGCTTACCAGAGAGAGTGTAGGCAGTGACAGCTCTCATTCTATGTGTTATAAGCTTACCAAAGGCTTACCAGAGAGACTGTATGCAGTGACAGCTCCCATTCTATGTGTTATAAGCTTACCAGAGACTTACCAGAGAGAGTGTATGCAGTGACAGCTCCCATTCTATGTGTTATAAGCTTACCAGAGAGAGTGTATGCAGTGACAGCTCCCATTCTATGTGTTATAAGCTTACCAGAGAGAGTGTATGCAGTGACAGCTCCCATTCTATGTGTTATAAGCTTACCAAAGACTTACCAGAGAGACTGTATGCAGTGACAGCTCCCATTCTATGTGTTATAAGCTTACCAGAGACTTACCAGAGAGAGTGTATGCAGTGACAGCTCCCATTCTATGTGTTATAAGCTTACCAGAGACTTACCAGAGAGACTGTATGCAGTGACAGCTCCCATTCTATGTGTTATAAGCTTACCAAAGACTTACCAGAGAGACTGTATGCAGTGACAGCTCCCATTCTATGTGTTATAAGCTTGCCAGAGACTTACCAGAGAGAGTGTATGCAGTGACAGCTCCCATTCTATGTGTTATAAGCTTACCAGAGACTTACCAGAGAGAGTGTATGCAGTGACGGCTCCCATTCTATGTGTCATAAGCTTACCAGAGACTTACCAGAGAGAGTGTATGCAGTGACAGCTCCCATTCTATGTGTTATAAGCTTACCAAAGACTTACCAGAGAGACTGTATGCAGTGACAGCTCCCATTCTATGTGTTATAAGCTTACCAGAGACTTACCAGAGAGAGTGTATGCAGTGACAGCTCCCATTCTATGTGTCATAAGCTTACCAAAGACTTACCAGAGAGAGTGTATGCAGTGACAGCTCCCATTCTATGTGTCATAAGCTTACCAGAGACTTACCAGAGAGAGTGTATGCAGTGACGGCTCCCATTCTATGTGTCATAAGCTTACCAGAGACTTACCACAGAGAGTGTATGCAGTGACAGCTCCCATTCTATGTGTCATAAGCTTACCAAAGACTTACCAGAGAGAGTGTATGCAGTGACAGCTCCCATTCTATGTGTCATAAGCTTACCAGAGACTTACCAGAGAGAGTGTATGCAGTGACGGCTCCCATTCTATGTGTCATAAGCTTACCAGAGAGAGTGTATGCAGTGACAGCTCCCATTCCATGTGTTATAAGCTTACCAAAGACTTACCAGAGAGAGTGTATGTAGTGACAGCTCCCATTCTATGTGTTATAAGCTTACCAGAGACTTACCAGAGAGAGTGTATGCAGTGATGGCTCCCATTCTATGTGTCATAAGCTTACCAGAGACTTACCAGAGAGAGTGTATGCAGTGACGGCTCCCATTCTATGTGTCATAAGCTTACCAGAGAGAGTGTATGCAGTGACGGCTCCCATTCTATGTGTCATAAGCTTACCACAGAGAGTGTATGCAGTGACAGCTCCCATTCTATGTGTTATAAGCTTACCAGAGACTTACCAGAGAGAGTGTATGTAGTGACAGCTCCCATTCTATGTGTCATAAGTTACCAGAGACTTACCAGAGAGAGTGTATGCAGTGACGGCTCCCATTCTATGTGTTATAAGCTTACCAGAGAGAGTGTATGCAGTGACGGCTCCCATTCTATGTGTCATAAGCTTACCAGAGACTTACCAGAGAGAGTGTATGCAGTGACGGCTCCCATTCTATGTGTCATAAGCTTACCAGAGAGAGTGTATGCAGTGACAGCTCCCATTCTATGTGTTATAAGCTTACCAGAGACTTACCAGAGAGAGTGTATGCAGTGACAGCTCCCATTCTATGTGTCATAAGCTTACCAGAGACTTACCAGAGAGAGTGCATGCAGTGACGGCTCCCATTCTATGTGTCATAAGCTTACCAGAGACTTACCAGAGAGAGTGTAGGCAGTGACAGCTCCCATTCTATGTGTTATAAGCTTACCAGAGACTTACCAGAGAGAGTGTATGCAGTGACGGCTCCCATTCTATGTGTCATAAGCTTACCAGAGACTTACCAGGGAGAGTGTATGCAGTGACAGCTCCCATTCTATGTGTTATAAGCTTACCAGAGAGAGTGTATGCAGTGACAGTTCCCATTCTATGTGTTATAAGCTTACCAGAGACTTACCAGAGAGAGTGTATGCAGTGACGGCTCCCATTCTATGTGTCATAAGCTTACCAGAGACTTACCAGAGAGAGTGTATGCAGTGACGGCTCCCATTCTATGTGTCATAAGCTTACCAGAGACTTACCAGAGAGAGTGTATGCAGTGACAGCTCCCATTCTATGTGTTATAAGCTTACCAGAGACTTACCAGAGAGAGTGTATGCAGTGACGGCTCCCATTCTATGTGTCATAAGCTTACCAGAGACTTACCAGAGAGAGTGTATGCAGTGACGGCTCCCATTCTATGTGTCATAAGCTTACCAGAGACTTACCAGAGAGAGTGTATGCAGCGACAGCTCCCATTCTATGTGTTATAAGCTTACCAGAGACTTACCAGAGAGAGTGTATGCAGTGACGGCTCCCATTCTATGTGTCATAAGCTTACCAGAGACTTACCAGGGAGAGTGTATGCAGTGACAGCTCCCATTCTATGTGTTATAAGCTTACCAGAGAGAGTGTATGCAGTGACAGTTCCCATTCTATGTGTTATAAGCTTACCAGAGACTTACCAGAGAGAGTGTATGCAGTGACAGCTCCCATTCTATGTGTTATAAGCTTACCAGAGACTTACCAGAGAGAGTGTATGCAGTGACAGCTCCCATTCTATGTGTTATAAGCTCACCAGAGACTTACCAGAGAGAGTGTATGCAGTGACGGCTCCCATTCTATGTGTTATAAGCTTACCAGAGACTTACCAGAGAGAGTGTATGCAGTGACGGCTCCCATTCTATGTGTCATAAGCTTACCAGAGAGAGTGTATGCAGTGACGGCTCCCATTCTATGTGTTATAAGCTTACCAGAGACTTACCAGAGAGAGTGTAAGCAGTGACGGCTCCCATTCTATGTGTCATAAGCTTACCAGAGAGAGTGTATGCAGTGACGGCTCCCATTCTATGTGTTATAAGCTTACCAGAGACTTACCAGAGAGAGTGTATGCAGTGACGGCTCCCATTCTATGTGTCATAAGCTTACCAGAGACTTACCAGAGAGAGTGTATGCAGTGACGGCTCCCATTCTATGTGTCCAGTTAAACAGAGGTCTCAGATGGCTCCCCGGAGCTGGCCGGAGGAACCCGAACGTCAACTGTACCAGCATCACCCCCGTAGCCACCAAACCCAGTAAAGCATGCGTCTGGGCGACCTGGTGAATCAACAAGCAACCACAGTATATGTATTTTGTACTTAATCATTTTCTAAGCTTTTTTTTGATATATTTCTGTTAAATATTTGATTAAAGCAAACTTTATATAGTTATTTTTATGTCATTTTATCAACATATGTGCCTTGCACAAAATGTGTTCAAAATTTAATGACCCCCCCCCCATCATCTAGTAATTGATGGCCTCCCACATGTTTTTTAAAAAATGATATCGTACATTACCTTTGTCCATCTACGGAAATATGTGAATATAACTATCAGTAGAATGGCTGCAAGCAAACTGGCTAAAATGACGATAGCTCGGTGAAGCTGAAAGGAAAAATATGTGTGATAATTATGTATATTAATGGCGAAGAAAATATGAGGAAGAAATAGGTAGGATATGTATATCAATGGTTAAGAAACTGTAAGGAAAAAATAGGTAGGATATGTATATTAATGGTGAAAAGTACCTCTAGCAGGAAAATAATTGAAAATTTGAATTATTGTGTATAATATCACTAAAATTATATACCGGTAACTTATCGAGTTCGTTTCAATAGACACAAGACTTTGAACCAATGTTGTTTCAATGTTGGGTCAACGTTGCAAAAGGTGGGCCAACGTACATTGGAAAACATTGAGACACCGTTGTCTTTGCTAGGAAGTGATTTTCCTGCAAATGAATAGTCGTTTTTAATCTCTTTTATTAGCCGATGAAATCACAGTTACTGGGAAAGAAATGTATGTTTAACCCTTTAGGCCCCCACGATGCATTAATGCATCATTTTACATCCCTGAAAACAGACTGAATTTTCCTGAAACCAAGTTTTTTAGAAGGGAAATTTCCATGAAACTGGTTTATAAATACATGGCAATTTCCTTTAATTTTTAAACCACATCAAATCATCTTCATCCACTACAAGTCAGAATTGCGACAGCAATTCGCGGCTTGTAGTGGATGAAGATGACAATGGTAAATTCAGGCTTGAAAGGGTTAAACATCAAGATTGCAAATGTTTGCTCTCAAATTAAACATATATGAGTAATTTTTACCCACTTGAAGTTGTGGGTCGCGGTAGCAAGACACAACTTCAAGTCGGTGAAAATTTAAATTATTTTATTCAGTGCTATAAGGGTTAAAGTAAGCCAGGAGAAAACCTCCAGAGAATGGTGCGACGAATTAGATGACAAGGCGTTCAAGACAGAGGATTAAAATTCGAGCCCTGGCGGTCTGAGACTGAGCACGCTAACTCTCGGTCACGATAATAAAAATAGAACCATAAATGGATTGGCCAGTTAAAATCACATCAAATTGAAGTATTAAACTTGTTCCTATCTTTATTTGTTAAAAATAATAGTTGACCTTGAAACTTGTATCTGACAGACGCCATCTTGGATTTTGCACTTTGCCGCACACCCGATTTCTTAAGATTTTTAATATGAAAATTAATGGCATTTTCTAAGTTCAAAACAGTTAAAATAAATTATGTTGCAATTAGTTCCCGGGAATTAGTTCTAGGTTAAGGCTATTTTTTCAGCCGATTGACTGGACTATAGGGTACACACAATAGTGAATCGTTGAAAATGGCCACGAAACATTTTTTCTCAAATGGACGCGTGGGGAAGAAAAATGTTGTTTTCCTCACCTGTAGCCAGAGAGGTGGTCCTAGTACAGGTCTGGACATGTCCTCTCTGAAATGGCGAGCCAGGAGCACAGCAGTGGAGGTCAAGGTCAGGTAGGCGATCACTCCCAGGAAACCTAGCAACAAGGTCAACATGCAAGGTCACTGATAAATAATTAATTAGTTAATTAGTGAATGGATGGTATATTTCAATTTTCAAAGCGTCTTTTGTGTGACGATTATTTTCACCACATGTACTACACGAACCACAGACCTATCTATACGCATAATATAGTCGGATTCACATTAACCCTTTGAGTGCGGGCGACGCTTTTAAGCGCATTCATACTGTTTTTCCACAACTAAAATTTGACAGAAATTGAACAAATATGCATGTATAAATCTTGAGTAAAGCCCCCATTGTGAAATTTAGCAGGTTTAATTTTTAAAGGGACTGGCCCAGGCTAAAATCATTAAAAAATCAGTGATTTTATTTCGGGTTCTTAATATGACCATATGATGTAAGCATGTACATAGACTAGAGCTGCAAATTTTTATAATTTTTCTGCTGCGCATTCACCAGTTAGGCTAGATATAGAGACGAAATTCCCGCATTTCCTATTTTTGACATGGTTGTCAATAATTAGAAATCAGGAATTTCGTGTCTATATCTAGCCTAACTGGTGAATGCGCAGCAGAAAAATTATAAAAATTTGCAGCTCTAGTCTATGTACATGCTTACATCATATGGTCATATTAAGAACCCGAAATAAAATCACCGATTTTTTGATGATTTTAGCCTGGGCCAGTCCCTTTAAGTGAGGAGGTATTTTCCTTTCATTTGAAGTTGGCAATTGCGTGAGCAATGCCAACTTCAAATGAAAGGAAAATGTTAAGTAGTAATGAAGCACTTAAAGAGTTAACCGTGGTGAATGATTTTCGTTTTAATAAATATTTCAGAAGTTAGACCATTTGACATGTAGCAAAAAAATAAAAAATGTTGCCCTCCATAAACCCATTAGCTCCGTCTCAGAATTGTATTACATGTCAATTGGCCTAACTTCTACAATACTTAAGTTGAGAATTGACTGAGAAATCCGCGAAATTCATTTTTCGACCCCTAGAGGTCATGACCCCTAGATCTCATTTATTTTTTAATCTATTTTTTCAAACACATGTCTTACTAGTCGTGTAACACATCAAAATGACCGAAATTCTTCAGGAAATATCATCAAATTAAAAAAAAATGAAATAACATTTTGAAACCCCATGAAGGTCATTTCAAGGTCAACTATTGCAAAGTTTTCAAATATACATATTAGTCCATGGATCGGTCACCATGCACCCCCCCCCCCTCCAACTTACTCACCCCCACCACTTTTTTTTAAGCTTTGATGTCCAAAACATGAAATAAGATGTTGCCAGTAAAAAAAAGAGACGAACTTTATATTTTGACCGCTTTTATGGGGGTATCCCCAAACCTGTCTGAAATTAAGGGGTAGGGTTGCGTAAGCGTATGTCTTTGGTGTTCTTATTAACCAATCTGCATACGCAATATACCATATAACAGATAATAAAATTCCCGTTCTACTAATACATCACCCATTGCAGTAGTGTAAATAGTCGTCTCTCCACATACGCTCAAACATGTTTTTATTATACAATAATCAGAATGAACAGCAAAACAAACTAGTCAACATACATGGTCATTATAAACAACATATTAAATGGTAGTTATTGGACATATCCATATCTGGCCTATGTTTTCTGAGCCCAGATATGTGTATGCTTTCAAATGTGTGTTATTTATATATATATATAAATACCACACATATGTTTTAACGAAAGAATATTGCAGCCTTTTATGAGAATAAGTCTAGTTAGCCTGGGTTGAAATCTGAAACATGCAACTTTGCTCGGGATTTTAGTGTAGGCCTATACTTTTGTAGTCGCTTGTTTTTACATAATTTGCGTGTGCTGAATGTGAATCTGCCAGATAACGTTCTATATTTGGAGACCTTAATTACCTTCAAATTAGCAAAACACAAAATGGCCACCAAAATGTTAAGAAAACCCCATATTTTCTATAGTTTGTCGCAGATAAACGCACAATTTGAGGTTTCTGCAAGATTTTAAATTGTTAATTTTTTTCTTGTGTCTTTGGAAAGAAATGACCTTTATTTGACCTTTAGATCCAAGACATCCGCCGTTTTTTAATGTATATACTGTTACTATAAGTATACTGCTAAACATGTTGATAATTATAAGATGTTTTTGTGGTAACATGGTGGATTAGGACTGAACGTTACCGACAAGTAAATTTGAAAGAAAAAAAGCCAAAATGGCCGCGAAATTTACCTTCATATGAACAAAAAACAAAATGGCTATCAAAATGTAAATTTAACCTCTTTTTTCAATTTGTTGCTCAGAATTGCTCCATTTATTGATTTTGTGTGACTTGGGGGCCGAGACAAGCATTTCTGGCGTTTATTGTTCATCGTCTGACCTACAGTTTTTCGTAAAATCCAAGATGGACGTCATTTTGCATATTTACTATTAAAATAATGATGTCATTCTCAATACTAAGCACATCAAAGCATGTTAGAATATACTGTACTTAAACACAGTTTCGAATGCCTTGCAACCTAATCTACCGTAATACGTAGTCTACTTTTTAAATTTCCATTAAACAAATGTTGTTTATGATATTATAGTTCACGTGCATAAAAACACTTTTATTTGTCTGTTGGCGGTAACCATTTTGAATTTGAAGGTCAAATAAAGGTCATTTTCAAAGGTCATTTTGATCGAAAAACAAGAGACATAAATTTATCAACTCAAAATCATGCAGAAACCAGAAATCGTGCAATAATTTGCAATAAAAATATAGAAAAGATGTGGTTTTGGCGGCCATTTTTTGTTTTGCTTTTTTAAAGGCGACAGATTCGAATTCAGCACGCACCAATTATGTAAAAACAAGCGGGACCAAAAATATAGTCTTAATTGCAGATCAAAGTTCAATGTTTCATATTTCAACCCAGGATAAATACACACATTTAAAAAAAAATCTGCAATATTCTTTCGCTTAAAAATATATATGCAATGTGCAATGTACAAATCTAAATACCACCCAGTTTTAAGGATAAAAACATCTGGGTTTAGAAAACATAGGTCAAATATATATATGGCCAATAATTATGTTTTATTAAGTCGTTTCCATTGACCATGTTTACTAGTTTGTCTTGTTGTCGATTTTGATTAATCGTATTAAAACAAATGTTTAAACGTATGTGTAGAGGTAACTGTATAATCCACTGCATCATGCTATACATCAGTAGAACGGATATTTAGTTATCTTTTATATGGTATGTTGCATGTGTAGATTGGTCAGCTACTACTGCAACAACAGACGTTTGCGTAACACTAACCCCTAATTTTAGGTTTGGGGGTACTCCCACATAAGCGTTCAAAATATATATTTCGTCCTTATTTTTTTACTGGTAACATCTCATTTCATGTTTTGGACATATCAAAGTTTAACAAAAAGTTGGTGTGTGTGTGGGGGGGGGGGGGGGGTCGCACGGTGACCAATTCAGGCCTATGGACTATATGAGTGCTTAGGGTTATGACCTTCAAGAGACCGGAAATGACCTTTAAATCTTCAGAATATTTAATAATTATGAATGTCGACTATTTCGTGCCAATTTGCTATATTACACGACTATATTATCTTGAAATACAAACGTTTTAAAAAATCCCCGTGTGTTTTTAGGGTCAGCTTCAGAAAAAAATGACACCCTATTTTATTTTGTTCAGTATTAATTTTTCTTTAAATTGAACATAGGTGTCGAGAATTAACATGCAATTCCCACGGGACCACATTTACTGACATGAGACCCTACACTACCTAACTTGTGCGAGAATACGGGCCCAGGTGTTTTGAGGGATGAAAAAATATGAAAAAATTGGGGGATCTATTTTCGGGATCTATATGTTTCCAGATTTTTTTTGTGCAAGCCACTTAAAGGGACTAGCTCAGGCTAAAATCATAAAAAAATCATGGCAAAAATAAGAAATACGGAATTTCGTCTAGCGCGACTGATAAATGCGCAGCACAAAAATGCTTACATCATATGGATATATTAATAAGTCACAATAAAATCACCGATTTTTTAAAGATTTTGGTCTGATCTAGGCCATTTAATATACGTTATATAAAGTAAACAAAGCTAAAATGTTTTAGCTTTGTTTACTTACTGTGAACTGCCACCGATAGAGGCAAAACACGACCCCCGTGAACTCTGCGGCTTCTGAAGTCCACTTTGCTATGGGTGACGACTGGGAGATGAACATGACGATGTGTGACGGTCGTTCCTGAAAAGACAAGAGAAGATATAGTAGGCCTACGGAATATAAACCCAGCAAACGCGACACGTTGACCGGGCGGGGGCCATGGGTACCACCAGGGTAGTGGTTACCACCGCTGCCTTTCACGCCAGAGTTCGGGGTTCGGTTCCCGGTCTCGGCGGTTTGAAAGCAACAAAAAATGTTTCTTCCCCATCCACGTGTGAAAGTCAGTATTGTGGGGAACCTCCATGACCGAGAGGTAGCGTGCTCGGCCTCAGACCGCCAGGGCTCGAATTCGGAATTCTGTGTCTGGAGGACAGTGTCATCTCAATCATCTCACCATCCTCAGGAGGTTCTCCTGGCCCAGTTTAGCCTATATGTGCACAAAGGTGGTGTAAAGCTCGATTCATTTCATTTACGACACGTTGACCAAATGCTGGTCAAATATTTATTGACCAAATGCTGGTCTAATATTGGCCCACCGTCTACGACGATGGGCCAGCATTAGACCAGCATTCGGGTCAACGTGTCTTGTTTGCTGGGAGAATAGTTGATAGAAATATAGTACGGAATAAAAAAATAATTGATGGAAATATAGTAAGTAATATAAAAATAGGTGATACAAATATAGTAAAGAATATAAAAATAGGTGATACAAATATAGTAAAGAGTATAAAAATAGGCGATATTCTGAGGCCGAGCACGCTACCTCTCGGTCACGGAGGCTCTCCCAACAATCCTTAATCTTTACGAGTAAGTGGAGAAAAAACATGTGTTTATTTGAAACTTGAATGCCAGAGCGGTGTTCGAACCCGCGATCTCCGACTTTCCAAGCAGGCAGCTTTAGCCGCTTCACTATGGGCCCTGTCCAATTGCTGAAGGGAGTATGAGGACCACTCTGACCCCATTTGACCCTACACATACATACCTGTATACATACTCCCCCAGGCTAGCTGTAGGTACATAGGTACATTCAGGTCAAAGTGTCGAACAGGCGACCCCAGGTAGGGTATCAATGATGTGTGTAAACTCCTCCTGAAGCGGCACTGGACTCGATCATCCAACCTCTGGACCTCAATCCCTGTAAAGTTTACCTGGATAAACACACACATCATTTGCTTAAGGATCGATTTTGGCGTCAGAATCTGACGTCAAATCGATCCCCGTCAGAATCTGACCTAAAAAATCGATACTTCCGCTGAAAGAAATTAAATATATGTAATGGCTGTAGGCATATAAACATGATAAAATATGTATTCAAATAAAGCGAAAAAACTGACTAAGGGGCCTTGCAAAGTTAAAAAAAATTCCAGACATCCCCAAACCTTTTGGTTACATGTGATGTGTCTTGAAAGACATATGTGACCGAGTGATATGATCACTAGGTTTGTAAATATATATTTTGAGAGTAATTGACTTCTAGGATTTCTTGGCCACGAATACGTGACATCACTGGTCACATGATCTTGGCGGGAAATTGGTCAGTGGAGATCATTGAAATCATTTGTCATCTCGTCTTTGCCAACGGCAGACATATTGATTTTCTGATTTTACCTTTCATGCCTGCGGTCAAGTTTTTGTTACGCTTCACATTAGGTGAGTGGTCAATTCAAATTAGTTTAAACTACTTGCCTATGATAGTTATTAAAAGCTTGTTATAGATATTAAAAGCTTATGATAAGTTATTGAAATTAAACGGAATTTTAACGGATTTACAGTATAAAACGTGAAGTTGATTTATTTAATAAATAAATAACAAAGGTTTACACGAAATGCGCATTGATAATGGTGTAAGTAATTGTACAACAATCCCTGGATACCCGGGATTGTGGGTAATTACTGGTGCCCCCCCCCCTCTTTTTATCATCCGTACCTGTGTGCTATCCCGCACCCCTGTATATTTACCCTCCCACGCCCGGGCAGTTCCCGGCTTGTCGTGATTTCTGGTGTTGCCATTTGTTGTCACTCGACATGCGTGAATTCTATCTTTATCCAGGCGTGTTGTTCGGTTCTGGTAAATGACACCCCTGTTGTAACACCCGCACACTACTTACGTCTCTGCCTCGCGGATTGGTTTCTGTGACCACCCCGGTGGTGGCTCCTCCCTCACTACCACCCTACATATCTAAGTAACCCCCTGTCAGTTTGTCAGGGTTGCAGTCTCACCTTGTAACTTTAAAATCCCGCCAACCACTCCCCATTACTTAAGAGTCTTGATCTGGACTATAATTGATTAAATTAAAACAATTTTATCTTTATGTCGATTTATACATCTATTGAATGAACATGTTGAATCGTCTAGACGATGTCTAGTTATGTTTTTGATTATTTGTATGTACAAGCTCCAAAAGAAGGGCTGCTTTTTCTCAGCAATACATTTATTGCCGGCCAATCCTCGTGTTGTCTTCTCTTGATCTACATACATTTCACTCAACTTATCAGCAACACCACTCCACCAATGATGGCTGGATGTTGGACCGGCTTCGCATGTTACCGGGCAACATTGGACCAGCAGTGGGGAAACGTTGGTCTTGCAGAGGTGGGGTATTCGAGTAATTGCTTTTGTACAGGAAAATATGCTGATGACCTGCCATGCATGGGTAGCGCTCATTATGTGTTATTCAGCGGCGCTGGCCCTAGCCGTTTATGACAGGGGTGAGTTAGTTTTCATCCTTGTGGTCACGATATAAATGTACAGATAAAATGTGTGAATTTCATTGAATCATGTAGAGTTTTTATTTGCTGTAATTGCGATAGAAATTAGTCACTGATATTAAATATTACGAAATATTGTATTTTTACTGACAGGTGTTGTTTGTGGACTTTGAATGTTTTTCAACGTGTAATATGCTGAACATAATAAAGTTTAAGATGAACCATCACTTTTGTTGTCGTTGAACCTGCTATATGAACACAGCTCAGTTACACATATTATGACGTTCTCAAAGTGAATGAACCTTTGATTTCCATAGTTTATAAAATATTTCAGCACTGTACGGGTTGACCCTTGAAGTGCTGAATTAATTTGTAAAAAACATCGCAACCAAATGGGGTTTTTCACCTTGAAATCATCATAAATGCCTTAGTTCTTTCCGCTTCATTTGAATACCTATGTTGTGGGTCTACGACCATTATAAATATTTTTATTCTTACAGTATGGGAATCTGACGTCTAGAGTCAGACGTCAGATTCTGACGACTAAAGTCAATCCGCGCGCTGCAAGAGTTAGCTCAGTCCCCTCGTGTCTGCATCACATGGCATATTTTGAATGAAATACGGGGAGGGGAAATGGTATAATCCACCATTGAACTAGCTCCGGATTATCTTGTCTGATGTGATATAAGATATGTAAACGGTGTTCATTTGAGTGCGATATGGGAAAATACAGCACTCGTTCAATAAATAAGGTGTGAGCCTTTAGGCGAACACCTTATTCATTGAACATGTGCTGTAATATCACATATCGCACGAAAAATGAACAACGTTTGTATTTTCTCACACGATCAAGTCACACATATACTAAACTAGGATCTGCCATACATTGTGCTCAATCTAGAGGTAGAATACGATATGGGCTGATACCGATATACGTCTCGTAGTGAAAACCACAGCACATAGTGTGAGAATGTATGTTATCTTACCATTCTATGTCGGTGGTTATATAAAGCTGGGCTGTAACCGTAATGCAGACCAGTGTAACCACCACTCACCACGCAATGAACAGTTTCGTCATCTCCCTGTAACATAGTGTAAAACATCGTAAGTAGGAACATAAAACATTGCAACAACCACTATAAAACAAAAAACATTGTAACAACCACTAGAAACATAAAATATTGTAAACACCACACGAAACATAAAGCATCGTAACAACCTCTAGAAACATCAGAAGCGTAAAACATGGCAACAATCTCTGGACATTTACGACATTGTAACAGCCACTAGCAACATAATCCATTGTAACAACCACTAGGAACATGTTACCGATCACTGACCACACAATAAACAACCTCGTCATTTCCCTGTAACCCCTGGTAACATAATGTATATTGTAACAACCACTAGAAGCATAAAACATTGCAATAACCACTGAACACACACTGATTCATCTCATCATCTCATTGTAATATAGTGCTAAGCATCGTAACAACCACTAGAAACATAAAACACTGTAATCACGACCGCGAACAAAAAACACTGACCAGCCAATTAGTCTAGAAACACTGACCATACAATTAGTCTAGAAACATTGCAGCCATTACCAGTGATCAATATGTAAAACAAAGTAGAACATTTGTAAGCTAAAGTATGAGGATTTTCTCAATAAATTAAAAATAAAGTTAAAATGATTGTATCTATTCTGTAACATTCGTTATGATAATGGGTAATATATTTTTTCCTTGACCAGCACAAAGATGCTGAATTTTTTTGCTTATAATTTATATACTGATAACATGGCAAAAATCTGTGATCAAAATCAATGGCGAAAATAAATATTACACATGTTTTTTTATTATTGGAAAGTCAAATAACGTATTAGTATTAAGTTGACGTTACCATGGTTTTATCCGTGGACAAGCCTAGGACCACGTAGTCATGGTGATTACCAAATATCTCCATGACAACCTCATTATTCTCCTCAATGTACTCCCAACTGGCTGCTACATAGCACCCGTTACCATGGCAACCATCTGGATATAAGAAGCAGCCCTTGGTTACGCCGCATTCATCTCCAAAATTAATCTCGTGAAAATCTTCTCCAGCGGCCTGTAAATAAAACAAGAACAGTCAGCGTAACCCTTGTACTGATAAGACCACAATAAGCCTTGTACTGCTCAGCCGTGTCGTCCTCTCCGAGGCTGTGGATTGATGTATTTGCTTTACCCGAAAAAATCAACATGGCGGTAATCGAGAGCGATCTCGACCCCAAGGTCAGAAAAATGTCCATAACTTTTTAATGACTGTGCGACCTCTGAGCTGAGCGTGCGGGCATTGACCTGAAATATTACTGATTCTAAAAAAAATAGTTTCGACCTGATTATTCTCCGAGATATTCAGATATGACAGTCCAAAGAAATGTCCGACGATTTTGTACGCGGTTAATCTGTGGCTAAAACCTGTTCCAGCCACTGGGGCTATGTACTGCTGGGCCCACATTATGAGTTTTATTTTAACCCTTGTAGTGTTAGGCCCATATTTAACCCTTGAAGCGCTGATTTTTTATGTAAAATCCATGGGGTTAAAAAAGCATTATAACTGTCTTGGTTAGCTCTTTCTGATTTATTTGAATACTTGTGTTATGCGTCTACGGCCATTAGAAATATGTTTACTCTTACAGTGTGGGGATCGACTTTAGGTGTCAGAATCTGACGTCTACAGACGTCAGATTCTGACGACTAAAGTCGATCCCCGCACTGAAAGGGTTAAGCCTTATACTGTGACGCGATCCACAACTTCAAGTGAGTGAAAATTATTCAGATTTGGCAAAATGGAGGTCAACTGTTTTCAACTATTGCTGATTGATGTCACAATTTAGCTTTGTCACACGTTTAAAAGGTGGTAACTAATGTTCTAATAAAAAATGAAAACCCAAATATATGCGACACCGGCGGTTAAACGGTTAAACAAGTCTCAGACGAAATTCACTGAAAATGATAAAATAGTTTAATTCAATTAAATAATTCAATTTGGGATCTGTCCACTTCTCATAAATATAAATAATTTTCGTCATGTCGGCCATTCAGGCTAGAAACATTTTAACATTTCTCTATAAATGGTGTTAATCTTGTGATATTAGTTTTATTGTTTGTGCTGTTTATTTCTTACCCGTGTATTGTCTTTATCTTCTTCTGGTCGCCTAACAACGGCTTGCAGGAGCGGGGTTTCAACGTTACTCCAGTATATGTCATACTTCATCACAAAGGAAGCCCTGAGGATACACATTTACAAACGAAGTAAGGCCACTGTGTTTTATTTCTCTGTTTTAGATTAGAAAAAATTCAAAATTTAATGAGGGAGGGCGGTCAAAAAAATATTTAAGAAAAAAAAATATTGAACCTATTTTTGGAAAAGTTAATGAGGGCGCCCAAATAAAAAAAACTTTTGATAAATTTCTAGAAAAGGTAATGAGGGCGACGAAGTAAAAAAACTTTTGACCTATTTTAAAAAAAAGTTAATGATGGCGATGAAAAAAACAAGCAAAATAAAAACATGGCTGGGACAATGTTTTTTTATGTTCCGAAATTAACTGTTTTTTTCGGAAATCGGCCACATTATAATGCGAGCGCTGGGCAGAGCGCTGTTTTTTTCGTAAAGCGCGGCCGAAATCTAATGCGCGCGCTCATCTAAAGCAGAGAAAAAACATAGCGGCCTTAACGACAGAAGTCCTGGTAAGAGTAATTTAAAAACGAAGTTAACAATAGAAACCCTGGGAAGACTAATTTACAAATGAAGTTAACAACAGAAACCCTGGGAGGACTAATTAACAAATAAAGTTAGCAATAGAAACCCTGGGAAGACTAATTTAGAAACGAAGTTAACAATAGAAACCCTGGGAGGACTAATTTACAAATGAAGTTAGCAATAGAAACCCTGGGAAGACTAATTTAGAAACGAAGTTAACAATAGAAACCCTGGGCGGACTAATTAACAAATAAAGTTAGCAATAGAAACCCTGGGAAGACTAATTTAGAAACGAAGTTAACAATAGAAACCCTGGGAGGACTAATTTACAAATGAAGTTAGCAATAGAAACCCTGGGAAGACTAATTTACAAATGAAGTTAACAACAGAAACCCTGGGAAGACTAATTTAGAAACGAAGTTAACAATAGAAACCCTGGGAGGACTAATTAACAAATAAAGTTAGCAATAGAAACCCTGGGAGGACTAATTTACAAATAAAGTTAGAAATAGAAACCCTGGGAAGACTAATTTACAAATGAAGTTAACAACAGAAACCCTGGGAGGACTAATTAACAAATAAAGTTAGCAATAGAAACCCTGGGAAGACTAATTTAGAAACGAAGTTAACAATAGAAACCCTGGGAGGACTAATTTACAAATGAAGTTAGCAATAGAAACCCTGGGAAGACTAATTTAGAAACGAAGTTAACAATAGAAACCCTGGGAGGACTAATTTACAAATGAAGTTAGCAATAGAAACCCTGGGAAGACTAATTTACAAACCAAGTTAACAAATAAAGCCCTGGGAAGACTAATTTACAAATTGAGTTAACAATAGAAACCCTGGGAGGACTAATGTGCAAATGAAGTTAACAAAGAAAGCCCTGGGGAGACACATTTACAAATTGAGTTAACAATAGAAACCCTGGGAGGACTAATTTACAAATGAAGTGATCAAAGGAATCCCTGGTAAGAAAAAAATTACAAACGAGGTTAAAGTTCTGGCCCAGGCTAAGATCATCAAAAAATCGGTGATTTTGGGATGATTTTAGCCTGGGCCAGTCCCTTTAACAATAGAAACCCTGGGAATAATTTGTCTGGCGTAGCATTATGCATAGCATTTTGCTACACAATTGGGGACAGATGCTACATAATATAATATGGTGGTTTTTGGCTTGGAGCATTGTAGCTTAGCACAGACACGGCTACTAAACTGCTACGCAATTTTTCAGAAAAAAAATATTTCTTGAATTTACAAATAATGTTAACACATGACCCTCTGGGAGAGTGTACATAAAACATGTAATTTTGTAAAGACAATGTAGAGATACAGCTGATACACAATATCATTTGATTACAGATATTACGTCGTTTTTAGGCCCTACTAATTGGTATTTTGTATGTAATTGCTCAATCTGTTGACTTACACGATATACAATTTTCAAATTATTTTGTTACTCTTTACATTTTTGGTGCATCCCTGTACGATTTGAACCCTACCAGGCTCATTTGGTCTCAAGTCCTACCCTAGCCCTTACAGCGCTGATTGTTTCTCCTATAAAACAAATAAACCAAAGGGTTTTTTCCAATTTCAAATCAGCATAAATGTCATAGTTAGCTATTTCCGCTTCATTTGAATACCTATGTTATGGGTCTACAGACGTTATTAATATTGTACCCTTTCAGCGCGGAGATCGACTTAAAACGTCATAATCTGACGTCTATATACGTCATGAAACACGAGACATTAGCCCTTTCAAGCCTGACTTTACATTGTCATCTTCATCCACTACAAGCCGCAAATTGCTGTCGCAATTCTCGATTGTAGTGGATGAAGATGATTGGAAGAGGGTGAAAAATTACAGAAATTACCATGTATTAGTAGTTTCATTGAAATTTTCATTCAAAAACCCTTGATTCTAGGAAAATTAAATCTGTTTTCGGGGATGTAAAATGATGCTTTAATGCATCGTGAGGTTGAGCCAATGGTAATTTAATGTTGGGCCATTTAGAAACTCATGTTTGCCGAGGTGGCATATTCAATTCAGATATATGTACTAGTATTTCCTACCTTATTATGACGTCACTGTAGAGAACGTCAGGTGCAATCCAGGTGAGGTTCACCTCCATCTTTGGTTCTGGGTTAACATGGGTCACACACGTCTGTAACACATTAAATGCAAAACAATTTCCCATTATTTGGAGAAAATCGCATTGAAATGTTATGCAAAAATGTTTTCGTAGGGTCTATGCAGTATCTATAAAACCGTGATCGTGCGAAAGAAGGAAAACACTCTCATTAAAATACACATGTGACGTCAGTCTATTGTTAAAACAGTAGGCCCTACATTCGAATCTACTGTTATTTGTAATATGACCAGATTGTGCACAATACAAATAATATACGGGTTTAGCAATAAAATTGCTGACAATGAAATTGCGTTTTCCTATATAAAATTTTTGAACACATGTGCATATTATGTGGATTTTAAGTCGAAGAAGGAACTCAATTTTATCACGTTGGATTCGTATATCAGAATATACTCATTCGGATCTACGAATCTATCGACATAACCAACCATGCCTTATTGCTCCACCCTCATAATCATGTCAATCATTCATTTTCATCTACGGATTGTACTGTGTTTAATGGATCACAAAGGCAATTAACCCTTTAAGTCCTCACGATGAATTTAAGCATCATTTTACATCCCTGAAAACATACTTAATTTTCCTACAACTGGGAGTTTTAGAACGAAAATTTCCGGGAGACTGGCTTCCAATACATGGTAATTTTCTTTAATTTTTCACTCACTTCAAATCATCTTCATTCACTACAAGTCGAGAATTGCGACAGCAATTCGCGGCTTGTAGTGAATGGAGATGACAATGGTAAATTCAGGCTTCAAAGGGTTAAATGAATTATAACATGAATACATCTAATTACCAGACTCAGTACAGTGGTTTTCACTATGAGAAAGTATATCAATATCAGCCCCAGTGGCTGAAACAGGTTCCAGCCACAGATTGACCCCGGACAAAATCGTGGGACATTTCTTTGGACTGTCATATCTAAGAAAGTCGGTGGGGGGGGGGGGTTATCAGGTCGAAAATAGTTTTTTTAATCAGTAGCATTTCAGCTCCATGCCCGCATGCTCAGCTCAGAGGTCGCACAGTCATTAAAAAGTTATGGCCTTTTTTCGGACCTTGGGGTCGAGATCACTTTTAGTCACCGCCATGTTGTATTTTTCGGGTAAAGCAAATACATCAATCCACGGCCTCGGAGAGGACGACACGGCTATATCAATATCACCTATGTCGCACTCTTGCTATAGTTTGAAATGCGTGTGTGACTTGATCGTGTGAGAGAATAAAAACGTTTTCCAATGAATAAAGTGTTCGCCTAAGGGCTCACATCTTATTCATGGGACAAGTACTGTATTTTCCCATATAAAGTCAAAGTCAAGTCAAAGTGTATTTAACCCTGACCTCAATGAGGGGCACATATATCATAGAATTATGTGACGAACGCATGAAATCATGAACCAGTTGAAACAGATTATAACAAAATACAAATTTATTTTAAATCAGGCAAATGTAAACATAATAAAATTAGAAAATTGGAAAAAAATTAGAAAAAAATATTTATTTAACTGTAAGGGGGTCGAGGGGCCCCTCGACCCCCTTACAGTTAAATATATATTTTTTTCTAATTTGAAACCCCCTCCCCCTCAGTAAATAGCTAGATCCGCCCCTGTTTACTATCCCCCCGGTACTTACTGGTGACTTACTGGTACATGAAGATGGTAATACCAGGGTCTGTATGTCTGTCTGTCTGAAGTCTGTGTGTCTGTATTACTCTCTATTAAAATTATTATTATCTCTGGTCATTACAGACTAGTCACTTACTGGTACGTGGAGATGGTAATACCAGGCTCTGTCTGTCTGTCTGTCTGTCTGTCTAAAGTCTATGTGTCTGTATTACTCTCTATTAAAATTATTATTATCTCTGGTCATTACAGACTAGTCACTTACTGGTACGTGGAGATGGTAATACCAGGTTCTGTCTGTCTGTCTGTCTGTCTGCTACCAGAATATGTTATTAGGTTGTTATTACCAGAATACAGACTAGTGACTTACTGGCACGTGGAGATGGTAATACCAGGTTCTGTCTGTCCGCTACCAGAATCTGTTATTAGGTGGTTATTACAGACTAGTGACTTACAGGTACGTGGAGATGGTAATACCAGGGTATTCCTCGGGCTACATCTTCAGGTATGTTCACAAACTGTCCCGGTAGTTCTTCCTGGTTTCCAGAAGCCCACGTGGCCATCACCATAAAACCTTTGAATGCATCAGCAGTGTCCGACCGAAGAGTAACTAAATATAACATGGAGTAGTAGTATTAGTAGTAGTAGTAGTAGTAGTAGTAGTAGTAGTAGTAGTAGTAGTAGTAGTAGTAGTAGTAGTAGTAGTAGTAGTAGTAGTAGTAGTGGTAGTAGTAGTAGTAGTAGTAGTAGTAGTAGTAGTAGCAGTAGTAGTAGTAGTAGTAGTAGTAGTAATAGTAGTAGTAGTAGTAGTAGTAGTAGTAATAGTAGTAGTAGGAGCAGCAGCAGCAGCAGCAGCAGCAGCAGCAGCAGCAGCAGCAGCAGCAGCAGCAGCAGCAGCAGCAGCATCATCATCAGCAGTGGTGGTAGTATCGCATATTATAGTCACATGTGTACATAACATATTATTTGACAACATTTTCATACACACTAGAAAGAAACCCGGCCTTTAAGTGACCATAGAACTGTGAATGTAATAAAATATTTGAATGCATGAGCAGTGTCTTAACGCATAGTAACTAAAGATAACATAGAACTGTGAATGTAATAAAATATTTGAATGCATGAGCAGTGTCTGAACGAAGAGTAACTAAAGATAAAAATAAAAATAGAACTGTGAATATAATAAAACATTTGAATTCATCAGCAGTGTCTGAACGAAGAGTAACTAAGGATAACATAGAACTGTGAATGAAATAAAATATCTGGATGCATCAGCAGTGTCTGAACGCATAGTAACTAAAGATAACATAATACTGTGAATGTGAACAAAATAAAACTAAATAGAAAATATGACTTAACCATTTACTTGCTTATTTAATTTTCACCCACTTGAAGTTGTGTCTCCCCACCGTGACCCACAACTTCCAGTGGTTGAAAATTACTTCATTTGTTTAATTTGGGACCGTATATTTTGCAAATCTTGATGTATAAACACACATTTTATTCCTAATACCAGTGGCTTTAGTTTTAATGCCATCTCTGATTTTCACATTATCCTTGGCTATATAGGATACAGTTATGGCAAATAAAACGTTCTGTCTGTTTGTCTGTCTGCTAAGATATGGAGTGAGCTATGTATTTTTTTGTGATTTCATAATTTTATAATATCAGACTTACTTTTGATGGTCTCTCGGCTGGTGACATTATACTTGTTTAAGATGACACTATAAGGGCTTGGTGACAGCTGGGGGTCAGTGTGGTGATGTGGGTTACCAGCTTCTATACATGTAGCTGGGCTACCACCGTCAGCAAAACTCTCAGCATCATGGACTGCAACGAAAAGGATAGATAATGAAAAGGACGTAGAGACAATGGGGAATGTTATAGAAGCAATATAAAAAAGAGCATATCGCGAAAGTGCTGTTAATTGAATATTAAGTAGTTATGATGCATATTTTAACTACCCTGTGCTTGTTTTAGTATATAATGTGGCTTGGTTTACATATCATGCATATGTTAATTATCATGTAATTTTACCGTACTAACCCTCTTGTGGGCCTATAAAGGCATCAGCCATGTACATTAATATTTTAATATTTTTTAATTTCCAATGACGCGTCGTCAAATTAAATATTTATCTATCTATCTATCTATCTATTTATCTATTACCACTCTCGGCCTATAATAATAACAGAGATGTCGCTCAGGCCAACCCCCGTTAAGAATGAAGAATGCTATGGAGACAATAGATATAGAGATAATAGATAATGGTATAGACATGGAGAGGGGGACGCGGCGCATTGGTAGAGTGTCTGACTGCGTCGTCGGTCATGCATGCGTCCTGGGTTCAAACCCCGCTGATTTTCATTTCCAATATCAATGATAAAAACGACTTTAGTCGTGACTAAAGAGTGATTAATGAGCTAAACACCCATGCTGCAAATACGCGCGGTAGTCATATGACATGTATTTTTTTAACCCTTCAAACCGCCTGTGCCGAATATATTCGGTTTTTCACTTAATTATTACCACATTCAGTACCGCCTTTTAAACATGTTAAAGCCATAATGTGACATGAACCAGCACGATTTGATAAGAGTTGACCTCCATTCTGTCAAATCTGAATAATTTTCACTCACTTGAAGTTGTGGATTGCGTCAGCGAGACACAACTTCAAGTGAGTGAAAATTCCAATTGAATTATCAATAATTTGGCGGATAAAGGGTTAGATTGAAATCATCATAAATGTCTTAGGGAGTTCTTTCTGATTCATTTGAATACCTAGGTTATGCACCCTGTCATTGCAGGGTGTACTTCCCACTACAGTGAGAACGAATACACCTGAAGTCTCTACAGGATGATGTTATGGGTCTACGGCCATTACAATACACATTTCCCAATAGCAACACGCCACACAGTGACTAAAAGCTGAACTATTTAGTTGGGAGTCCTGTCACACTCTTTTCTATTACAACACGCCACACAGTGATAAAAACTAAACTATTTAGTTGGGAGTCCTGCTTATGCGCAAAATCGTGCAAACAGTGTATTATTGAGCGTTGAAAATTTTCTTACCAAATATCAAGGCACATATCGCCACCTGGTGAATGATGTCATACATGGTGTGTGTGGACAAAGTACAGCAAAAACCTGTAAATAAAAATACATCAATCTGTGAAACTCAATGACCTCGACGCCCTTTGTTTTCACCGAACTGGCTAATACAGTGAAGTATAGGGGAGGGTTCTTATATAACCTTGTTTTCACCGAGTGACGTCACTGCGTTTTACAGAATGAAGTATGGGGGAGGGGGTGTTATATAACCATGTTTTCACCGAGTGACGTCACTGCGTTTCACCGAATTCATGAAATGTGGGGATATATAGCACTTCATCGATATTTACCCTTAGAGCACTGATGTCGACTACATAGACATTCTGTGTTTTTATTAACAACTGTATAACCCCTGGGAACCAGTTGTTGATTAAATATGCTTTCAATCTTGAAACACTGATATATGTTGGGACTTAAATTTCACAAATAATACAAATTTTCAGTCACTTGAAGTTGTGGATCGCGGTAGCGAGACACAATTTCGAGTGGCTGAAAATTTAAATTTCTTAGCTCAGTGTTCCAAGGGTTAAGACTTGTATCGCTAAGTGAGCGATAATGTGAGAGTTGACTGTACCATCAGAACTCAGAACTCAGAACTCAGAATCATTTATTCGCCTCTTTTACAAGTACTATACAGTCTGATAGTTATACACAGATGATTAATGATGTAAAGGGCATGGAGACTTGCATTAAGATCAGTAATTTTGATCGCTATCATGCAAGCCACCAGATTTAATAAACATAACATGAACATACCAGAGTTGCATGGATCAAGCGCGTCACGTCGACGCCAGACACGCATCGAATAAATCACACCAGGTCGTACGCCGCCCCCCGGCCGACCAACAGAAAAAAATATCTGTAGGCTAGCCGGCGAAAACACGCACGAAGCCGGCAACACGATGCACGACCCAGCGCCAAGGTGGCGCACTCGAACCCCAGACTGCTGATATGGTATCGGAACATTTATATTTAAAAATATTATAATATGTGCAAAAAACTATATGAGACTCCACAACATCTCATATGTGGACTTTTAAGTCCGCAAATGAGAGGTCGAGACAGAGCATATTCAATGATTCTGAAACTAGTTCACCCGACTCTGACTAGGTAACCTTACATGACAAAATGTAATTATTTTATTTTAGAATGTCATCGACTACATATATAACACTTTTCAATAAAACATTGGGGCTGGTACATTTTAATAAAATATTTACGGGTATACAATACAAAACCTGAAAAACTATGAGTATGAAATTTGTCTCTAATTTCGTTTGGTAACTGATTTATTAAATTGGGAATATTATGAGAAATACATTTGGTAGCAAATACATGATTCACTTTTATTGGAGTCAGATCATCACACCGTCTAGTGTTATATCTGGATTGCCTGGTAAAATTCAAGTTTTGAAAATAATCCGGTAAACTCTTTATCAAATATTTGTAATAAAATTTTAACTGATTAAGTTTAAATATATCCTGTATTTTTAAAAGATTGAGTTTAATAAAAATTGGATCCGTATGTGCTAAATATTTACTTTGTGTTATAAATCTTACTGCTCTCTTTTGTAATTTCTCAATTCTTTCATTGTTATGTCCCCAAGTTAAAATGCCATAATGTACGTGTGGCAAGAATAGTGAGCTATACAACTGTAGCAAAACATTTATGGGAAGTACATATTTCATTTTATTGATAATTCCGAGGGTTCTTGAAAGTTTACAGGATAGTTTCTCTATATGATCGTTCCAATTTAAATTTTCATCTAATCTAAATCCTAAAAAATCTACCACTTTTGTGTTACTAATAACAGTATTTTCGATCTGTATTTCCGGAATGGATACTTTACGTTGTACTTTATGGAATATACAAAATTTTGTCTTAGAAATATTTAAAGACAATTTATTGAGTTTTAACCATGTTATAATTTTTTCTAGCTCCATGTTAATTATGTTAGCAGTTTCCTTGTTATTTGTGTTTATGGGTGCAAAAATTGTTGTATCATCGGCAAATAATATAAATTTAAAAAAGTTACTTGACTTAACAATATCATTTATATAAATTAGAAACAACAGCGGTCCTAAAATTGATCCCTGGGGAACACCTGTTTTTAAATCCAAAACCTGTGAATTGGTGTCATCAAAAACTACAAATTGTTTTCTATTTGACAGGTAGCTCTCAAGCAATTTTCCTGGACCATCAGAGACGCCATAAAATTTCAACTTTTTTATCAAGATGTTGTGATCTAAAGTGTCGAACGCTTTTGAGAGGTCCAGAAAAATTCCCAGAGGCACCTGTCCCTTGTCCATCATGTTTAGTAACTTATCAACTAATTCTAATGCGGCAAATTCGGTTGAGTGACGTTTACGAAACCCATATTGACTTCCATAGAAAAGTCCATTTGTTTCAAAATAAGCATACAATTGATTAAAAATAACTCTTTCTACAATCTTAGATGTCGATGGTAGTAGTGATATGGGTCGATAGTTTGTAAATAAAGTGTCATCTCCTGATTTGAAAATTGGAACTACTTTAGCTATTTTTAGCTGATTTGGAAATATGCCAATTTTTAAACATTGGTTTATTATAACAGTTAGGGGTTTTGAAATAATATCCACTATTGATTTAATTAGTATGTAAGGGCCTGAGACTGTGCCACTTCAAGTAATCTTCATCCACTGATGATGCAGTGGATGAAGGTTAGGGGGCCACCATTCGATATCCAGGGGGGGGGGGAGGGGCTTAAGTTTTTGTCGCGGGCAAATTATTTATTTCAACCGGGCTCGGCGGCGCGCTGAAAATTTAACATTCTGCTACATGTTTATATAGAACAGTTATTGAAGTAATTTTTTTATTTCACGCAGAGTCCGCCCGAAATTATTTATTTCCAAAAACTCCACCCCCCCCCCCCCCTGGAAAATGAATGGTGGCCCCCTTACTTGAAGTGGATGACAAACGCTAGAATATTGCCATAGTAATCAGTTGTATGTGATTTTATGACGAAGACGCCAAACTACGTTTTTTTTAAATAATGATGTTATAATGTGCCACAAACACGCCTTAAAATAATTAATAAAAGAAACAATATAATAAATTATGTAAGATGGAAAATGAATATAATTAAGTATGGGTATGTATGTAGGTCTATGTATTATTTATGTATGTATGTATTTAGGTATGGATGTAAGTATGGAGAACATTTTACGTGTTTTCTATAACTTCTATTTCTGATTACTACGTTTTTATGTATGTCATGAACTTTTGAGTATAATTGTGTCTCTCCGAGCAATCTTTGTAATATGAGAGTGAGACTTTAATAAATACTTTACTCAATACTATATGCTTATATAGAAAGTGATTAAATTTTACTCACTTTGGAGCTGAGGGTGAAACGATTGCGACGTTTCGATCTGCCTCCAGCTGGAGGCAGATGGAAACGTCGCAATCGTTTCACTGGAGGCAGATCGAAACGTCGCAATCGTTTCACCCTCAGTTCCAAAGTGAGTAAAATTTAACCACTTTCTATATGAATCTTGGAACCATGAATAACATATTATCTACTATATGCTTATAGCTCGATAATATTTGGTAATTCCGTGGCTATATAATCATGATGCCGTAGACTGCTGGATGGGTTCCTGGCTATAATTATAACCCCTCACGTATGAGATGTTAAACCAATATTGTTTTAATACTGGGCCAGCGCAATACACGGTGAAGCAACATTGGAATAACATTGGTTGAATGCCTCATGTTTACTGTGCAAAAAAATGAAATGAATCGGGCTTTAGGCCACATTTGTGCACATATAGGCTAAACTGGACCAGGAGAACCTCCTGAGGATGGTGAGATGATTGAGATGACACTGTCCTCCAGACACAGGATTCGAAATTCGAGCCCTGGCGGTCTGAGGCCGAGCACGCTACCTCTCGGTCACGGAGGCTCCCCACAATACTAACTTTCACACGTGGATGGGGAAGAAACATTTTTGTTTCTTTGAAACCGCCGAGACCGGGAACCGAACCCCGAACTCTGGCGTGAAAGGCAGCGGTGCTAACCACTACCCTAGGGCCCCCGCCCGTTTACTGTGCACCAAATACCTACCCCCCCCCCTTCAAAAGACCACCTTATGTTACATACTCATGGATCCCAGGTCACCAGGCACAGTGACGTATATCCAGGGGGGGGGGAGGGGTTTCCTGGTCGCCCGGAACCCCCCCCCCCCCTCAGCCTTATAAAAAAAATTAGCTTTGAATTTTAAACTTCCTAGCAGTTTTGCAGCTGGTCATGTGCTCTGAAATTTACGGAATTACAAAGCTACACCTAAGCGCCAAACCTTTCTGAGGCTCTCTGACAACTCCATTCCTAGGCCTAGAAAAGTCTACAGAGGCGTTTATGCATATTAATTATATAGCATGCATTGCACGTGTACCGTAGCCCAAGACTATATCATATGGTACGTCGTTCGTCGAACAGGTACGTTTTTTGAGGCCCATCTCCAACTTGCCATGGAGAAGGCCATCAATGAAACACCAGAATCACACAAGAAGAAGCTAGGCGATCTGTGTCGCCCCCGTTGGGTACAGCGTCTGTATGCACTAGAAACATTCCAGAAGCTGCATCCCTCAGCCGTAGCTTGTATGGAAACCATTTGTCATAAAGGTCCAAAAAAGTGGTCATCATGCAGACTCCTTGCTAGATGCTAACAGTCCATGAGCCAAACACTGAAATTTTGACGATCGGTACCATTCAAAGGGACTAATTCTAATGTTACTTTTTGTTTAGCCACATATCCTTAGATAATAAAAATTCCTGGTGGCCCTTTCTAGGGAGCAGCTTAATAGTGAAAATTGATCATTCTATACGGTGACCCTCAATGTAAAATTTTGCTCAAAAAATGAAAAAACAAATATAAGTACTTTATCAGCAATGTATTAAGTTCAACAACAATGCTACGGTTGTTCACATATTATTATTATTTCTATCTGTGTACAACCAAGTCAACAAAACACGCTGATCCAGCATTGTTTCAATGTTGGGCCAATGTCTGAAACACTTTGGTATCAGACACCGACAGACTGTACTTCCATAATTTGTGTTTCCAATTTTGACATGAGATTTTATTTAAAATTATGATATCCAATTTATGTAGTGTGTTATTTATCTTGGCATTGAAATTATTCTCCATGCTATCAGTAGCCATCAAATGAAATTTTATTTTCAAAATTTTCTTGGGGGGGGGGCACTCCAAAACCCCCCTCCTGCGCGACGTCACATGGACGGTACTACCTAGTATCCTATTACTAACGGCTTTCATTTTGGAGCCCCCCCCCCGCTTACACCCATCCTGGATACGCCCCTGAGGCATGTGGTCGGAGGAACTGCACTTTGGACGACTTCTCTGACAGCTGTCCCAAACCAACACCAAACGCTCACACAGTGCCGGATCACTGTCGGGCCAGCGTTGCAGACGGTGATCCAGAAGTGATCGAACAGTGGGTCTTGTGTTTGCTGTGAGTTGCTGTAGCTTAGGCCACTATGTATTTTTTCTCTGTTTTAGATGAGCGCGCGCATTATTTTTACTCTTTACAGTGCGGTGGATGACTTTAGACGTCCGAATCTGACGTCTGCATACGTCAGATTCTGACGATTAAAGTTGATCTCGCGCTGTAAGGGCTAAGTTAGTGTGTTGCAGAGTTTCTCAGGCTCCTCATGATTTCGTGTGTGGTACGTCTGTATCCCGGGGTGGCGTATATCCCGCCCGGGATTTCCAGGGATGTAACACAACTTGAAACCGAAGATTTCAGTCACAGATTCGCCCATACAAAATCGTGGGACTTTTCTTAGGACGGTCATATCTAAGACTTGGCCTCGATTAATCAGGTCAAAAATAGGTTGATTAGAATTAGTAGAATTTTAGTTACATGCCCGCATGCTCAGCTTAATTGTCGCACAGACATTATAAAGTTATGGGCATTTTTCGGACCTTGAGATCAAGATCGCTCTCAGTCACTGCCATGTTGAAAAACGACGTTTTCCCGGATAAAACAAATACAGCAATCCACGGCCCACACTACATGGTGTAGGCTATACATTTTTGTAAAAAAACATGAAGATTAATTTTTTTCAATTTGAAATCATCATAAAATATGTCTTAGACAGCTTTCTCCGCTTCATTTGAATACCTATGTTATGGATTTACGGCCATTAGAAATATGTGTAATTCTTTTAGTGCGGTATCGACATTAGACGTAAGATTCTGACGTCTATTGACGTCAGAATATGACGTCTAAAGTTGATCCGAGACGTCAGAATCTGACTTCTAAAGTCGATCCCCTCACTGAAGGGATTAAACCATATTTGATCAATGTTAATACGTGTTGGATTGCTAAGCTGGGGCGGATCCAGGATTTGGAAAAGGAGGGGGCGCAGGTGGCTCGGGGGCGAGTTTTTAGGCATATTTAGGCCAATTAAGGGGACTTTTTAAAGAATTTGGCGCAAAAACGGGTGGGCGTGCGCCCCTGCGCCCCCCCCCCCCCTCTGGATCCGCGCCTGCTAAGGGATTAACTTACAGACTTACTTACGGTAAAGTTTCAGAATTGGCTTCCTGGATCCATATCACGTCTGTATCCAGATTGCGATGGTGTGTATGTGGTGTATATGTTGAGTGTGACAGGCAGTAGCGCACACAGAGTGTCAGCGCACAGCCCGTTAGAATGTTAATGGTGCCTGTGACCTCATTTATAAAACAGCCCCAGGAGATGCTCGCATAACAACTGATCACAAGTCTATTAGACTGACATTAAAACAACGTTGGATCAACGTTTCACGTCATGTGCTATTCAACCTTTTCACTACCATACATGACGGAAATTTCCGTCGTCATTCGTCAATGAACGTAACCATAAAATGACACAAATTTTCGTCAAATATATACTACATTTATGTATTTTTCGTCATTTGAAGCTGGAAATTGCGTTAGCAATTCCAGCTTCAAATGACGAAAAATAGAACTCCTACACCAGTATATCTGGATCCTGGCATGCACTCCGGCCTGGAAGTCAAAGGGTTAAGCACCGTGCATCAACACTCCACTGGTGTTGTCTTGAATAATTGTTCCCGAGTTCAGCCATTGGAGTTTGTGTGTCGCTACCGCGATACACAACTTCCAATGACTGACATTTGTAAAAATTGATATTCAACGCACGAGACTATAGGTCGTACGCCCAATATCGCGAACCACGTTTTTCGCCGTTTAAAAAATATTTACCAGCTGAAATTATTATTTTTTACTTCTATTCAACTCACTAACATGTCCAGCGATCTCCAGGTATGATTTTTGTTTGAAAAATATTTTAACTTGGGAGATCCTTTCTTTGTTATGTATAACGTTTTTCGCGAATTTCACTTAATATCGCCCACCGCTCTAATGGAGGTATGCTAGAGGTAAGAAGCGAGTATCGAGTCTAGAAAAGCGAGTATCGAGTTTCAAAAAGCGAGTATCGAGTTTAAAAAGCGAGTATCGAGTTAAAAAAGCGAGTATCGAGTTATGAAAAGCGAGTATCAAGTTAAAAAAAGCGAGTATCGAGTTAAGAAAAGCGAGTATCGAGTTAGAAAAAGCGAGTATCGAGTCTGAAAAAGCGAGTATCGAGTTAGAAAAAGCAAGTATCGAGTTAGAAAAAGCGAGTATCGAGTCTGAAAAAGCGAGTATCGAGTTTGAAAAGCGAGTATCGAGTTTGAAAAAGCGAGTATTGGGTCTGAAAAAACAAATATCGAGTTTGAAAAGCGAGTATCGAGTTTGAAAAAGCGAGTATCGAGTCTGGAAAAGCGAGTATCGAGTTTGAAAAGCGAGTATTGAGTTAGAAAAAGCGAGTATCGAGTCTGAAAAAGCATGTATCGGGTTAGAAAAAGTGACTATCGAGTCTGGAAAAGCGAGTATCGAGTTTGAAAAGCGAGTATCGAGTTTGAAAAAGCGAGTATCGAGTCTGGAAAAGCGAGTATCGAGTTTGAAAAGCGAGTATCGAGTTTGAAAAAGCGAGTATCGAGTTTGAAAAAGCGAGTATCGAGTTTGGAAAAGCGAGTATCGTTTCTAAAATATTTGGGTGCGTACTTCATGCCCTATAAAATTATATATTTTTGGTGATTATTATATATTACTATAATATTTCTGAATGTAGCCGCTGCTTCATGAGAAATGATTTACTGTAATGCGCGATTGTCAGAATTTCATATGTGGTGTCTAATGGATATAGTGTCGGCCTATGTCATTTTCTTAACACCAATATATTTTTCTAGTTAGGCCACTGTGATTTATTTCTCTGTTTTAGATCACAAAAAATCAAAATCTAATGAGAGAGGGCGGTAAAAAAAACATTTAAAGGGACCCCTTGGGATGAGACTTTTTCAATGTTGTCAATTTTGAAAATTTAATTTATATGAAGCTTTTTAGCCTACTGATCTTAACTGAAAATACAAAAAAGTCAAAAAAAATTTTAAAGCAACGAAAAGAGTGAAATAGTTGTATTTCCAGGTCGTATATTGCCATGTAAACAAAACGAGTAAGCAATATTGAGCACTTTACATCACATATTCCCACGTATCAGACGGTAAGATCAGAGCAGTCGCCGCTAATTGGTGTCTTATAGTCAGGACACGGGAGAACACACTATCAGCATGTGGCCCAATGCTGTGAAAACATTCAATCGTCCTTCAGGTATACAAATAGTTTGTTTGGGTTACTTCTGGTTTCACAGAAATGTTGATTAAAAATATTTGTAAAAATATAAAAATTCTGAAAAAAATAAAAACATGATTCGTGGGATACACTACTTCAGTACGGAATTAAAAACGAAAATTGATGTCATCCCAAGGAGCTGCTTTGAGAAAAAATAACTTTGAACCTATATTTGGAAAAGTTAATGAGGGCGCCCAAATAAAAAAAAAATTGACAAATTTCTGAAAAAAGTTAATGAGGGCGACGAAATAAAAAAAACCTTTTCATCTGTTTAAAATAAAGTTAATGAGGGCGACAAAAAAAACAAGCAAAATAAAAACATAGCTGGAAAAATGTTTTTTATCTCCTGAAATAAACTTGTTTTTTCGAAATGTTTTTTTATCTCTCAAAATACACTGTTTTTTTCGGAAATCGGCAACAATCTAATGCGCGCGCTGGGCAGAAGAAAACACATGGTTTTTTTTGGTAATGCGCGGCCTAAACCTAATGCGCGCGCTCATCTGAAACAGAGAAAAAAACATAGTGGCCTCACAACTGTGCTGGGGATCTCATTAATCGGGGAGCATACAGATACTACAGGTGATATAGTGTACGTGACATATATGAGGGTGAAGTGCTCAATGACACAACATAGAATACGAATAGAGTACAAAACGTTTATTTGATAGGCCATCGGCCCGTACAAAACTATACAAAATACAAATATTCATTCAGTAATACAAGGCTATGTTTGTTTTCCGCGTTTAAATGCCTGATTAAATATATGTCAACTCATAATTGAGCTTTCATCCACGCTACTTAACAACAATAGGAATGTATTTATATTTGGTGGACTATCAAAAGGAGGAAGGTATTTTATTCGTAAATATAATCGTGATGGAAGATCATAGGAAGATCCGAGCGAAAACGAGATGCTACTTTTCTTGTGATACTACTTGAAATGATATTTAAACTATAATTTCCATTTATCATGAGTTTCAGTTGAAATATAGTTCTGGTAATGGGAAGTGGGAGTCATTTTATGCACAAAAACTGTACTCGTAAATAATTAGTCCTTTAAGGTAAAGGTAATACATTATAATTCATGATAGATTAACCCTCATCCTGCTAAGTTAAATTATTTAAATATTCAGCCACTTGAAGTTGTGTCTCGCTACCGCAACCCACAACTTCAAGTGGCTGAAAATTACTCATACTTGTTTAATTTGAGCGCGAACATTTGCAAATCCTGATGTTTAGACACACATTTCATTCCCAATAACAGTGATTTAGTTGACTGATTAAACAGAATAAAAACGACAAAAGTCGTGATCAGCATGATAAAGGTGAATGGATGGGGAAGATTTATTAAAGTAATGCGTTATTTATGACAATTTTCTATCTCGCATCAAGCATATTGTTTATACATGTAATTATATTGTTACTCTATTCAAAGCGATATAACACAGTGCTGTTCATATTACGCGAGACAGGGAGGGCACAGGGAGAACACACACATCATCAACAAAAGTCGGTAATCTGAGTAATTTCCCAAGGTATCATCATATACATTTTTATTTGTAAAAACATTTACTACATCGTGAGAGCTATAAAATGTGTGATGCGCTACTTAAATATTTGTCATTTGGTAGCTCAGGGATTGTTGTAAATTTCGAAATAACCGACTGAAAACAAAGGGTATCCCATCATAAATTTCATTGCTGTCACGCTGAAAATTGTTCTGTAGAAATGTCGATACCTCGGAAAATTACCCATATTACCCACAGTCACTGACAACGCAGTGGACAACGCGGGATCAACTGATCTATAAAGCCATGTCGAGGTCGGGTGTGCATTTAATTTAATGTTTGTTATCACTTTATGAATTATTGTAATACATATCAGTAGGCCTATAATAAACAAATACTACTTTTAGAAAAATGTTAAAATTATATTTCTACTTTTTTGTCATTTTATTTCGACATAAGTAAACAAGTTATTTTGACATAAGTGAACAAGTCATGTAAACAGAACAGATGACAACAAATTTCCATCTCAACATCGCAAGCCACATATTCAAACCATAGTAACAGAATTGTACATGTCTGATAGTATACATAATACAAAATGGACGTACTATTTAACTTGGTGTATACGGATGTACATTCTGTCATTCCACATGCATTTATTACAGAAACCCTGAAGGCTGAATTAGCTTGACGAAAAAATTCAAACAATTTGCAAGTCACGTCTGATCAAAATACCAAAACCATTGCAAATTATTCGCTTTCATTCTGTCGCACTAAGTTGACATGACACTTTAATTTATAATATATCCAGAGCAAAACAAGTATATAATGTGTGTGATTGACTCGAAAAATTATATTTTGTCTAGCTACATTATCCGATTCAATAAATGCATTGAAATTTAAGCGGTACAATTAAATAAATAATTGCTAAACATAGTACTGAACCTTCCCCCCCAATGATTTTTTTCAACTTTTTTTATTTCCATGGCAACGAACATGACACAGCAGATAGACCACGTGATTATGGTGATGGCTGTACATGTCGATATATTAAATAGCCATTGGACACAAAAAGGCACACCTGCCTCTACCTTGGACACACGAGTCCTCGAGCCAATGCTGATCCAACATTGGCCCACCGCCCTCGATGTCGACCCAAACTCGAAGCAACATCGACCCATTTGTCACATGCCCGCGGGTAGTAAAATAACTATAAAAACTAGGCCTCCGCCCATACCAGTCAACACAAACAGTTTACCCGGGGACAATCTGAAACTAGTTTCAAGTTACCATGGTTACCCCCTCTGGTTTCAAATCACCCCCTCAATTAGACCGTTTAACTTTCAATAATAATTTTTATTATATTTTATAATACCTAACAAATGGCATTGTGATATTTCTGAGGACATTTTAATCTCCATCATTATAACCTTTGATCTCCAGGGCAACTCATATATGCTATGCTAGCACATATAACTTTCTCTGGCAACTGACGTAAGAGATTTGGAAATAATGTATTCTCCATACATAACCCTTTCATGACAACAAACGAAAACTTGAAGGAGCTATTTCTAGGAACACTTTAATTTCCAAATGACCCTTGGATTTCCAAGGCAACTAGTAAAAAAATTCTATTCCCCCTATAACCGTATACGATCTCTAGGGGGCAACTGTTTTTGTGTCTGATTTGAAGCCTGGTACCAACTCTCTGTTCTCGTAGGTATATATAATTTTTTTAAGTGATAAAATAACAACAAATACCCGCAATGGAGCCTACATTATGGCATGCTTACAACATAAACAAAGCCAACCTCGTTCCCAGCGCCAGACTACAACAGCTAGCTAGCTGGCCCTGGTGTACTGCTTTGAGAATCAGTATAGGGCCACCAAAACAACAGTCTGAAAACTATGTCAAGTTTGAGGTTTCCTTGTACCTATGAGAGACAAGTTTACATAATAATGGTTGTCATTATAAGCCAACTATTATTATATACTAACAAGAGACCTGAAGTCCTTTATCATCTCCCGCCGTTAGTTAGGTTAGAGTTTCAAATATTGAAAAAGGCTTACTATTTTAAATTCCAGTAAAATCACCTGCACATTTCCAGATGGTTGGTAATGTGATTATAAAATGTGAATTATTTCTGACTTTAGTTTCCAGAGTTTTTGCCCCCCCCCCAACAATTGGAGTTGACCTCTGGCGGCCATTTTGAATTTTGGTAGCATCTTTAATAAATCACTTGCACATCCACATGGTGCTAGGATTGTCATGTTGAAATAAAATAAAAATGACCATTATTTTTTTAGTTTTTGTGCCCGAAAAAAAACGTGACGCCTGACGGAATCCTGACGCGACTATAATCCCCCTTCCCCTACGGGCGGGAGATAAAAAATATATGAAACATTTTTTTGGGGTGGTTCTCACTGGTCCCCCCCCCCCACACACCCGCCACTCTTGTGAGCAGTCAACCTCCTATGGGAGGCCTCATCGCCATTCCCCAAAAAGACATTTTGTATACAAATAAACCCCCTATGTGCAGCTACCTGCGTTAAAAGGCCACTTTTCCTGTGTTGCAAGGGTGGCTACTCGTAGCAGGTTTTACTGTATCTTATAAAACTTAAACATAAAAACACCTTGCAACATGTATATTTCTTGGCTTACACAGTATCTAAAGCCACGGTTCAGCTAGACAAACAAACACTAATATATTTCTGGTATGTGCAATGTTGAGCCATAATACAATGCGTCGAGAATAAATCGCTAATTGATGATGAATACCATTTGATAATGGAGTGTCTACAAGTGGATGATATCAGAAATACATACATCCTTGATTAAACATTATATACGAGCTTTGCAACCTTTTTGGCGTTGATGAAAACATCTCATGCATATAAACTCAAACAACTGTCACAATTCTTGTTTTAGGCTATGTCTATAAAAAAGAAAGATTGCAATGAAATTGTTAGCACAAATGCACATCAATAAATTGTAATGCACTGCACTATGAGCTGATGGCACCTTTGCAAAATAAACTTACTTACAAATTTTATTTGCAATATATAATAATGTTGATGTTGCTGTACCTTGACTATTTGACATTAGCTTTCAATTTTACTCCTTTAATAAAAATTGTGAAACACATAAGCATTACAAATAGCTTAAAAACCACAAGGCATTCTCCTTGAACAAATAAAACGCATATGTATGACGTGGTAATAGTAATGTCATAACATTACAATAACAATTAAATGGCTTCATGCAGTAACCTGTTAAGCGCCATTAACAGGTTCTTGCTGATAACGACGGATTTGCGATGCTGAGGTAGGGAAGATTATTGTGTAAAAAAGCTTAGCTCTATGACCATAATAAAGCACTTTTCCCAGAAGCAAGTACATACATGTTTATGGTTATTAGTGAAACTAATGTCACTATAAAAAACTGTCAAGTGCGCTTACCAGTAAATATTACTAACTAACATGTTGCAAATCGTACCGGTAAGCTCACTTAACATGTTCTTGCAACTAATACAATAACAAACCAGAAATGTTAAGCACCCTTAACATGATTTTACAAATATCAACAGTATTAATTTTAAAAGTGCAAAAGTATTCAGATAAATGGTTGTGAAGTTACTGTTGCACAGGTATCTAATCGCATGATTTCTGGAAAAATTCGCATGAAGCAATACCTTACCATAAAATATTGTGATATTGAACTTGCAAATACCAGTTAACAAATATTAAAAATGTGCGCAAGTCTTAGATTTCATTACTAAACTTACTTTATCAATATTACTGATAAACAAACGTATTTTACTCAGAAGCTCTTAACGGAAAAAATATATTGAGCTTAAACTTTGAGGTCGTTTTTCTCACAACTATAAAACATGCACTTAACAGGTTCTTGCACGGAGCCATTCAATTGTAACAACATACATGTATATATGAAGACTTATACAGGTAACAGTGCATGATGTCCGTGCTGCATGATGTTTATTTTTAAATGTGTGCACAGGAAACGGTAGGATCGGATATGTCAAATTAAATTACAATCGATGCAAATTGACACCTATTTTTTCTAAAATCTTTATATGCCCTTCACTTAAATTGTCTTTCAGTTCTTTAAGGATAATTATGTCCCCAGTTTCCATTCTGGGGACAACCTTCCTGACGCAATCAAACTCGATACTCGCTTTTTCAAACTCGATACTCGCTTTTCAAACTCGATACTCGCTTTTCCAGACTCGATACTCGCTTTTTCAAACTCGATACTCGCTTTTCAAACTCGATACTCGCTTTTCCAGACTCGATAGTCACTTTTTCTAACCCGATACATGCTTTTTCAGACTCGATACTCGCTTTTTCTAACTCAATACTCGCTTTTCAAACTCGATACTCGCTTTTCCAGACTCGATACTCGCTTTTTCAAACTCGATACTCGCTTTTCAAACTCGATACTCGCTTTTTCAGACCCAATACTCGCTTTTTCAAACTCGATACTCGCTTTTCAAACTCGATACTCGCTTTTTCAGACTCGATACTCGCTTTTTCTAACTCGATACTCGCTTTTTCTAACTCGATACTCGCTTTTTCTAACTCGATACTCGCTTTTTCAAACTCGATACTCGCTACTCGAAGAAAAGAAACCCTCCTCTAATGATGAATGACTTGCACCTGTCATTATACATGACAAAGAAAGGATCAGACGATGTAAAGTATTTTTTGCCGAAAAAACGGCAGAAATAGGCGCCGGATAACTTGGCAAGTTGAATAAAACTGAAAAAAATTAAATTTAGTCACCAAATATTTTTTAAATGGCAAAAAACGTGGTTCGCAATATTGGGCGTATGACCTATAGTGGAGTGTT
>OZ024918.1:62832264-62844764 GCA_964017125.1 Flabesymbios commensalis
ACTCACTCACTCACTCACTCACTCACTCACTCACTCACTCACTCACTCACTCACTCACTCACTCACTCACTCACGTTTTATTGTTTTGGCCTGATCACTGGGACAGAAGAGAACGCACAGTTTTATTGCCACCTCGTGTTCGTCACGTGATAGCCCCACATGTCATGTGACAGCCTGGGGATGAATCAGCAATACTATTTACAGATTCAAGGCACTCAGAAAGGCTGACATTTATCACCAATTAATGCACCATTCAAGCTCCAAAACTCAAAAATAAATGGACTGCCACAGCTGACCCAGTTAGATAGAGACGTTGATCAAATGTTGTTTAAATGTTGAGCCAGCGCCGTAGACGGTAGCTCAACATTAAACCAACATTGGCCCAAGCTTCGTGTTTGAAGCTAACCCTCAAAAATCAGAAATTCCATGAACTCATTAAATTATTGTAGGGGCCTATGTAAAAATGTTATCAAGTAAAATAGAATATTCTTCACTGTATTGTATTTATTTACTGTATATAGTATTCCTATCGATATTTTAAATACTTGTTTAAAGGCACATACCCAGGCTAAAATCATAAAAAAATCGGTGATTTTATTTTGGCTTCTTAATATGACCATATGATGTAAACATGTTCATAGACTAGAACTGCAAAAGTTTTTTTTAATTTTTGTGCTGCGCATTCACCAGTTAGGCTAGATATAGAGACGAAATTCCTGATTTCTTATTTTGGACAACCATGTCAAAAATAAGAAATACGGTACTTTTAGTCTGGGTTTGGACCTCATATAGTGGCAAGTTTGATTTTAGTTTACATCTCGATTTTCATGTGAATAAAACCAGTGTTATATATAGGCCTACATGTACAATATACTGTATATTTTCACGTTCATTTTAATGACGCCTGACTCTCCATAGACTTCCAGTCCTCAATATCTCTACCGGTACTATATGTAGGCCTATTATGTTCCTAACATTATTCCATATTTAATGAATTGCCACAATAAACCCCTGGGCAAATGAAATGAAATGAATCGGGCTTTAGGCCACCTTTGTGCACATATAGGCTAAACTGGGCAAGGAGAACCTCCTGAGGATGGTGAGATGATTGAGATGACACTGTCCTCCAGACACAGGATTCGAAATTCGAGCCCTGGTGGTCTGAGGCCGAGCACACTACCTCTCGGTCACGGAGGCTCCCCACAATAATGACTTTTACACGTGGATGGGGAAGAAACATTTTTATTTCTTTCAAACCGCCGAGACCGGGAACCGAACCCCGAACTCTGGTGTGAAAGGCAGCGGTGATAACCTCTACCCTAGGGCCTCCGCCCTATTCTCAACCAATTGTCAAGAAATTTTACAAGCACTCTTTTCCATTCACGTCACAACCACCTGTGAAATTTCATTGAAAAATATTGTATGGTTTTAAAGTAAGTCTATTTAACATAGTAGTAAAAAAAATTAATGTCGCCCTCAATAAACCCATTAGCTCCGTCTCAGAATTTCATTACAAGTTAAATGGTCTAACTTCTAGCATAGGGACTTATCAAAACAAATTTTCAGGGTGGTCGCGACGTGAATGGAAAATGTTATGTGTGAAATTTAATGAAAATTGGTTCAGAATTGACCGAGGAATCCGTGAAATTCCTTCACCCTGGTTGATCGATGCATTTAATGTGAGTCTGATTATATGTATGCGAAGGTAGTATTGGTTTGGTAGAAACATCATAGTACATTACACAGTACATTAATGCACAAAGGTTGCCTAAAATCCTGTTCGTTCGTTCGTTCGCTTGTTCGCTCACTCGCTCGCTCGCTCGCTCGCTCCCTCGTTCGTTCGTTCGTTCGTTCGTTCCTTCCTTTCTTCCTTCCTTCCTTCCTTCCTTCCTTCCTTCCTTCCTTCCTTCCTTCCTTCCTTCCTTCCTTCCTTCCTTCCTTCCTTCCCATTCCTTCCTTCCTTCCTTCCTTCCTTCCTTCCTTCCTTCCTTCCTTCCTTCCTTCCTTCCTTCCTTCCTTCCTTCCTTCCTTCCTTCCTTCCTTCCTTCCTTCCTTCCTTCCTTCCTTCCTTCCTTCCTTCCTTCCTTCCTTCCTTCCATCCTTCCTTCCTTCCTTCTTTCCTTCCTTCCTTCCTTCCTTCTTTCCTTCCTTCCTTCCTTCCTTCCTCCCCATTCCTTCCTTCCTTCCTTCCATCCTTCCTTCCTTCCTTCCTTCCTTCCTTCCTTCCTTCCTTCCTTCCTTCCTTCCTTCCTTCCTTCCTTCCTTCCTTCCTTCCTTCCTTCCTTCCTTCCTTCCTTCCTTCCTTCCTTCCTTCCTTCCTTCCTTCCTTCCTTCCTTCCTTCCTTCTTTCTTTTGTTCTTTCATTCATTCATTCATTCATTCATTCATTCATACATTCACCCAGTTAGATAGAGACGTTGAGCCAATGTTGTTTAAATGTTGAGCCAGCGCCGTAGACGGTAGCCCAACATTAAAACATCATTGGCCCAAGCCTCGTGTTTGAAGCTAACCCTCAAAAATCAGAAATTCCGTGAACTCATTAAATTATTGTAGGGGCCTTTGTAAAAATGTTATCAAATAAAATAAAATATTCTTCACTGTATTGTATTTATTTACTGTATATAGTATTCCTATCGATATTTTAAATACTTGTTTAAAGGCACATACCCAGGCTAAAATCATAAAAAAATCGGTGATTTTATTTTGGCTTCTTAATATGACCATATGATGTAAACATGTCCATAGACTAGAGCTGCAAAACTTTTTTTAATTTTTGTGCTGCGCAGGTTTGATTTTAGTTTACATCTCGATTTTCATGTGAATAAAACCAGTGTTATATATAGGCCTACATGTACAATATACTGTATATTTTCACGTTCATTTTAATGACGCCTGACTCTCCATAGACTTCCAGTCCTCAATATCTCTACCGGTACTATATGTAGGCCTATTATGTTCCTGACATTATTCCATATTTAATGAATTGCCACAATAAACCCCTGGGCAAATGAAATGAAATGAATCGGGCTTTAGGCCACCTTTGTGCACATATAGGCTAAACTGGGCAAGGAGAACCTCCTGAGGATGGTGAGATGATTGAGATGACACTGTCCTCGAAATTCAAGCCCTGGTGGTCTGAGGCCTAGCACGCTACCTCTCGGTCACGGAGGCTACCCACAATACTGATATTCACGTGGATGGGGAAGACATTTTTTTGTTTCTTTCAAACCGCCGAGACCGGGAACCGAACCCCGAACTCTGGCGTGAAAGGCAGCGGTGCTAACCACCACCCTAGGGCCCCCGCCCAACCCCTGGGCATTTCATTTCTATGTCGGTCACTAACGAGCATGGTTGTTTTAAGGCCGGAGCAGCGTCGTAGACGATGGGCCAACCTTAAAACAATGTTGTTGTGCTGTTGATGTATTGATTTCGCAGCAAACACAGCGGCAACTATTTAAAACGAGGGGGGGGGGTGGGGCTCTGATGAGTTTCGTTGGTCTCACGAAGTTTGTTTTACTTTATATAACAGTTTTTATTGCCTTCGTAGCTGATAAACACAAGTTCAGTGGTTCACCTGAGATGATTTTGTTTTCATAGCTATAGTTTAATTACTAAAATAAAGGTGTCGTGACCCCCTTCCTCCCCCCCCCCTCTGAACCCCGCCCCTGAAACCGCTATTGATATAAGAGGTGCTAACCAATGCTGGCTCATTGCTGGGCCTACGTTGTAGATAAAATATGTCGAGTTATTTTCGAATAACTGGAAAACTGCTTTTGGGAAATTTTTAGAGCTTTTATGAGTGTGTGGTGTCATTAATGTTGCTGAACGTCATTCCACATCTTCCATCTTCCATTTTTTTCGTGTCCTACCCCCATATTTAAATAACAACTGAATGACGGCGGTGATTGGCCGATCGCGTCATGTGACAGGCTGAACCACTCTACGATTGGTCGGGGGTAAAATACAAGACTTGGACCAATCTTTGTATCAGTAAGCCTATTTCTTGTCATTCGCCAGGTGGCGTAGGTGATATTGTTCATACTAAGTTGACCCTGTTGTGAAGAATACTCAATGACCTCGACCTCCTTTGTTTTCACCGTGCTGGCTAATACGATGAAGTATGGGGGAGGGTTCTTATATAACCTTGTTTTAACCGAGTGACGTCACTGCGTTTCACAGAATGAAGTATGGGGGATGGGTGTTATATAACCTTGGTTTCACCGAGTGACGTCACTGAGTTTCACAGAATGAAGTATGGGGGAGGGGTGTTATATAACCTTATTTTCACCGAGTGACGTCACTGCGTTTCACAGAATGAAGTATGGGGGTGGGGGTGTTATATAACCTTGTTTTCGCCGAGTGACGTCACTGCGTTTTACAGAATTGGGAAGGGGACGCGGCGCTTCGGTAGAGTGCCTGAGTGCATCACCAGTCATGCATGCGTCCCGGGCTCGAACCCTGCTGAAACATGCGTCTGAGAGAAATATCCTTGTTTCTCCCCTCTCAATGTGATAAAGTTGATGGCGGCGTCGTCGAGTTAAGGCTGAAACCAGTGTAACAACGTTAATTTCACAGAGGGTGGTGGAATAGTCCTAAAACATTGTACTTGTCAATTTTAAATGGATATTTGATATGTTGGTTATACAAGGCAATTTCACCGTGACCCTTTCAAGTCTGATTTTACCAGTGTCATCTTCATCAACTACAAGCCGCGAATTGCTGTCGCAATTTTCGACTTGTTGTGGATGAGGATGAATTGAAGTTGGTGAAAAATTAAAGAAAATTGCCATGAATTGGTAAAAGAATTTCGTGGAAATTATCCTTCTAAAACCGTCAGTTTTATGGAAATTAAGTTCGTTTTCAGGGATGTAAAATGATGCTTTAGGGACGCACCATTTGATTTCTGGGGGGGAGCCTAGACTATTTTTGAAAAAAAATGTTTGTTTTCAAATTTCTGTAAAAAAAATATATGCTGAAAACTTGTACATAAAAAAATTATATGTTGAAATATTGTGCCAAAAAAAATTGTTGATAATTTTAATTGTTGATAATTTTTGAAGAGGCTCATCAAAGTGGAATTTAAAATAAACGACTTACAAGGAATAATTGGAGCGCAAATTTTTCTAGGAAAATTCTCAAGATCGCTACAAGTTATTATTTAACAGTGAAATTGGACGCGGCTTTACTGATGTATTTTTTGTTTGTTTCTGGTCGGCTCTTTGTCTATTAAAGAATGTGATATTTTTCTATTTGTTTGCGAATGTTCAGAGCGGGTTCGGGTATTTCCGCACACCTAAGCCTCTGCACTTGATGTCTGGTGTCCCCATTTGTCTATCAGCTCCCCACGTGACATCAGTTGATGAATGAAACTATGATTGATGACGTAATTAACCACGTGCACGGCCATTCATGAATCTGAAAGTTGTACAGGAAGTTGTAGTACCCAAGGTAACGGCGGGTATACTCGAAATAGAGGGGGTAATGTCGAACACCAAGTAGGGTATAATCGAACACCCACCCATTTTTTAATCAAATCAAAAATCAAATCAAATCAAATAAACTTTATTTCCAGAGGGTATGCCATTTAGCGCTATAGCACTAATTTGCAATGGGCCCTCATAATATATACAGATACACATAAGATTATTATAATGTACACCTAGTCATGATAATCATAAAGTTAAAGTTATGAAAACGATTTGCTAAGCAAAGTCGTTTACATAACCTTAACTAAAATGTTTATGAAACAGGCAGCTATAACGTGATATAAGTTGAAAGTGTTTTATATACACATGATAAAAAATTGAAAACACAATACATATAGCATTTTAAATACAAGAACATACCTACATAAGTAGCCATATACACACATATTTATCCATATATATGTACCTACACATACATTCATATAATATACATGCATACACAAATAACCATATACACACATATTTACCCATGCATATGTACCTACACATACATTCATATAATATACATGCCTACACAGATATATTTACACTTACATGAATATATATATGATACAAATAGACACGTGAAACACATTATTATTTCTATGTAATAGACATACAGATACAAATATTCATAATCATACTTGCATATACATATAAGTATAATATTTATTTAAACACGTATATTCCGACTGCATATACGCATATACAAATATGTTTTATAACTTTGGTTCAAGGCCTACACAATATTAATGTGTACATACATTAACATGATTATTATATTCGTGCATTCGTGCTGAGCATATAATAAACACACATAAATACATACATACGTTGTATATAAAAACATTATTACATTGCATCTACATAGTCTTGCTATCGAAATAATAGGATATATAGTTTTCTTTAAATTTGGAAAGTGACTTGGCTAAGCAAACGTCTGCAGGAATATTGTTCCACACATTAACACCTCTTGATGAAAAGCTTTTGTGATGAGTCGGCCTACAATATAGCTGCAAATTATTAGCAGATCTCGTGCTTTGGCTGTGAATTTTGTTACAATGTGTAAATATATTCTCTAAACCTTGACTACTCAAACCATTGATACATTTATATACTTGAATTGCTATGTTATAATTTATTCCTTCTTTCAGTGACATCCATTTTAATTCAGCAAAGAGATCTGCGAACAATTTCCCCAAATTATACTACAGTAGTCAAAATAGGGCAGGATATAGCTGTTAAAGAACAATTTTCGAGAATCAATAGGGAGAAACTGTTTAATCTAAAGAGAAAATAACCAGTCTAGAAGCAGGAACATGCGCAGTATACTCAAATATGATACAAATAGAATCAATGTCAATTGTAATTCGTCCACAAAAAAAAATATAAAACAAAAAAAATATTAGGAAATGCCACTGTTCGAGATTACCCGAATCTATTGAAATCTGAGATTTTTTTCATAGTTTCCTTCATATTACTTTTCAAACCCGCAGAGTACCGTCACAACCGTTTGCAGGCCTACAAATCGCTCCATTGATGTATTTCCTTTCGAAATGACGCATTCGCTGTGAAACTGAAGTGTAGGCCCTAAAGGCCTAGTGTTCGTAATTAGACGAAACCAAATTAATTGATGGGTCTATTTCCGAACACGTCCCAAATGATAAGGCTATCATGACCATAGATTTCCCCTATATCTATGATCATGACCATTGCCTGGCGAGCCCTGCCAATTTCATTTATGGCCGGGTATTGGCCAAGGTTCTTAGTCACGTGACCATCATGCCTGTGCTATTGAGGCCAGTGAATAATTTTCTGGGTCTAGTCATAGGAAATGTGTCAAAGGGAAAATACAATACTGTGAACAACTCTTCATCCGGGGAAGTGACCTTTCGAAAATGTCTGAAATCGGGGATTACCCTATTTTCATCTAAAAATAGCAACAAGTCACAAACTTTCGCCACTGGGGTATACCAGAGACTACATGAAGCTCGGCCACGCCGCGTAGTGTGGCTCTGGGAACCAGAGTATCATGACCAAAAATAGTTTTTTGCTGTTTTTATATCTAGAAGGTGCATTGCATGGTACATTTTCCCATATAAATAATAATTCCAGGATTGATAATACGTATCATAAATAGACCATTACCTTCCGTGTAATTACCTTATTTTTTAAAGATTTGTCTACTTTACGACATTTTGAAAGTGACTTTTTAAAAAAGCAAAATTAATGGATATGAAATTGGTCCATAATAACGGTGCGTGACAGAACAGTCACGCACAACGGGCAGCTCTGCCTGACACAATTTATTCATGTCTAGCCAGCAACGGGATGAAATATATTAGCAATGTTCGGAAATACCCCCCGTTCAGAAATACCCGAACCCGCTCTACCACATAGTATTCAAGTCATAGTTGCTTGCGTCCTAGTTTGAAGACAACAGATCGCCAAATGATGCGTACAGATTATGCTGCTTCTAGAATGAAAGGTGAGTCAAAATAAATATTTATTAAGTAGACCTATTTGGTTATCAAAGCTTCACAGAAGGTATACCGTATTTAAGGTCATGAGTATGAGTAGGCCTACCACTTACACTGGTATCCGGTACTAGGTTTCAGGAGAGTATTAAATTTCAAACACTAGTATAAACGACATGTTGCACATTAAAAAAAATCACCATGACTACTAGATCCTTGTATATCACCAACAATTCTCAGGGCTGAAGAAGCAGGTCAGGCCGGTGTGTCCCCTTTAATACAGCCGCAGTTACTGTATATATGTCAGAGACTGACCTTCATCAAAGTCAGTGCATGACATTTGTCAACATACTTAATTAAATATGAACTGTCACAAAAAAAATGTTTTATTTTTTTTCCAGGGACAAAAAAAATGTTTGTTTCAAGGTCGGTGCTAAAAAAAAAATTGTGTGCTAATTTTTCAGAAAAAAAAACATAACTGAAAGTAATAATCTAGGTCCCCCCCCCCCCAGAAATCAAATGGTGCGTCCCTTAATGCATCGTGAGGGCTTAAAAAGTTAAGGCTGAAACCAGTGTAATACCGTTAATTTCACAGAGGGTGGTGAAATAGTCCTAAAACAGTGTACTTGTCAATTTTAAATGGATATTTGATATGTTTGTTATACAAGGCAATTTCACCGTGACCCTTTCAAGCCTGATTTTACCAGTCTCATCTTCATCAACCCAATTTGTAGTAGGTGAGGATGACTTGAAGTGGGTGAAAAATTTATGAAATTTGCCATGAATTGGTAAAAGAATTTCGTGGGAAATATCCTACTAAAACCGTCAATTGTAGGAGAATTAAGTCTGTTTTCAGGGATGTAAAATGTTTTATTGCATCGTGAGGGCTTAAAGAGTTACGGCTGAAATTAAGTTAATAATTAATGTAATTAATGTAATTAATTTCACAGAGGAAGGTGTAATAAAACAGTGTACATGGCAATTTCAATGGATATTTGACATGTTTGTTATACAGAGCAATTTCACCGTAACTCTTTCAAGCCTGAATTTGCCATTGTCATCCTCATCAACTACAAGCCGCGAATTGCTGTCGCAATTCTTGACTTGTAGTAGATGAGGATGACTTGAAGTTGGTGAAAAATTAAAGAAAATTGTCATGTATTGGTGAAAGAATTTCGTAGAATTTTCATTCTAGAATCGTCAATTGTAGGGAAATTAAGTTTGTTTTCAGGGATGTAAAATGATGCTTTAATGCATCGTTAAGGCTTAAAGGGTTGAGTGGTAAAGACGACTATAATTGTTCTCAATTTATTTTATTAGCTGAGCAAATTACAGTTATTGGGAGTGATTCTGACGTCTAAAATCGGTCCCTCACTGAAAATAATAACAAATATATAATGGCCATAGACCCATAACATAGGTATTCATATTAACCATAAAGAGACAACTAAGACATTTATAATAATTTCAAATTGAAAATGACCCTTTCGTCTCAATAGTTTAAGCAAAATATTTACGCGCTTTAAGTGTGAAAATTTGATTTTAAAAATATCCAACACCAGGTGGAGCTAGAAATAAGCGTACTACGAGTCTACAGGACGCTATGGGCATGGAGATCTAGCTCCACGCTATGAGCGAAGAAAAATACAAGCCGATCAGTGACGGACCCAGGATCTTATGTAAGGGGGGGGGGTGCGCCGGGGAAATATTTTGTTATCTTTTATGACTTTTGTCAATTACTTTTTAGTGGCTTCGAAGCGTATTTTTAGTAGGTAAACGTACCCGGTTGTCAAATGTTGGCCAAATTAGTGGACTTTTAAAATAATTTGGCAAAAAACAGGGGGAAAAACATCCTCCCCCCCCCCCTAAATCCGCCACTACAGATTTTGTTAACTTTTTGTTTAAAACTTTTTAGTACATTCGAAGTGTAAATGTAAGGCGCCATGAGCAGCCCTAGGCTGGATATACTCTATTATTAACCCTTTAGTCGCCAAATTATTCAATCTGAATTTTCACCCACTTGATATTGGGTCTCGCTGACGCGATCCACAACTTCAAGTGAGTGAAATCATTCAGATTTGACAAAATGGAGGTGAACTGTATTCAAATATTGCTGATTGATGTCATATTTTATCTTTAACATGTTTAAAAGGTGGTAGTTAATGTGCTAATAAAAAATTGAAAACCCTAATATATGCGGCACCGGCGGTTAAAGGGTTAAATTTTATTATTGTTGATATGTACCGGGTACCACGACGATGATGTGTTCACTTCGGTACAGTTTCTAAAAAAATGCATTTTGGAGCTGTAGACCACTCTATGTCTGTTTCTGGTTATAGTTAGTCAAGTCAAGTCAAGTAAAATTTATTTAGGTGTCACCCACATTCATTTATATTAAGAACATTACAGTGTTAGCCTACATTTATTGCGGCCAGTCAATTCTGACTTATGAGACACTATCAAGAAAACATAGCATTGAATAGTATATTGTTAGAAATAATGTAAAATTGTGCAGGCTACCCAGCAAAACACGAAACACTAAACCAATGCTGGCCGGCCATCTATACGACGCGGCCAACATTGAACCAACATCGGCCAAATGCCTCGCGCTTTCCGGGCATAGATAGACCTATAGTATACATGTACACAATTTGTCCTGGACTTGCTCCGCACTCTTGCTCCAACACACCGACACAGAGAGAGGCTCCACACACATACTTGGTAGGTGTGTGAACCCCTCTCCACATCACTATATGGAAAATAACCTCTAAAAACAGCACGCGTAAGAACAGAGACCACATAAGGATAAACAGATCATAATGGTACAATTGTAATGGAACATACATAAAATCATGCTCTGTTCAACCGAATGCATGCAGTGCGCACCAGTTATAGACCAGTGACCCAGCAAACACGACACGTCGAAACAATGGTGCTCCAATGCCGGGCCAGCGTCGCAGACGTTGGGCCAGCACTAAAACATCACCGCCCCAACGCGTCGTGTCTGCTGAGAACCCAGCAAACACAAAACATGTGCACGGCACCTATACAACGTTGGCCCAACGTCGGAGCGGTACAACGTCTTTGACGTTGGTCCAACACTGCACAGACGCTACACAAATGTCCTATGATTGCCGGGAAAACATGTGAAATATAATAATATATAGCTAATCATGTTAAAAATTGATAGTTACCATATTCACGATAACAGTACACCAATGTATTATGTGAATAATTTATGCTCCCTTAGTTATATCCCATTTGGCTCTGTCTCTGTAATCCGTGCACAGTGGACTGCTACTTTGCTCGTATAGGATAAAGCCCTCGGAGCTCTACATTCTGAGCTGTGGAAAAGGCCGAGGCTGAAGGCCTAGGCTTTTTCCACAGCTAAGAATGTAGAGGTCCGAGGGTGTTAACGGACTTAAAACACATTCGACCATAATGAGGATCCCTCGTAATCAACAGTTCGGTAGAATGTCGTGGTCAGACAAAGAAAATAATATAAAACCAATGCGTATTTTCTACGTCAGTATCACATTGGGAAATATGACAAAATAGGCAATTATCTCAAAAATAGCTATAAAAAAGGCTCAAAAATAGGAAAAAAATAGAAAATTGACACCTCAGGTAACTCCTGCACTATCAGCAAACACTATACGATCTACCAATGCTGGCTTCACGTTGGCCCAAAGTATACTACGCTGGCCCAGCATCAAGCCAACATTGGCTGAACGTCGTGTATTCCCTGTCTACAATATTAAATATTTGGGAGTGCACGATCGAGAAATGAAATGAAATGAATCGGGCTTTAGGCCACCTTTGTGCACATATAGGCTAAACTGGGCAGAAGAACCTCCTGAGGATGGTGAGATGAATGAGATGACACTGTACTCCAGACACAGGATTCGAAATTCGAACCCTGACGGTCTGAGGCCGAGCACGCTACCTCTCGGTCACGGAGGCTCCCCACAATAATGACTTTTACACGTGGATGGGGAAGAAACATTTTTATTTCTTTCAAACCGCCGAGACCGGGAACCGAACCCCGAACTCTGGTGTGAAAGGCAGCGGTGCCAACCTCTACCCCAGGGCCTCCGCCCTATTCTCAACCAATTGTCATGAAATTTTACAAGCACCCTTTTCCATTCACGTCACAACTACCTGTGAAATTTCATTGAAAAATATTGTATGGTTTTAAAGTAAGTCTATTTAACGCACTGAGTTATTCAATTTAAATTTTCAGTCACTTGAAGTTGTGTCTCGCTACCGCGACCCACAACTTCAAGTGACTGAAAATTTATGTGAGTAGTAAAAAAATAATAATGTCGCCCTCAATAAACCCATTAGCTCCGTCTTAGAATGTCATTACAAGTTCAATGGTCTAACTTCTAGCATAGGGACTTATCAAAACAAATTCTCAGGGTGGTCGCGACGTGAATGGAAAATGTTATGTGTGAAATTTAATGAAAATTGGTTCAGAATTGACCGAGGAATCCGTGAAATTCCTTCACCCTGGTTGTTCGATGCATTTAATGTGAGTCTGATTATATGTATGCGA
>OZ024918.1:62849764-62922264 GCA_964017125.1 Flabesymbios commensalis
AATCCCCGCACCAAAAGAATAACAAAAATTAAAATGGCCGTAGACCCATAACAAATTGAAAAAAAACCTTTCGTCTCCATAGTTTATGCATTTTATACATTTTTTTCAGCGTTTTGTAAAAGTTAAGCTGAGACCAAACTTTGAAAATCTTTATAATAATGTTTAAACATTAATTTCATCCCCAACTAGACAGTCAGTCAGAGACTGCAAGCCTTCAAAGGTAATAATTCCCAACTAGACAGTCAGTCAGAAACTGCAAGCCTTCAAAAGTAATTATTCCCAACTAGACAGTCAGTCAGAGACTGCAAGCCTTTAAAGGTGATTATTCCCAACTAGACAGTCAGTCAGAGACTGCAAGCCTTCAAAGGTAATTATTCCCAGCTAGACAGTCAGTCAGAGACTGCAAGCCTTCAAAGGTAATTATTCCCAACTAGACAGTCAGTCAGAGACTGCAAGCCTTGAAAGGTAATTATTCCCAGCTAGACAGTCAGTCAGAGACTGCAAGCCTTCAAGGGTAATTATTCCCAGCTAGACAGTCAGTCAGAGACTGCAAGCCTTCAAAGGTAATAATTCCCAACTAGACAGTCAGTCAGAGACTGCAAGCCTTCAAAGGTAATTATTCCCAACTAGACAGTCAGTCAGAGACTGCAAGCCTTTAAAGGTAATAATTCCCAACTAGACAGTCAGTCAGAGACTGCAAGCCTTCAAAGGTAATAATTCCCAACTAGACAGTCAGTCAGAGACTGCAAGCCTTCAAAGGTAATTATTCCCAGCTAGACAGTCAGTCAGAGACTGCAAGCCTTGAAAGGTAATTATTCCCAGCTAGACAGTCAGTCAGAAACTGCAAGCCTTCAAAAGTAATTATTCCCAACTAGACAGTCAGTCAGAGACTGCAAGCCTTTAAAGGTAATAATTCCCAACTAGACAGTCAGTCAGAGACTGCAAGCCTTCAAAAGTAATTATTCCCAGCTAGACAGTCAGTCAGAGACTGCAAGCCTTGAAAGGTAATTATTCCCAGCTAGACAGTCAGTCAGAGACTGCAAGCCTTGAAAGGTAATTATTCCCAGCTAGACAGTCAGTCAGAGACTGCAAGCCTTCAAAGGTAATTATTCCCAGCTAGACAGTCAGTCAGAGACTGCAAGCCTTTAAAGGTAATTATTCCCAACTAGACAGTCAGTCAGAGACTGCAAGCCTTCAAAGGTAATAATTCCCAACTAGACAGTCAGTCAGAGACTGCAAGCCTTCAAAGGTAATTATTCCCAGCTAGACAGTCAGTCAGAGACTGCAAGCCTTGAAAGGTAATTATTCCCAGCTAGACAGTCAGTCAGAAACTGCAAGCCTTCAAAAGTAATTATTCCCAACTAGACAGTCAGTCAGAGACTGCAAGCCTTGAAAGGTAATTATTCCCAGCTAGACAGTCAGTCAGAAACTGCAAGCCTTCAAAAGTAATTATTCCCAACTAGACAGTCAGTCAGAGACTGCAAGCCTTTAAAGGTAATAATTCCCAACTAGACAGTCAGTCAGAGACTGCAAGCCTTCAAGGGTAATTATTCCCAACTAGACAGTCAGTCAGAGACTGCAAGCCTTCAAGGGTAATTATTCCCAACTAGACAGTCAGTCAGAGACTGCAAGCCTTTAAAGGTAATAATTCCCAACTAGACAGTCAGTCAGAGACTGCAAGCCTTCAAGGGTAATTATTCCCAACTAGACAGTCAGTCAGAGACTGCAAGCCTTCAAGGGTAATTATTCCCAACTAGACAGTCAGTCAGAGACTGCAAGCCTTTAAAGGTAATAATTCCCAACTAGACAGTCAGTCAGAGACTGCAAGCCTTCAAAGGTGATTATTCCCAGCTAGACAGTCAGTCAGAGACTGTAAGCCTTCAAAGGTAATTATCATATTCTGGATCATCCCCAAAATTAACTGGATTGGCCCTCGACCCGAGAAACGTCTCTGGTAAAAGTTTCATGCAAATCCGTTCATTACTTTTAAGTATTCAGAGGGATGTACAGAGACACGGACAAACAAACCAACACGACCAAAAAAATTTGGCGGAGATAATAAATCGATTAAAGGGACTGGCCCAAGCTAAAATCATTAAAAAATCGGTGATTTTATTTCGGGTTCTAAATATAATCATATGAAGTAAACATGTACATAGACTAGAACTGCAAATTTTTATAATTTTTGTGCTGCGCATTCACCAGTTAGGCTAGATATAGAGACAAAATTCCCGTAGTTGCTATTTTTGACATGGTTGTCAATAATTAGAAATCAGGAATTTCGTCTCTATATCTAGCCTAACTGGTGAACGTGCAGCACAACAATTAAAAAACTTTTGCAGTTCTAGTCTATGTACATGTTTACTTCATATGATTATATTTAGAACCCGAAATAAAATCACCGATTTTTTAATGATTTTAGCCTGGGCCAGTACCTTTAATTTATCGTGCTAATCGGCGTAAGACCTTTCAGCGCGGGGATCGTCTTTATACATCAGAATATGGCGTTTGTAGACGTCAGATTCTGACGTATAAAGACGATCCCCGCGCTTAATTAAAACATTTATACTGGTCGTAGACCCATAACATAGGTATTCAAATGAACCTATGATGATTTTTAAATTGAAAAAAACTTTATTGTTTCCATGGTTTAAACAAAAATTATTCAGCGTTGTTAAACAGAGTCAGAGAGTAACAGATCAGGAGTGTATGTAATAAAATGAAAATGAATAGGGTCTAAGACCACCTTTGTGCACATATAGGCTAAACTGGACCAGGAGAACCTCCTGAAGATGGTGAGATAAATGAGGTGACACTGCCCTCAAGATATAGAATTCGAAATTCGCCCCTGGCGGTATGAGGCCGAGCACGCCACCTCTCGGTCAAGGAGGCACCCCGCAATATTGATTCACAACATTAGACCAGCATTGGGTTTTATTATAAACGTGTATAACTTTTCCACATACCATAAATTGGACGCTATCGAACAGGTCATCAATTATAGGTGTATTAGAAAAATTTGCTTGATTAGAATTAGAGCCTCCGTGGCCGAGAGGTAGCTTATTCGACCTCATACCACCATCCTCAGGAGGTTCTCCTGGCCCAGTTTAGTCTATGTGCACAAAGGTGGCCTAAACCTAATTCATTTATTCATTCATTCATTCATTTATTCATTCATTCATTTATTCATTCATTCATTCATTTATTTATTAATTAATTAATTCATTTTTTTATTCATTCATTCATTCATTCATTCATTCATTCATTCATTCATTCATTCATTTATTCATTCATTCATTCATTCATTCATTCATTCATTCATTCTAATCATTCATTCATTCTAATCATTCATTTTTTTATTCATTCATTCATTCATTCATTCATTCATTCATTCATTCATTCATTCATTCATTCATTCATTCATTCAATTCATTCATTTATTCATTCATTCATGCATTCATTCATTCATTCATTCATTCATTCATTCATTCATTCATTCATTCATTCAATTCATTCATTCATTCATTCATTCATTCATTCATTCATTCATAAATGTTTTCCAAATTGTATTAATGCTGTTGTCACCTGTGGGCCACCTTAGACGGCGATATTATTAAACAAATTGTACAGCGAAGTCATAGGCCTACATGGTAAGCGCTGAAATATTCAATCAAACACACATTTTATTCCCAATAACAGTGATTTGGTCGACTAATAAAACAGATTAAAATGACAATATTCGTCATCAGCAGGATAAGGGTTAGTTATATTAAAGCCAGCGCGTGTTTTTGCAGAATACGTAAATAATGTTTTGTTGATATTTATACGAGTATCCCAGCAGCGAGGACACAAGCCGCCAACAAATCAAACAAAAAAACACTCAGGTAAAAAACTCACGTCTCAATAACCGCCTGTCTGTCACTCTCCTCAGCCTTAAACACACAGAACGAGGGGCGAATTTACATGTTCAGCCACTTGAAGCTGTGTCTCGCTACCGCGATACACAGCTTCAAGTGGCTGAACATTACTCAAATGTGTAAAATTGAGTGTTATGGAATATTAATTCCACAGATTCATGACATTTTTTTTTTATATAGATCTGGTTGCACAAGTGGTAGTGAAACCACATAAATGATATCTGGGGTGGGGGGAGGACTGGAGTTTTAGCTTGTTGACATTATTTTTCGCGTCTGCAAACAAAAATTGGAGGTGTAGGCTACTTCAGACAAACTTTTCTTCTATGCTTTGTTGAAAGATAAAAATATCACACTTTGCTGTATGCTTTCCCTCTGGACAGTCGTCGCGTTAGTCGTCGCGTGCCTATAAATCGCGCTCGCGTTTGTGCTGGTGTGTTATGCACTTTCCCATTACCATTTGCTGCTTTATGCTGGTCAACATATTTTTCATAAATTCCGTCATCAAACATACAGTCCTACCCACATTTTCAACAAACTTTTTCCGACTTTTGTGGCAAAAATTGTTTTCATATTTCTTCTAATCCCACCCCCCTCCAAAATACGACATCGAATGCCGCTCTGCACTGACAGTGTTAAAAACGTAGGCCCTCTGAAGAAAAATTGCACATCGATGTTCTTGTCACTGACATGTGCGATCTTGTCTATCAGCTAAAAATGAGACTCAGACTCAGACTCATTTATTTGATCAAATAAAAACATTTACATATTTTGATTATTAGCATAGCAATGATCAGGAGACCTCCACTAAAACCGTAGGTCGCTATCGTGGAGGCCACCTTAGAAAGAAAACAATAATTGAATATGTATAATAATAATAATAAAAAATAATAGTAACAATAATAATAAGAAGAAGAATAATAAGAATAATAATAAAAGCAATATAGAATTATACATTTATACACATACCCAACGAATAAGAGGCGCCGACACAACGTTGGCTAAATGTTGGGCCGACGTCGTGGACGGCGGGCCAACATCGGCTCAAATCCCCGTGCCCGCAGGATAAAAAACTATATAACATTATACGTCATGTACACATACATAACAATCAGGGATATTACATTCTAAATTATATGAAGTTAATAACAAGTTTTTGGCGTACATAGACATACCTTCGATACTGCATGTGGGTGGTAAATTTTTCTTTGATATTTATTGTACAGTTGTTTATGGTTTCTGGTATAGAGGAAAGTAATGATTGTTTTGCAAAATCATGTTCAATGCGACATAGTATAGATTTTGATTCCTGGTGTCATGTGTGTGATTATTTGCTTTAATAGAAAGATTTTGAAAGTACAGAGGCAAGTTATTTTTTAGATATTTCAGCTGTTTTATTTTGAATATGTCTTCAGTTTTTAAGAGGCGCAAGTTTTTAAAAATTGGATAACAGTGTGCGAATATTTTGCTAAACGTTATGATTCGGAGACATTTTTTTTAGTTCTGTGATTCGAAATGGATTATGTCCCCAAAATAGCAAAGAATAATTTATATGTGGCAATAAAAGGGAATTGTAGAGTAAAAGTAGAACATCTATTAGTACAGTTTGTCTTAGTCTTGTCAATATCCCAATTACTCTTGATATTTTCATTGATTTGTGATCTATAGGGTTGTTCCAATTTAAACGTTTATTGATTATTATTCCGAGAAAATTAAAACTATTGACACAATCGATTTTGTTCCCATTTATTATTATTTCTGGTTCTATAATTTTTTCCTGTGGCTGATAAAAAAATATGTATTTTGATTTAGGTACACTTAGAGATAATTTGGTAACTTTGAACCAGATAGATATTTTACATAATTCTCTGTTTATTAAATTATTATTTATGCCTTTCTTTGTTAACAAAGTTGTATCATCGGCAAAGAGAATAAACTGGAACAATTTACTTGAATTGTGGAGATCGTTCACATATATCAGAAACAATAATGGACCGAGTATTGAACCCTGTGGTAAACCGGTAGAAATTTTTTGATGGTCTGAATTAACATTATCAAAGTTTACATATTGCGTTCTATTTTCTAGGTAATTTTTTATCAATCCAGTCGAGTTTTTAGATAATCCGTGTTTTAATTTATGTAGTAAAATATTGTGGTTCAGAGTGTCAAAAGCTTTTGATAAGTCCAACAATATGCCAATAGGAGTATCACCATTATCCATAAAGGATAAAATTCTGTCTACAAGTTCTAAAGATGCCATTTCACATCTTCCTCTGCAAGGCTGGCTATTCCTGAGGTCGTAGACCGACCTTGCTGAAACAGGGTTGAATCCGCCTATTGGAGTGGGGACTTTCAAAAAATATTTTTTCTGTTTGACCCAAGTTTGACCTCTGGCATGAGTGTTGTTTTAATGTGGGGCCACTGTCTACGACACCGGCCCTACATTAAACAACACATGTCTGCTGGCCGAGTAGCTCACCGGAAACGTCTCAGACACAGACCACCACATTTCACCGCAACGTGCATGAGGGTTGAATTATTGGTGAGCCAACGTCGCAGACAGCGGGCCAACATTAAAAAGTCATTTTTTGAAAAACTAATGAATATTCAATATCTAAATCTCCTTCCCTACCCCAATAGGTGGATGGTATGGCTATTTAAGCAAGGCTTGGCCTGACGGCCTCGCTGTGTCAAGACTTGCTGCCAGGAGGATGCCATTTCAGTGGAATGGCCTTTACGGAAGCCATACTGACCTTTAAAGTACAGGTTTCAGTTTTTAAAATAAGCATATAATTGCTGGTATATCGCTTTTTTTCAAATATCATTGAAAGAGATGGGAGAAGAGAAATAGGTCTATGATAGTCAATAGGGTGGGATCTCCTTTTTAAATAAAGGAATAATTTTTGCAACTTTAAGTTTGCCTGGGAAAAAACCAGTTTCCAACATTTGATTAATAACAATGGTTAATGGTTTAATTAAAATATTGATTTTAGATTTCATAATAATGTTATATATTCCATCTATTCCACAACTTTTTTTATTGTCCAATTTCTGTGTTATTTTCTAATATCATTTTCATCAACAGCTGTGAAGTTAAAATTTTCATCTCGTTTGTCCGACACAAAGTGACTGAAGTTTTTATCACGGGGAACATTTATTTCTCTTTCTAATGTGTATCCAATATTGATAAAAAAATGATTTATGTTATTAGCTATACTTTTTTTTACCTGTAATAATATTACCATCTATTTTGAAGAAATCAGGAATGCTTGTTTTTTCACCCTTTTTACATAATAATTGGTTAATAGTTGACCAGCTCTGTTTTATGTCTCCTTTACATTTTTGTAAATTGGAAAAGTAGTAATGCTTCTTAGCTAGCTGGGCGGGGGCCCTAGGGTAGTGGTTAGCACCGCTGCCTTTCACGCCAGAGTCCGGGGTTCGGTTCCCGGTCTCGGCGGTTTGAAAGAAACAAAATTGTTTCTTCCCCATCCACGTGTGAAAGTTAGTATTGTGGGGAGCCTCCGTGACCGAGAGGTAGCGTACTCGGCCTCAGACCGCCAGGGCTCGAATTTCGAATCCTGTGTCTGGAGGACAGTGTCATCTCAATCATCTCACCATCCTCAGGAGGTTCTCCTGGCCCAGTTTAGCCTATATGTGCACAAAGGTGGCCTAAAGCCCGATTCATTTCATTTCTTAGCTAGCTTTATTGACGATTTTAATATTTTATTGTAATTTTGAAAATTTGTTTCGAAGGGAGAATAATGTAGTGAATTTGTAGGAGTTACTTTCAATAACTTAAATAGCCTGTTCTTTTAAATTAACAGATTTAATTATGCTTCGGGTGATCCAGGGCGTTTTCTTGTGCTTCTGCTTATTAAATTTTATTGTTTTATTTGGAAGATGTTTTTCTTTTAATTTAATTAAAATATCTTGTAACTTTGTATAGTTATCTTTAGGATTACCGCCCAAGCTAATATCAATTTTATCTATCAGGTCCCAGGATTCAAGTTCATTTCTAAAATTAATAAGAGCTTCCGGGGAATGTTTGTTTACGGTTATAAACTTAGGAGGCGAATCGTGTAGAGGCTTTAAATCGAATGATGTGAAATATGGTTGGTGGTCCGAAAATTTATCTATAAGAATTCCAGGTGGGGATTTCAGAGATATTTCCGAAACTTTACAGAAAAAGTTATCAGTGAATCTAGTGGGTAAAGTAATTTCTGGAAAAAAACATGTGCAGTTATTGTATTAAAAAAATTAGAAGCAGTATCTTTGTTCTTTATATTTGATAGATTTATGTTGAAATCACCGGCTAAAATGACTTCAGCATTTAGGCTCTCCAAATTAGGAAGTATTGGAGAAAGTTCGTCAATAAATTGTTTATGATCAGCTACATTTTCTTTTGGACGCCGGTAAAAATTACCAGGGATAACTTTTTTGGATAGAGCAGGACTTGATATTTCAATTACTTGAGATTCCCATAGAGTTGAAGGTTCGGCTATATCAATAGTTTTATAAGTAAAGTTTTCATTCAAATATATAATTAGTCCTCCTTTCTGGCTACACGTTTTACCTTTAGAAATACAATTATAACCATTTAAGTTGAAAAGTGAACTGTCATCCTCCTCACTTAACCAGGTTTCTTGAACACATATTGCACTTATAGGGGGATGACAGGTTAAAGATAACAAGATAAGACGTTGAATCAATGTTGGTTTAATGTTGGTCCACCTTCTGCGACGCTGGGCCAGCATTAAGCCCCGTTTCGTGCTCACTGGGTGGCTGGGAAGCATGCTTTATTTCATTTATTCCCAATCCCGACCAAGTTAGATCACTGGAGTTGGAAAGTAAATAGATAGATGTTTTATTGACATACATATAATTCAAAGTCATGCTGATTTATTTGTCATAAAACATATATATGAATGTGCAGCATGTACATGTAGCATGGTTTGTTTGTATGTACAATATGTAGCATGGTAAGTTATGTAAAGCACATGTAAATCGATATGATATGTACACTTAAAATCACAAAGACACATGGTATTTAAATATAAAAGAACGGTAAACAGCAGGCAGAATCATCATGATTGCATATACATGTATGTTTCCCGCACCAAAACCAAAATGTAGGCCTACATACTGGTAGATCTGGTAATATTCACGAGTTTTTATTTTTCTTGAATTTCGTGAGGAGGACAAATTCGCGAATTGAAGAATCTCGCGAAAATTATTATAATAGTGCTACTTATCATCAAATTCGATAATTCGCGAATTTCTAGCCTTGGCAAAAAATATCAAAAATCACAAATTCGCAAAAATATAAACACTTGAAAATTACCAGATCTACAGTACTACTAGGAATCGCGTCAGACGTGCTGGTTGATTTTGCTGATTCCGTAGTCATTGATCCCGTTTCCCATCTTTAGTTTTACGGGGAATATATGCCACAATCTGTATCCCGACTTGTGCGCTACATGAAAATCTGTTAAGAATTGACTGAGAAATCAGCGAAAAACATGCGATCCTTGCTGATCACTTTTAATGTGACTTTGTGTATGCTGATCTGCAAAGCCAAAAGGCAGTATCTGCTTACTTGTAAAGTAAGCAGATACTGCTTTTTGGCTTTGCACGACAGTGTAGTTTTACGGGGACTGTGCCACAATCTGTATCCCGGGTTGTGGGCTACACTTCGACCGTTGTCATTCTTTTTGAGATAGGAATTACAGGAACACAAAAAAATTTGAGTAAATGACGGGTTACTAGGGATTAAGGGGTTAATGTTTAAAAAATGTGAGTAAATACCTGCTGGTCACCATGGTTACAACAGTTAAATTTTAAATTTACCAGCGATATATACAAATGTACATTATCACCCTCTAACCCTTTAAACCCTCGCGATGCATCATTCTGCATCTCTGAAAAATGATTTCATTTCATAAAACGGGTACCAAAATCCTCGTGTAACTGTTTTAATAATACGCACTTCAATTCATACTTATCCACTGCAAGCCGAGAATTGCGATAGAAATTTACGGCTTGCAGTGGATGAAGATTACAATTCAGACATGAAAGGGTTACAGCGCCAAGTTATCTCATTTAATTTTTAACCTACTGGAAGTAATAATAATAATAATAATAATAATAATAATAATAATAATAATAATAATAATAATAATAATAATAATAATAATAATAATAATAATAATAATAATAATAATAATAATAATAATAATAATAATAATAATAATAATAATAATAATAATAATAATAATAATAATAATAATAATAATAATAATAATAATAATAATAATAATAATAATAATCATAATCATAATCATAATCATAATCATAATAGTAGTAATAAAGATCAATTCATATTCCTGTCTATGCGTTCAAGTAACCCTATGACTGCTACAAACGCATGTGCCCCATTTGACATGACCTAAATAAAATTAATCTAACCCTTCAAGCGCTTCATGATGAAATATAAATTTTCACCTATTTTAAGTTGTGTTTCGCTACAGCGACCCACAACTTAAAATGGTTGAAACTCAGTTGCATAATATACATAATTTGATTCAAAACAAATGTCAATCCAGCAAGTTTCAGATTCGTTTCTCCGTCAATTTGTATGGTTTGAAGGCCAAAAATATAAATTAAAAAAAACAGTATTTAACGTGACTAGCTCTTCAAGGGTTGATTAAAAACGTCACCAAAAGCCCTTTAAGTCCTTATCAAAGCATATTTTGCATCTTTGAAGAATGACTTTATTTCCTACACATATAGTGTTTTAGAACGAAAATGTTCATGGAACTGTTTGAATAATAAGACCATATTTTTTTCATTTGTCGTCACCCACTTCAAGTCACCCTCATCCACCACAAGTCGAGAATTGTGACAGCAATTCTCGACTTGTAGTGGATGAAGATGACAATGGTAAATTCAGGCTTGAAAAGGTTAACCCCGGACAGTTAGACATTTTGATAATTATGATATGCTCCTCTTTTTTAACGTTGAATTAACATTTTTTAATTTAACTTTTACCCACTTGAAGTTGTGTCTCCCTATCACGTCCCACAACTTCAAGTGTGTAAAAATTAATCATATGTTTGTTTACCTTGGAACCAAACATTTGCAAATTTTGATGTTTAAACATTTCATTCCCAATAACAGTGATTTAACTTGCTAATAAAACGAATTAAGCATGTAAACAGGTTGAAGCGACGCAATCAGGTTAAAATCATTAAAAAATCGATCATTTTATTTTGACTTCTTAATATGACCATATGATGTAAAGTGCATCGACTAGAAGTGCAAAAAAATATATATTTTTTGTGCTGCGCATTAACCAGTTAGGCGGGATATAGAGACGGAATTCCCGTATTTCTTATTTCGGTCATGCAAGAAATACAGGAATTTAATCTCTATATCTAGTAGCTGGTAAATACGCAGCACAAAAATTTAAAAACTTTGGCAGTTCTGGACTATGGACATGTTCACATCATATGGTCATATTAAGAAGCTAAAATAAAATCACCGATTTTTTTATGATTTTATCCGCGTATAGTTGTGTTTAGCGGTGTCACGGTTTACGTTGGGGCATTTTTACTACGTTGTCAATTCACAACGCATTGAGATATGTTAAAAAAACACAACGTTGGAATATTTAATCGAGGACACTCAAAACCCTTGTCCTGCTACACCAGTATATAATACGGTTCAACCCTTGTCTTGTTACGGCCGTAAATAATACAATTTCAAGCAAAATTTAAATCAAATAATACGTCACTAAAAATAGATAATATAGTTTGTGGTAGATGCTCAGTTAGTCAAATAATTCAATTTAGAAGATGTATATTTAGAAGAAAAATAGAAATAATTTTTTCGCCATTTGAAGCTGGAAATTGCATTAGCAATTCCAGCTTCAAATGACGAAAAATACAATTGAAGCAATTCAGCAGGAGAAGGGTTAACAACAGAAACCCTGGGAAGAAAAATATTTTAAAAAATCGTCATTTGAAGCTGGAAATTGCGTTAGCATTCCCAGCTTCAAATGACGAAAAACAGGATAAACGACTCAGCGGAATAAAAGTTAGGATATGATTCAATTTCGGGATAAAGGTGTAGTCCACTGTGTACGAACAGCGGGACACATCTGTACCCAGAAAGCACCACGCTGATTACAGAGATAGAGCCAACTGGGGTACAGCTAAAACCAGTAACATGCATAGAGCCTCTATACCCAGCAAACACAAAACATTTTTATGACATTTGTACAATGTCGATCCAACGTCTCCGACGTTGGATCAACATTGTACAAATGTTTTGTGTTTTCTGGCTAGTTTTAACCCTTTCAGTGCGGGGATCGTCTTTTTACGTCAGATTTTGACGTCTACAGACGTCAAATTCTGACGTAAGTCGATCTCTGCGATGAAAGAACTAAAATATTTATAATGGTCGCAGCTCCGTAACACAAGTATTCAAATGAATCAGAAAGAGCTGACTAAGACATCTGTGATGTCTTCAAATTTAAACCAACCATCCATGATTTATACAGAAATAAACACTCGTTAGAAAATGAAATGAAATGAATCGGGCTTTAGGCCACCTTTGTGCACATATAAGCTAAACTGGGCCAGGAGAACCTCCTGAGGATGGTGAGATGATTGAGATGACACTGTCCTCCAGACACAGGATTCGAAATACGAGCCCTCGCGGTCTGAGGCCGAGCACGCTACCTCTCGGTCACGGAGGCTCCCCACAATACTGACTTTCACACGTGGATGGGGAAGAAACAATTTTTGTTTCTTTAACCGCCGAGTCCGGGAACCGAACCCCGAACTCTGGCGTGAAAGGCAGCGGTGCTAACCACTACCCTAGGGCCCCCGCCCTAAACACTCGTTAGACACGATAATTTTTTCTGGCGGGGTTTCCACAACCCGCGCACGAACTTGATCTTAAACCAGTCACTATTACATTGTGTAATTTCTGAGTAAGCAAAAATTTACCACCCCTTACACCCTCCCCCCCCCCCCCCACATCACGACGGTGGTCATAACGACTAGAGAAAGTTTTCTCTTGTCAAATAAACACGTGCTCGGTGGATGGGTATTAACCCTTGTCTTGCTAGAGCTGTGTATATACGGCTACCTGTACGCATTAACCCTTTAACCGCCGGTGCCGCATGAATTCGGGTTTTTATTTTTTTTTAGCACATTAAGTACCACCTTTTAAACATGTTAAAGATTAAATGTGACACCAATCAGCAATATTTGAAAACAGTTGACCTCCATTTTGTCAAATCTTGATAATTTTCACTCACTTGAAGTTGTGGATCGCGTCAGCGAGACACAACTTCAAGTGGGTGAAAATTCAGATTGAATAATTTGGCGGTTAAAGGGTTAAAGCGATGAATTATGTTTGTATAAACTATGCGAAGGGGTTTTTCAATGTGAAATCATAATAAGTGTCTTAGTTAGATCTTTCTGATTCATTTGAATACCTATGTTATAGATCTATACGGCCAATAGAAATACTTTTACTCTTACAGCACGGGGATCGACTTAAGTCGTCAGATTCTGACGACAAAAGCGGCCCCTGCGCTGTAAGGGTTAACCCTTGTCTTGCAGGACACAATGCTAAAATATTTTTGTAACATGGAAACCAAAGGGCTTTTTTTCATTTTTAAAGCATTATAAATATCTCAGTTAGCTTTTCCCGCTTCATTTGAATACCTTATTTTACGGTTCTACTGCCATCAGAAATGTTTTAATTATACCATGTCCTACGGGATCATAACCCTTACAGCGCTGAATTATTTTATGAAAACCTCGGAGGCCAAAGGGTTTTTTTCAATTTGAAATCATTATAAATGCCTAAGTCAGCTCTTTCTGATTCATTTGAATACCCATGTTATGGGTCTACGACCATTAGAAATAGTTTTATTCTTACAGTGTGACGATCGACTTTAGTCGTCAGAATCTGACGTCTGTAGACGTCAGATTCTGACGTCTAAACTCGATCCCCGCACTGAAAGAGTTAAATAAATTACCTTGTTACCTTGTTACCTTGATAAAGCATTTTATCAGGATTTCAAATTGAAAAATTCAATTTGATCTCCTTTTTGTATATACAGATTTCGTCGCTTACAGGGCTAACGCAAGAAGTGCATTGGAATTTATAAAACATTTTGTGTTATAAGTTTGTCAAATAGTTAAATGTGTTGTGCGTATTTTTCATAAATACACAGATTTTTCATCTAGTTTCAAATGATTTAAAAACTGAATTAAACAATTCTTCAGCAGAAGGGTTTGAATGATCATCTTCAGAAAGTTCTCTTTTGCCATATATATTTCTTTAACCCTTTCAGAGCGGGGACCGACTTTAGACGTCAGATTCTGACGTCCAATGTCGATATCACTGAAATAATTATTAATTGCCGTAGACCTATAACACAGGTATTCAAATGAAGTAGGAAGAGCTGACTATGACATTTGTCAAATGGTCTAACTTCTTAAAAACTTATCAAAACTTCACGAAACTTTCGGGGTAGTCACGACATGAATGGTAAATAATTTGTGTAAAATTTCATGAAAACTGGTTGAGAATTGACTGAGAAATCGGCAAAGTTTATTCACCACGGTTAATGTGAATCCGACTATACCCGCCGTCAGATTAACTTGTATCGCATGTTTTTCTCCGATTTCTCAGTCAATTCTCAACCGATTTTTATGAAATTTTGCAAGAACTATTTTCGAGTCACGCGGCGACTACCGTGAAATTTTCATTAATAAAATTATGTAGTGCAAAAGTTAGACCATTTGACATGTATTAAATTTGAAATTACGACGTCCCTTTATAAACCCATTCAACTGGTTAAATTAAAGTTTGTTTTTAGCCCTGAATTGCATTACATGCCAGATGATCTAACGTTTTAGCTATACAATATTTTCGGATAAAAATTTCACGGTAGTCGCCGAGTGACTCGCAAATAGTCCATACAAAATATCATGAAAATCGGCTGAGAATTGACTGAGAAATCTGCGAAAAACATGCAATACAAGTTACTGACGGCGGGTATATAGATATTGACGCAGTGAACACGCAGTGAGCGCACAGTGAATAAATATACGGTGAACAGAGCTGTTTGTCTTCACTGAGTACATACACCCCCCCCCCCTTCACCTCAGGGATGCCTACCTCAGGCATGTCATTATTTACTCCTAAGCGGGGCCCTGTCTCTCATGGCTTAACCCTTTCAAGCCTGAGTTTACCATTGTCATCTTCATCCTCTACAAGCCGCGAATTGCTGTCGCAATTCTCGACTTGTAGTCGATGAAGATGACTTGAAGTGGGTGACAAATGAAAAAATATACTGTTATTTTTAAAACTGTTCTATGAAAATTTTCGTTCCAAAAACCGCTAGGCTTCACGAAATAAAGTCATTTTTCAGAGATGCAAGATGATGCTTTAATGCATCGTGAGGGCTTAAAGGGTTAACACATGTTGTTTTAACCCTTTGCCTGCTGATCGCGACTATTGTCGTTTTAATTTTTTTTATTGGGCGATAAAATCACTGATATAGTGACTGAAATAAGTGCTTAGCATCAAGATTTGCGAATATTTCGTCTCAAATTATTATGCCAATTTTTCACGTACTTGAAGTTGTGGATCGCGGTAGCGAGACACAACTTCAAGTGGGTGAAAATTTAAATAAGAATTTAAATGAATTAATTCAGCAGGATAAGGGTTAACCCTTACAACGCTGAAAAAATACTGTACAAAAGGTGTATAAACTATGGAGACTAAAAGGTGTAATTCAATTTGAAATCAGCATAAATATCTTAGTTAGCTCTTTCCGCTTTATTTGAATACCTATGTTATGGGTCTACGACCATTAATTTTTTTTGTCAGTGCGGGGATCGACTTTACGCGTCAGAATCTGAGGTCTATAGAGGCGTCCTATGACGTCAGATACTGACGTCTAATGTCGTTACCCCCGCTGAATGTGTTGAAGAAATTATAACGGAATATGTTTTAAATATGGGATATTTAAAAAATAATATTATTTTAGTTCATTATTTTTTTTATATTAGCGTCTTACTTTGCTATAAAAAGGATTTATAGTTACTAGAAATCATTAGGCACTCGAATAAATACCAAGGGAATATATTTTTGATATAATGCATCATTTAAATCCTTAGTATATAATTAGATTAGTGTTTTACGTTTGCTTGATTTTCTACTGATTTTTTTATTACTATAAAATAATATTTTAGTTATGTAAGATCTGTTTTCGTTCCAAGCGACAAAACAATATAAAATGATCAGCAGAATGTAATCTGTTTGTTATAATAGTAATGATTTATTTAGAATTTATCTAATTCGAATATTCACCCAAACATTTCAGATAAAACATTTGTAGAGATGCCGTATAGGATAAAGCACGAGGAACTCTACATTCTTAGCTTTGGAAAAAGCCTCGGCCTTCGGCCTCGGCCTTTTCCACAGCTAAGAATGTAGAGCTTCTCGGGCTTTATCCTATGTAATCCAAGATCATCGGGATCTTCATATCCCATTCACCTGTGGTTAACGCTAGAATTCGCGGGTCGTTTTCAAAGGGACAAAATCTTTCTCGATCTGCATTCTCAAATATTTAATAGTGTGGACAGGAAATACACGACGTTCAGCCAATGTTGGCTTGATGCCGGGCCAGCGTAGTAGAGTTTTTAACTGACTTGAAACACATCACACCATAATGAGGATCCTTCATAATCAACAGCTCGGTCACACCTGACTGATTATAGTAGCATAGGCCTACCATGATAATTGGTGTGTATTAGGTCAACAATAACTCTCCATTCCCGGCTTAGAATGTAGTGATCGGACAAAGAAAATAATGTAGTGGTGTGTTTTAATAAAGATTCATTCAATTCCCAATTACAGTGATTAGGTCAGCTAATAAAATTATTTAAAACGATGGTAGTCCTAATTATATGCATATTTCAACTTATGATTTGTCTTCCTATTGTCAGCATTTGTCTTTCAGTATTTTTCATATATTTACATCCTTGAACAAAGACGTCACGCCCTCAACGCGCTAGAATATTTGAGATAACCCACTGAGATCGAAGTGTTTTCTCAGTTTAAATCATCATCAATTAGTTAGGTCCTTCCGATTCATTTGAATACCTATGTTATGGGTCTACGGACACTCTAAATATTCTACTCTTTCAGAGCAGGGATCAACTTAACTCTTTAAGTGCTTCATTACTACTTAACATTTTCCTTTTATTTGAAGTTGGCATTGCTCACGCAATTGCCAACTTCAAATGGAAGGAAAATACCTCCTCACTTAAAAATTAAACCTGCTAAATTTCACAATGGGGGCCTTACTCAAGATTTATACATGCATATTTGTTCAATTTCTGTCAAATTTTAGTTGTGGAAAAACAGTATGAATGCGCTTAAAAGCGTCGCCCGCACTCAAAGGGTTAAGATACCAGAATCAGACGGTTATAGACGGTCTCCGCACTTAGAGGGTTTAAGTGTAGTAACTCTAAACATAAATTATATAAGCTCATAGAGCTAAATTATTTCTGCACTTGAAAATGTGTTACGGTTTCGCGGCTCTCAATGCCAAAACTGATAGAAATAAGTTATATTTGATGAAACGGAGACAAAAAAATAATGTGCCGATAAAAAAATGATAACATAGCTTTATTGTGATAGCAGCGGAATGCCGGGTTCTTGTGCTTCAAGGGTTAACTACACGATTAGACTTATACACAGCAAATACTAGACATGGACGCAACGCTGGTACAATGCTGGTACACCGTCTGCAACGCCGGCCCGACATTGAAACAACGTTGCTTGCTGAGTACGACACAGTGTCCACCACAGCGCGGGGACCGACTTTAGACGTTAGAATCTGACGTCTGTACGTAGACGTCAGATTCTGACGTTTGAGGTCGATCCTCGCACTGTAAGAAAATATTTTTAATGACCATATACCCATAACATAAAAGAGGCATAGGTATTCAAATGAAGGGGAAAGAGCTGACTCAGACATTTATGATGATTTTAAATTGAAAAAACACACCTTTTCGTCTCCATAGTTTATACAAAACCATTTCAGCGTCGTAAAGGGTTGAACCTCGCCCCCCCCCATTTATTTACTATTATTTTATTGACTTTGAGATTAATAAAATTGTGTTGATTTGATGAAATAGCCAAGTAGGATATGTCAAATTAAAGATGAGAACTACGTTGTTATATTAGATACCGCTATTTATTCGACTAATTTTATATGTGACGATGAATAAAACTTGTCTTGCCTGCTGCCGCCATAAAGGCGACAAGTTGGAGAAAGTGACATGCGATATACCAGGCCAAGGGGAGACAAGTGGACGGGAAAGATTGACAAAGCCGTCCAAATAACTCTTTCAGCGCGGGGGTAGACTTTAGACGTCAGAATCTAAATTCGGTGTGAAGGACAACCTCTGTTAACTCATGAACCACTAAATTAAATCATTTAAATTTTCACCGACTTCAAGTTGTGTCTCGCTACCGCGACCCACAACTTCAAGAGGGTGAAAATTACTCAAATTTGATTAATTCCAGACCAAACATTTACAAATCTTGGATTCTTAAACACACATTTAATTCCCAATAACAGTGATTTATTTATGATCAGGTCATACAACATATTATAAACGACTATAATCGCCCTCAGAGGCTTAAGAGTCAGCTTAGCCAAATACTCACTTGAACAACGCCAAGAGGAATGGTATGAACAAAAGACCAGGCAGGGAGCGGTGGCGTGAAGCGGTGCGTCGTCCGGTAAATATTTGAGAATAATATTGAAATATATCCACAATTCTGGTTGTTATGGGAGCATGATAACAGAGAGAGGGTAGATAAGGGAAGAGCGGGAGCTGGTCTGATCAGAACCATCACCAGGAAGATTAGAACAAGTCAAAAACACCAACATTTAAACCAGCACCATGATCTGTAAACTGATTCTAGTAGCTCTGGCATTCAACCAGGCCAGTAAGTATAAAATCAGATATAATCTAAAGTAGCTCTGGCATTCAGCCAGGCCAGTAAGTATAAAATCAGATATAGTGTAGACTAGACTTAGCATTCAACCAGGCCAGTAAGTATAAGATCAGATATAATCTAAAGTAGCTCTGGCATTCAACCAGGCCAGTAAGTATAAGATCAGATATAATCTAAAGTAGCTCTGGCATTCAACCAGGCCAGTAAGTATAAGATCAGATATAATCTAAAGTAGCTCTGGCATTCAACCAGGCCAGTAAGTATAAGATCAGATATAATCTAAAGTAGCCCTGGCATTCAACCAAGCCAGTAAGTATAAGATAAGATATAATTTAGTAGCTCTAGCATTCAACCAGGCCAGTAAGTATAAGATCAGATATAATCTAAAGTAGCTCTGACATTCAACCAAGCCAGTAAGTATAAGATAAGATATAATCTAAAGTAGCTCTGTCATTCAACCAGGCCAGTAAGTATAAAATGAGATATAGTCTAGTAGACTTAGCATTCAATTAGGCCATTAAGTATAAGAAAATATATAATCTAAAGTAGCTCTGGCATTCAGCCAGGCCAGTAAGTATAAGATCAGATATAATCTAAAGTAGCCCTGGCATTCAACCAGGCCAGTAAGTATAAGATAAGTTATAATCTAAAGTAGCTCTGGCATTCAGCCAGGCCAGTAAGTATAAGCTAAGATATAATCTAAAGTAGCTCTGGCATTCAGCCAGGCCAGTAAGTATAAGATAAGTTATAATCTAAAGTAGCTCTGGCATTCAGCCAGGCCAGTAAGTATAAGATAAGATATAATCTAGTAGCCCTGGCATTCACCCAGGCCAGTAAGTATAAGATAAGATATAATCTAAAGTAGCTCTGACATTCAGCCAGGCCAGTAAGTATAAGATAAGTTATAATCTAAAGTAGCTCTGGCATTCAACCAGGCCAGTAAGTATATGAAAAGATATAATCTAAAGTAGCTCTGGCATTCAACCAGGCCAGTAAGTATAAGATCAGATATAATCTAAAGTAGCCCTGGCATTCAACCAGGCCAGTAAGTATAAGATCAGATATAATCTAAAGTAGCCCTGCCATTCAACCAGGCCAATAAGTATAAGATAAAATATAATCTAAAGTAGCTCTGGCATTCAACCTTGCCAATAAGTATAAGATAAAATATAATCTAGTAGACTTAGCATTCAACCTGGCCAGTAAGTATAAGATAAGATATAATCTAAAGTAGCTCTGGCATTCAACCAGGCCAGTAAGTATAAGATCAGATATAATTTAAAGTAGCTCTGGCATTCAGCCAGGCCAGTAAGTATAAGATCAGATATAATCTAGTAGACTTAGCATTCAACCAGGCCAGTAAGATAAGATGAGATATAATCTAAAGTAGCCCTGGCATTCAGCCAGGCCAGTAAGATAAGATGAGATATAAGCTAAAGTAGCTCTGGCTTTCAACCAGGCCAGTAAGATAAGATGAGATATAATCTAGAAGCATTGGCATTCAACCAGGCCAGTAAGATAAGATGAGATATAATCTAGAAGCATTGGCATTCAACCAGGCCAGTAAGTATAAGATGAGATATAATCTAAAGTAGTCCTGGCATTCAACCTTGCCAGTAAGTATAAGATCAGATATAAACTAGTAGCCCTGGCATTCAACCTGGCCAATAAATATAAGATAAGATATAATCTAAAGTAGCTCTGGCATTCAACCAGGCCAGTAAGTATAAGATAAGACATAATCTAAAGTAGCTCTGGCATTCAACCAGGCCAGTAAGTATAAGATAAGATATAATCTAGTAGCCCTGGCATTCAACCAGGCCAGTAAGTATAAGATAAGATATAATCTAGTAGCTCTGGCATTCAACCGGGCCAGTAAATATAAGATCAGATATAATCTAGTAGCCCTAGCATTCAACCAGGCCAGTAAGATAAGATGAGATATAATCTAGAAGCATTGGCATTCAACCATGCCATTAAGTATAAAATAAGATATAATCTAGTAGCCCTGGCATTCAACCTGGCCAGTAAGTATAAGATAAGATATAACCGAGTAGCCATAGTTTTCAACCAGGCCAGTAAGTATAAGATAAGATATAACCGAGTAGCCATAGTTTTCAACCAGGCCAGTAAGTATAAGATAAGATATAACCGAGTAGCCATAGTTTTCAACCAGGCCAGTAAGTATAAGATAAGATATAACCGAGTAGCCATAGTTTTCAACCAGGCCAGTAAGTATAAGATAAGATATAACCGAGTAGCCATAGTTTTCAACCAGCCCAGTAAGTATAAGATAAGATATAACCGAGTAGCCATAGTTTTCAACCAGGCCAGTAAGTATAAGATAAGATATAACCGAGTAGCCATAGTTTTCAACCAGCCCAGTAAGTATAAGATCAGATATAACCGAGTAGCCATAGTTTTCAACCAGCCCAGTAAAATATGTTGTTGTCTTCCTTGTTTCAGACGCCCTGTCTACCTGTTACACCTGTAGCTCTTCTGGCACCACAGAGAGCTCCTCCAGCGGATGGAGCACAGCCCTCGTCAATGAGGTAACCAGTCGTACATCCAGCACAGGAACTGGGAACTGCATGGATCCAGGCGCCTCAGCTCCAGGAACTGTCAACTGTAACGGAACCAGATACTGCTCAAAGTCATACACTACATACACCCTGTCTGACACCGGTGAGTCGATATGGTCTATTCAACTCACTTTTCCACAATAGCATGTTATAAGAGTGTCGAAAGAGTGACAGATAGAATACGCCTAGTCCTATTATGGTATGTCTAATGACATATGGGATACTCCTAGGCCTATTATAACATGTCTAATTATGCCATAGTTAGACACACTTCCCCGTGCTGGGAGAGTCAATACATAGGTTTCACAGTGCTGCAATAAAGCAATTTTTTTGACGTCAAAATCTTACTCAATAGTCGACGCACCAAAATACATTCCTATTTATAATGGCCGAATAGGCCTACCTGCAAAATAGGTAGGACTAGATGGCATACCCTATTCAATTTAAAAGGAAAAAGCAAACTAAGCCATTTATAATGTTTTGAAATTGAAAGATTACTTGGTCTCAATGGTATATGTGAGTGGCGCGACTATATTTGGGCTGAAATTTGCTCTGGAATGCAACATTTGAACCCTTGAATTTGACAATTTTCCGAGGTAGCATCTAGAGCATATAAGTCATATAAGAAGCTGACTGTGCCAGCAGTGGTGTACTTAAATTCGGCGCCCCCCTCCTGTCTGTCGATTCCTGGATCCACCACTAATAATAATAATCATGAATATCGACATATTTATCACAGCTGTACGCCTAAGAGTTACAATTTATAGTCCGAGACATAATTATGGGTAGCACAGATTTTTCGTCGATATCTCCGTCAATTATCAACAAATTTTCATGAAATTTGGTACAGGACATTTCCAAGTCATGTGCTAACATCGGTAAAAAAATCGTAAACTGATATGCAGTAGGCCCCCTATTTCAAAAGTTGGACCATTTGACATGTGGTAAATTGAAACTATCTATTACATTAATTCTGGTCTAGCTTAGTCTAACTTTTGAAATATACAATATCATTTTTTACCGGTGTTAGGACATGACTTGGAAATAGACTGTGCAAAATTTCAAGGAAATCGGTTCAGAATTGACGGAGAAATCGACGTAAACCATGCGTGCCAGATAATTGTGTCCTAGACTATAGATAATAATGACAGGGTAAATAAGGTTGTTATGTTTTCAGACAATGATGCCGGTATGGCGGTGTACGCACGTGGATGCTGGACACCAGTTGGGGGAAACTACGCCTCTTACGAGACCGACGGATGCTGGACGCAAGATGACACTGACAACCGCTTCATCTCTGACTCAATAACTGCAGCAGCCACAGATGTCAACAGCGTCAACAGCACTCTCACTCTCGTGTACGACTCCATGGACTGGTGCCTGTGTAGTGACTTGGACAACTGTAACGCTGCCGGTCATACAATGGCCGCCGCCATGCTGGTGGCCGCCATGACGCTACTAAACTTCCTGTAAGCACCACCTGGTGAACATGTGTGTCTACAGGGCTGAGTAGTGGCATGGCCGCCGCCATGCTGGTGGCCGCCATGACACTACTCAACTTCCTGTAGACACCACCTAGTGAACATGTGTGCATACAGGACTGAGTAGTGGCATGGTGGCCGCCATGACACTACTCAACTTCCTGTAGACACCACCTGGCGAACAAGCGTGGAACCTGACGGCTGAAGATCTTTAATATAATTCTGAACTGAGAGAACATTCAAATATGTCATGTGGCCTATCTAAATTCAACGTCAAATTCTAACACCAACTGATTTTAAAAGACAGCAGCCTATCTGGATTCAACGCCAAATTCTAACACCAAATTATCTTAAGAGTTTAAAAAATGTGTGTTATTTTTCGTTGCTGTTTAACAAATTAGGTCACAAAAATCTCAAATAATTACACTATTTGTAAGCATGCATTAAATGTTCATCTAGCTTGTGATGAGGTGTATTATGAGATATTATGATGTGAATCAAGGGAGAGTGAAGGCCTTATGACTGTCGTGACGTCAACATGATGAAGGCTCCACTCCACTGAGTGTCAGAATAACATCATAATGAACACTTAACATATCAGGCAGCTCTGAGCTCAGTGATCCCACTTGTAGTCAGTTTTAACTTGATAAGCGATCTGTGATAATGTGTTACCTAAATCTAGTTTGTCTCTGCTCCCAGCAGACAGCAGACGTTCTAATGTTGGGCGAACACTAGGCCAGCGTTGCAGACGGTGGCCCAGCATAGACCCAGCATTAGGAAAACGTCGCATGTTTTTTGGGAAGTCCTTCTTAATATTGATGCTAAATACTAGCCTTGAACAATGGCACTGTTTGCAAACCAAATAACATAAAACCCCGTCCGACGTTAGTAAAGTGCTGGGTGAGCATTGTAAACGCCCACCCAACATTGACCCAGCGTTGTTGTACGTTTTTTGTGACGCTGCAAATTCTGTTATTTCCCCAATTTACCTTGCTGACGCTGAAGGTGACCTCTGGTATATGTATGAATGGTAAAGTATGCCTTATGACGGTGTTTGAAGACCTGAGGGCTTAAAGGGTTAGATGGGTGACCAACTAGGTCATATAGAGAGAACATATAGGTCATTAGGGGTCATCCTAAGGGTCATGAGAGGTCACTTAATGGAGGGAGCGTTCAATATAACTTCTGTGATAATAATGTGATAGCCCACTGGGCACACAAACTTATTGCGACGTCGTAATAAGTCGCAATAACGACCTTACTGCGACGTCGCAATAAGTTCGTGTGCCCAGTGGGAACACTTGTGATAATATTACTATACGGTTGGCATTGGTGGCGCTTTTATAATAAATACATAATTATATATTTGTTTTAATAGTGTGATTATCTCCTATGCTCGACCGTAAACCATGATTGAGATTATATTAACAGTATCAATATACAGTATATTGCACGTGGAGGTTAACATAATTCCACTGGAATATAACGATATCCCATCGTATTATGTACGGTAAACGTTGAACTTATAAAAGTCTGGAGATTTAACTCTGGACCAAAATCAGCATCAATGTTTGCGGCAAACAATATGATAGAATACGGGACTATGCACTGGTAATTGTTATTGTATGTGTTATAATTATGTGTATGTGTTTGTCCAAGGAAACTGAATATATATTTGTATTTAGTTTGCCTGATGTGTGTTAAATACGACGTTATTACGACGTTGAACCAACGTCGCAATAACGTCGTGTGCCTAGTGAGTTGTTAAGCATGTTTATAATTTGTTAAAAACCTGAGAAACAAGATGGCGGAAAAGTCCTTGACGACGAATCTCTGGCGGAAATATGATTTAGGGAGATTAAAACTAGAAGTGTTTTCTGTTCGGGATATGATTTTTAATTTGACAGTTAAATTCAAACACTTCTTTATATAATTTAGCAGAGTTTTATCGACGGACTGATTTGCAAATGAAGTTAACTCGGTTTTTGTTGTTGTTATTGTTTTGTTTAATAAAGTTGATTATTCACTTGATGTTTTCTCTTCATCTTTATCCTTTTTATGGTATCCGAAAAAAGTTAAAAATGACCATATAATGACACAAAATTACGAAGCACACATGACATAACCATCCCCTCCCCCTCCCCGCTCAGGGTCTAAAAACGAAACACGACCTTATTTGGATCAAAATATGCCATAGGATGCCCTTTCCCCCGGTGATTATTACATGCACTATATTTGTTTTTAATGACGCGTAAGGTAATCTCAGCCTGGAGTAGAGGTTTCTTCGATTTCTCTGCGAATACTTCATGAATATTGATGCAATTTTGCACACATTGTTCTGCATTCATCCCCAACACACTAAACAAATTCATAGATGTAAAAAGTTAAAAAGTTGTCTTCATAATATGTAATGACATTAGAAAATATACATGTTTTAAGGAGCAAAATGATATCACCTGCCAAATGGTCTTACTTCGAAAAAAAGGCAATGAAATTCCGCCCAAATTTTCATGGAAGGTGGAAATATGATTGGACAACCCCCCCCCCCCACTAATATTTTAAATAGCTATGAAAACTGAATAAGGTTTCTCTTAGCATAATTTTATGATTTATAGACATCGTTAACGATAACGATATCATTTATAGACACCGTTACATTTTGATCAACGAAGTCGCTGTCTTTAATGACTGCTAGCTAATGTTAGGTTTACCGTTTTAGAAACGTTGCAATTTGTAGGCGATCGAAATTGCCAAAATATCGGTAACTGCCCTAGTACATTTAACCCCTTTAGATGTCAGAATCTGACTTCTGCAGATTTCAGATTATGACGTCCAAAGTCGATCTCCGTACTGAACGAATTACAACCTTATACTGCCGTAGACCCATAAAATAGACCTGTATACAAATGAAGCAGAAAGAGCTAACCAAGACATTTTGTGATCATTTCAAATTCACAAACAACCTTTTTTTATTAACATATTTCATCGTTGTAGGTGTTAACACATTTTTTCCAAAATTCTGGATCTGCAGCTTAGTTCCATAGTCGGTTTCACATTAACCGTGGTGAAGGATTTTCGCCGATTTCTCACTCAATTCTCATCCAATTCTGTGAAACGCAGTGACGTCACTCGGTGAAAACAAGGTTATATAACACCTATACTATACTTCATTGTATTAGCCAGCTCGGTGAAAACAAAGAAGGTCACGGTCATTGAGTTTCACAGAATTGTTATGGAAAATATCGTGTTGATTAAAAGTTAGTCTATTTAACATGCAGTAAGACATAATAATGTCGCCCGCTATAAAACCATTAGCTTCGTCTCAGAATTTAACTACATATCAAATGGTCTAACTTCTGACATACTTATCAAAACTACACGAAATTTTCATTGTGTAGTCACGACGTAAATGAAAAATAGTGTGTGTGTGAAATTTCATGAAAATTGGTTGAGAATTGCCTGAGTTATCCGCAAAATTCATTCACCATGGTTGATGAATTTGCTGTAAATCTGACTAAAGTATAAATGTACTTTGACCCACAAACCGCTAATTGAATCATTTAAATTTTCACCCACTTGAAGTTGTGTCTTGCTACCGCGATCTACAACTTCAAGTGGGTGAAAATTACTGATATTTGTTTTAATTTTGCACCAAATATTTGCAAATGTTGCTGTTCAAACACACATTTTGTTCCGAATAACTGCGATTCCAACGGCTAATAAAACGGATTAAAAATGGCTATCGTCGCGCTTAGCCTTAGTTATATCTACAAAGAGTATCGGGTGGTTGGTCTATTCTTGGATTCGTAAAGATTCGTCCACTTAATTCGCGTACAAGCAACATTTTATTTACAAACAGTATCGGGTGGTTCGTGTATTCTTAGATTCGTAATGATGCGTCCATTTGACGGTTTAATTCGCGTACAAACAACATTTTATATTTTAATAAAAGAGTCATAATTGCGGTAACAGTGATACTTTTATTTTAAAATTTAGGTAAGAAGATCTTATCATGTCTCCTACATAGGACAACAAAGTAAACAACTGAACATAAAAGACAGCCAGCAGAAAACAAAGACATAGTTGATACTCCATTTTATTTTATTAATCACTAACAAGCAAACTGAGTAAATGTCATAACGAATAAGTGAGACGTCGAAACTCTGCTTATTCATTTGAATAAATTAACTGTTTATTAGAATTTAATATGCAACTAGCAGAAACAATTTTATGCTATTTAACCCTTTCAGCCCTCACAATGCATCAAATCATCTTTTTAAATCCCTGAAAACAGACTTAATTTTCCTACAACCAAGGGTTTCAGAATGAAAATTTCCATGAAACTGCTTTTCCAATATGTGGCAATTTTCTTTAATTTTTCACCCACTTCAAGTCATCTTCATCCACTACAAGTCGAGAATTGCGACAGCAATTCGCGGCTTGTAGTGGATGACGATGACAATGGTAAATTCAGGCTTGAAAAGGTTAATCAGCTGAAATTCCATGTTCACCAGCAGGCCTTCGCAAATGAATTTATCGGCATCATCTTTCTCAGGTTTTCGTAAAGCAGTAGGCCTATAGTACATGCGCAGGTTAAAATTGAAGTTGTTTAACAATGGGAATATAATACATATTTCAAAGTAGGCCTTCCTAAGTTTATATAGATTTCATCATTACATTATTGAGGAAATATAATACATATGTCAAATTAGGCCTTCCTAAGTATATTTTAAATAAGGCCTTCCTAAATTTATTCAGATTTCATCATTACATTGTTGAGGAAATATAATACATATTTCAAATTAGGCCTTCCTAAGTATTTTTTAAATAAGGCCTTCCTAAGTTCATTCAGATTTCACCATTACTTTATTGAGGAAATGTGATACATATTTTAAATAAGGCCTTCGTAAGTTTATTCAGATTTCACCATTACATTATTGAGCAGAGTTATTGAGATTATCAGCTGTCAGGTTCTAGCTCTATTCGCCAGGTGGTGTCTACAGCAAGTTGAGTGTAAGGTCGTGCATGTCGCAGCCATTACACCACTAAACCCCGTAGACACACATGGTCTCAGCACCAAAAATAAGTAGAAATCCAAGCAGGTGTCTACTACACAATTTTTTTATATAGGCATACAGCTGGTCCCGCCATATGTGAATTAAAAAAATACAAGTAGTTTATAATTATGTGGATATTTAGTGATCACACATTATTTCCTGTATGCAGGATATGACATATTTATAGACTGTTTCATGATAGTCTCGCAGGGATAGAGTGGTTGAAAAGGATGTGTGTTTGGTCTGTGACAGCGGGTACGATTCTTGTAGAAAGGTGGTGACATTTCCACATGCTAGAGGGGCATAGTTCAACATTTATTAGGGTAGCATACCCATATCGAACATGTTTTTGAATAAGGAAATATCAGGCTTTATCATGATATGTGACGATAGATAAGGGGGAGGGGGGGGGGGCTGAAAGAATTAAAATCAGACTGTAAATTTGAGCCAATTTAAATGTGTTGCAATGGGCTGGAGCTTAGGATAGTGAGATCACATGTTCACTAGGTGGTGCTTACAAGAAGTTAAGAAGCGTCATGACGGCCACCAGCATGGCGGCGGACATGACACTACTCAGCCCTGCATGCACACATGCTCACCAGGTGGTGCTTACAGGAAGTTGAGTAGCGTCATGGCGGCCACCAGCATGGCGGCGGCCATGACACTACTCAGCCCTGTATGCACACATGTTCACCAGGTGGTGCTTACAGGAAGTTGAGTAGTGTCATGGCGGCCACCAGCATGGCGGCGGCCATGACACTTGATACTAGGTGGTGCTTACAGGAATTTGTGTAGTGTCATGGCGGCCACCAGCATGGCGGCGGCCATGACACTACTCAGTTCTGTATGCACAAATGTTCACTAGGTGGTGCTTACAGGAAGTTGAGTAGTGTCATGGCGACCACCAGCATGGCGGCGGCCATTGTATGACCGGCAGCGTTACAGTTGTCCTCACTACACAGACAGAGAGTGATGCCTTCATAAGCTACAGAGACAGACGTGTGGCTAGTGGTGTCAGCAGCCGCTGCGGCCAGTTCGCCGTTAATGTAGGGGTTGTGGGTGTCCCCCTCATACCAGCATCCATCCACCTCATACTCAGCCACTATGCCCCCCTGCAGTAACAGGCAGCCTCGGAAGACAGAGTGCATTGTCACGGAAGTACCTGAAAATAAAACACAGAGACATTCACCCAGTGATAGTTTAATGCTGAACGTCACACACTAATTTTACTTGTAAAATAAACATAACTATTCTACATTAAAGTGGCACAATCAGATCAAGGCAAAATCATCATTTTTATTTCGGCTCATTGATGTATCCATAATATGTCAACATACCCATAGACTAAAGTTGCATAATATTTTAAATGTTTTTAAATTTTGTGGTAAATAATTAAACACGGGAATGACTGAATTGGGGATTTTAATACGTATGTTATGGGTCTACGGCCATTAGAAATATTTTAAATCTTTCAGCTCGGGGATCGACTTTAGACGTCAGAATCTGATGTCTAAAGTCGATCCCCTCGATTGTCATATGATTTTAACAAATTAACAATGTTGTATATAGATGTACATATCTCTCTTATTTCTATGACAAATAAGTCTGGATTGACTTTCTTTTTGTCAATAAAATATCTGTCTGTCTGTGTCTGGTGGTCGTCGCAAAGTGATGCTTAGGCATGTGAAAATCAGTTGGGAATTGACTGAGAATGTAATATCGATTATATAAGTTCTAATTCCAGTCAGCTGTTATCACTGCTGACTATATGAGCTACTTACTGCCGTCGGTAAGTGTGTAGGTTGTATAGCTCTTGAAACATAGAGTGGTTCCATTGCAGGAGAAAAAATCAGGGGCCGATAACTCAGGCTGTAAACAGTTTCCGGTTCCGATGCTTCCCAGACGTGACGTCACCTCTGCCAACAATGCTGCTGTAAAGCTGTAGCTGTCAGTGGTGGTGTCAGACGAACACACATAGCAGTAAGTGAGGCAACCTGGAACATGAGCAATAAGAACACACATAGCAAGATATAAAGCAGCCTGGAGCATGATCAATAAGAACACACATAGCAGGAAGTGAGGCAACCTGGAACATGATCTATAAGAACACACATAGCAGGAAGTGAGGCAACCTGGAACAAGACGAACACACATAGCAGGATGTGAGGCAACCTGGAACATGACGAACACACATAGCAGGATGTGAGGCAACCTGGAACATGACAGACACACATGGCAGGCTGTGAGGCAACCCGGAACATGGCGAACACACATAGCAGGATGTGAGGCAACCTGGAACATGATCAATAAGAACGCACATAGCAGGATGTGAGGCAACCTGGAACATGACGAACACACATAGCAGGATGTGAGGCAACCTGGAACATGATCAATAAGAACACACATAGCAGGATGTGAGGCAACCTGGAACAAGACGAACACACATAGCAGGATGTGAGGCAACCTGGAACATGATCAATAAGAACACACATAGCAGGATGTGAGGCAACCTGGAACATGACGAACACACATAGCAGGATGTGAGGCAACCTGGAACATGACAGACACACATGGCAGGCTGTGAGGCAACCCGGAACATGGCGAACACACATAGCAGGATGTGATGCAACCTGGAACATGATCAATAAGAACGCACATAGCAGGATGTGAGGCAACCTGGAACATGACGAACACACATAGCAGGATGTGAGGCAACCTGGAACATGATCAATAAGAACACACATAGCAGGATGTGAGGCAACCTGGAACATGACGAACACACATAGCAGGCTGTGAGGCAACCTGGAACATGGCGAACACACATGGCAGGATGTGAGGCAACCTGGAATATGACGAACACACATAGCAGGATGTGAGGCAACATGGAACAAGACGAACACACATAGCAGGATGTGAGGCAACCTGGAACATGACGAACACACATAGCAGGATGTGAGGCAACCTGGAACAAGACGAACACACATAGCAGGATGTGAGGCAACCTGGAACATGACGAACACACATAGCAGGATGTGAGGCAACTGGAGCATGACAGACACACATAGCAGGCTGTGAGGCAACCTAGAACATGACCAACACACATAGCAGGATGTGAGGCAACCTGGACCATGACTAACACACATAGCAGGATGTGAGGCAACCCGGAACATGGCGAACACACATAGCAGGATGTGAGGCAACCTGGAACAAGACGAGCACACATAGCAGGATGTGAGGCAATTGGAATATGATCAATAAGAACACACATAGCAGGGAGTGAGGCAACCTGGAACAAGACGAACACACATAGCAGGATGTGAGGCAACCTGAAACAAGACGAACACACATAGCAGGAAGTGAGGCAATCTGGAACAAGACGAACACACATAGCAGGATGTGAGGCAACTGGAACATGATCAATAAGAACGCACATAGCAGGAAGTGAGGCAACCTGGAACATGACGAACACACATAGCAGGATGTGAGGCAACTGGAACATGATCAATAAGAACGCACATAGCAGGAAGTGAGGCAACCTGGAACATGACGAACACACATAGCAGGATGTGAGGCAACCTGGAACATGACGAACACACATAGCAGGAAGTGAGGCGACCTGGAACATGATCAATAAGAACGCACATAGCAGGAAGTGAGGCAACCTGGAACATGACGAACACACATAGCAGGAAGTGAGGCGACCTGGAACATGATCAATAAGAACACACATAGCAGGATGTGAGGCAACCTGGAACATGACGAACACACATAGCAGAATGTGAGGCAACTGGAACATGATCAATAAGAACACACATAGCAGGATGTGAGGCAATCTGGAACAAGACAAACACACATAGCAGGATGTGAGGCAACCTGGAACATGACGAACACACATAGCAGGATGTGAGGCAACTGGAACATGATCAATAAGAACGCACATAGCAGGAAGTGAGGCAACCTGGAACATGACGAACACACATAGCAGGAAGTGAGGCGACCTGGAACATGATCAATAAGAACGCACATAGCAGGATGTGAGGCAACCTGGAACAAGACGAACACACATAGCAGGATGTGAGGCAACCTGGAACAAGACGAACACACATAGCAGGATGTGAGGCAACCTGGAACAAGACGAACACACATAGCAGGATGTGAGGCAACCTGGAACATGACGAACACACATAGCAGGATGTGAGGCAACCTGGAACATGACGAACACACATAGCAGGATGTGAGGCAACCTGGAACAAGACGAACACACATAGCAGGATGTGAGGCAACCTGGAACATGACGAACACACATAGCAGGATGTGAGGCAACCTGGAACATGACGAACACACATAGCAGGATGTGAGGCAACCTGGAACAAGACGAACACACATAGCAGGATATGAGGCAACTGGAACATGGCGAACACACATAGCAGGAAGTGAGGCGACCTGGAACATGATCAATAAGAACGCACATAGCAGGATATGAGGCAACCTGGAACAAGTCGAACACACATAGCAGGAAGTGAGGCAACCTGGAACATGATCAATAAGAACACACATATCAAGATGTGAGGCAACCTGGAACAAGACGAACACACATAGCAAGATGTGAGGCAACTGGAACATGATCAATAAGAACATGACGAACACACATAGCAAGTAGTGAGGCAACCTGGAACATGACGAGCACACATAGCAGGTAGTGAGGCAACCTGGAACATGACTAACACACATATCAGGATGTGAGGCAACCTGGAACATGACGAACACACATAGCAGGATGTGAGGCAACCTGGAACATGATCAATAAGAACACACATAGCAGGATGTGAGGCAACCTGGAACAAGACGAACACACATAGCAGGATGTGAGGCGACCTGGAACAAGACGAACACACATAGCAGGATATAAGGCGACCTGGAACATGACGAACACACATTGCAGAATATGAGGCGACCTGGAACTTGACGAACACACATAGCAGGATATGAGGCGACCTGGAACATGACGAACACACATTGCAGGATGTGAGGCAACCCGGAACATGGCGAACACACATAGCAGGATGTGAGGCAACCTAGAACATGACGAACACACATGGCAAGTAGTGAGGCAACCTGGAACATGACGAACACACATAGCAAGTAGTGAGGCAACCTGGAACATGACCAACACACATAGCAGGATGTGAGGCAACTGGAACATGACGAACACACATAGCAGGATGTGAGGCAACCTGGAACATGACGAACACACATAGCAGGATGTGAGGCAACCTGGAACATGACAAACACACATAGCAGGATGTGAGGCAACCTGGAACATGATCTATAAGAACACACATAGCAGGATGTGAGGCAACCTGAAACATGACGAACACACATAGCAGGATGTTAGGCAACCTGGAACAAGACGAACACACATAGCAGGATGTGAGGCAACCTGGAACATGACGAACACACATAGCAGAATGTGAGGCAACCTGGAACATGACGGACACACATAGCAGGATGTGAGGCAACCTGGAACATGACGAACACACATAGCAGGATGTGAGGCAACCTGGAACATGACGAACACACATAGCAGGATGTGAGGCAACCTGGAACAAGACGAACACACATAGCAGGATGTGAGGCAACCTGGAACATGACGAACACACATAGCAGGATGTGAGGCAACCTGGAACATGACGAACACACATAGCAGGATGTGAGGCAACCTGGAACATGACGAACACACATAGCAGGATGTGAGGCAATCTGGAACATGATCTATAAGAACACACATAGCAGGATGTGAGGCAACCTGGAACATGACGAACACACATAGCAGAATGTGAGGCAACCTGGAACATGACGAACACACATAGCAGGATGTGAGGCAACTTGGAACAAGACGAACACACATAGCAGGATGTGAGGCAACCTGGAACATGACGAACACACATATCAGGATGTGAGGCAACCTGGAATATGACGAACACACATAGCAGGATGTGAGGCAATCTGGAACATGATCTATAAGAACACACATAGCAGGATGTGAGGCAACCTGGAACATGACGAGCACACATAGCAGAATGTGAGGCAACTTGGAACATGACGAACACACATAGCAGGATGTGAGGCAACCTGGAACATGATCTATAAGAACACATATACAAACGAACATACATAGTTGGTTGGAAGGCAAACTGGAACATGATCGTCAAGATACTCACTAACCCCGTGACTTATCAGGACTACTAGAATCAGATACTCACTAACCCCGTGACTTATCAGGACTACTAGAATCAGATACTCACTGACCCCGTGACTTATCAGGACTACTAGAATCAGATACTCACTAACCCCGTGACTTATCAGGACTACTAGAATCAGATACTCACTAACCCCGTGACTTATCAGGACTACTAGAATCATATAACCCCGTGACTTATCAGGACTACTAGAATCAGATACTCACTAACCCCGTGACTTATTAGGACTACTAGAATCAGATACTCACTAACCCCGTGACTTATTAGGACTACTAGAATCAGATACTCACTAACCCCGTGACTTATTAGGACTACTAGAATCAGATACTCACTAACCCCGTGACTTATTAGGACTACTAGAATCAGATACTCACTGGCCCCGTGACTTATCAGGACTACTAGAATCATATACTCACTGGCCCCGTGACTTATCAGGACTACTAGAATCAGATACTCACTAACCCCGTGACTTATTAGGACTACTAGAATCAGATACTCACTAACCCCGTGACTTATCAGGACTACTAGAATCATATACTCACTGGCCCCGTGACTTATCAGGACTACTAGAATCAGATACTCACTAACCCCGTGACTTATCAGGACTACTAGAATCAGATACTCACTGGCCCCGTGACTTATCAGGACTACTAGAATCAGATACTCACTGGCCCCGTGACTTATCAGGACTACTAGAATCAGATACTCACTAACCCCGTGACTTATCAGGACTACTAGAATCAGATACTCACTAACCCCGTGACTTATCAGGACTACTAGAATCATATACTCACTGGCCCCGTGACTTATCAGGACTACTAGAATCAGATACTCACTAACCCCGTGACTTATCAGGACTACTAGAATCAGATACTCACTGGCCCCGTGACTTATCAGGACTACTAGAATCAGATACTCACTGGCCCCGTGACTTATCAGGACTACTAGAATCAGATACTCACTAACCCCGTGACTTATCAGGACTACTAGAATCAGATACTCACTGGCCCCGTGACTTATCAGGACTACTAGAATCAGATACTCACTGGCCCCGTGACTTATCAGGACTACTAGAATCAGATACTCACTGGCCCCGTGACTTATCAGGACTACTAGAATCAGATACTCACTGGCCCCGTGACTTATCAGGACTACTAGAATCAGATACTCACTGGCCCCGTGACTTATTAGGACTACTAGAATCAGATACTCACTAACCCCGTGACTTATCAGGACTACTAGAATCAGATACTCACTAACCCCGTGACTTATCAGGACTACTAGAATCAGATACTCACTGGCCCCGTGACTTATCAGGACTACTAGAATCAGATACTCACTAACCCCGTGACTTATCAGGACTACTAGAATCAGATACTCACTGCCCGTGACTCATTAGGACTACTAGAATCAGATAATCACTGGCCCGTGACTTATTAGGACTACTAGAATCAGATACTCACTGACCCCGTGACTTATTAGGACTACTGGAATTAAATACTCAATAGCCCCGTGACTTATTAGGACTACTAGAATCAGATACTTACTGGCCCCGTGACTTATTAGGACTACTGGAATTAAATACTCAATAGCCCCGTGACTTATTAGGACTACTAGAATCAGATACTCACTGGCCCCGTGACTTATTAGGACTACTGGAATTAAATACTCAATAGCCCCGTGACTTATTAGGACTACTAGAATCAGATACTCACTGGCCCCGTGACTTATTAGGACTACTAGAATCAGATAATCACTGGCCCGTGACTTATTAGGACTACTAGAATCAGATACTCACTGACCCCGTGACTTATTAGGACTACTGAAATTAAATACTCAATAGCCCCGTGACTTATTAGGACTACTAGAATCAGATAATCACTGGCCCGTGACTTATTAATACTACTAGAATCAGATACTCACTTGCCCCGTGACTTATTAGGACTACTGGAATTAAATACTCAATAGCCCCGTGACTTATTAGGACTACTAGTATCAGATAATCACTGCCCCGTGACTTATTAGGACTACTAGAATCAGATACTCACTGGCCCGTGACTTATTAGGACTACTAGAATCAGATACTCACTGACCCCGTGACTTATTAGGACTACTGGAATTAAATACTCAATAGCCCCGTGACTTATTAGGACTACTAGAATCAGATACTCACTGGCCCCGTGACTTATTATGACTACTAGAATCAGATAATCACTGGCCCGTGACTTATTAGGACTACTAGAATCAGATACTCACTTGCCCCGTGACTTATTAGGACTACTGGAATTAAATACTCAATAGCCCCGTGACTTATTAGGACTACTAGTATCAGATACTTACTGGCCCCGTGACTTATTAGGACTACTAGAATCAGATACTCACTGGCCCTGTGACTTATTAGGACTACTAGAATCAATTGGCTGATCATGGTAATGTCTGATGCTCCAACGTCGATAAATCCTCTCTGGATAGATGTGAACCCACTGCCGCTGGCTACTGTTGCGTATGCCTTATCAACCAGTTCAGTGTTGACATGTTTCTATGCCAACTACTAACCTTTTAACCCCCAGGCACTGATGTCTACTATAGTCTTTTTTAGCTTTTGTATTACTACCAGTGTGACCAGTGTAACCCTTTCAGTGCAGAACCGACTTTATACGTCAGAATCTGACGTCTATAGACGTCAGATTCTTACGTCTAAAGTCGATCCCTGCACTAAAAAAGTAAAAATATTTATAATGGCCGTAGACCCATAACATATGTATTCAAATGAAGCGGAAAGAGCTGATTAAGACATTTATGGCGATTTTAATTTGAAAACAACCCTTTGATCTCTTGGTTTTTATAAATATATCAGCGCTTCAAGGGTTAAAAAGAAATCTGTCAACCCTTTAAACCCTCAGGACGCATTAAAGTTTCATTTGGATCTCGGAAGAATCACCTAATTTCCTACAAACTTCAGGTCATTTCATCCACTGCAAGTCGAGAATTGCGACAGCAATTCGCGGCTTGTAGTGGATGAAGATGACAATGGTAAATTCAGGCTTCAAAGGGTTATATACGCGCTACAGCGTGATACGTTGTGAGGTATATTTAACAAATAGCAAACATTTTCACCCAAGTGAAGGTATGGATTCCGGCTGAGAGACAACTTCAAGAGACTGAAAATTTAAGATCAACAGATCGGAAGATTCAAAAGACCTTGATCAAATATTGCTGAAACCAGGAAGTTTGATTAACCATATGTTTATACAATGTTGGTTCAATGTCGGGCCAGCGTCGCAGTCGTTTGTCCGACATTTAATAAGCATTATATATCATATCTTATATTACGTAACGATATATTTGCTTCCAGTTACACAAGCTGACAGTCACAAAATGTGTAAATATGTATCTTCTTTTCATCGACTAGATTTCTGCTTATCAAATAAGCCCGTACTTTATCAATACAACTAGGAAGTTGTTTTAGATTAACCATATTTTCTTACAAGGAAGGTCGTTTTAATGTTGTGCCAGCGTCGCAGACGGTGAACCAACATTAAACTGACGTTGTATATGCCATTTTGTCTTTTTATAACGATATATTTGCTTGGAGTTACTCAACTGCTCAGTGGCAGGATGAGTAAACATGTCTTCTTTCACATAGAGTGGATTTACCCCCCCCCCCCCGGCCGGATTAGCGATCTCCTGCAGAGTTTATCAAATACATTATAAAAAAACAGAGACCCGTTTACCATAGTTAAATAATATCAAGCCTTAGATTACTGAAATGTACCAAACATTATCCTGCTCAGCTAATTTATTTAAATTTTCACCCACTTGAAACTGTGTGTCGCTTCTGCGACCCACAACTTCAAGTGGATGAAAATTAGTTTAATTTGAGCACAAATGTTTACAAATCCGGATGGTTAGACAGACATTTCATTCCCAATAACAGTGATTTGGGCGACAAGTAAAACAGAATAAAAACGACAGTAGTCGTGATATAAAGGATAAAGGTTAGTGAGACCAAAAAGACTAAGATCTTGTTCGACAGTCGTTTTTAACCCTTAAAGCGCTTAAATAATTTGTAAAAAAAACTTAACCCGCTGTAGCCGTTTTTAACCTTTAAAGCGCTGAAATAATTTGTGAAAAAAACTTTAAAAAAAAACAACCAAAATTTTCCAGGGGGGCTTACAGCGCCCCCCAAACCGCCAGCTGCTTTTATGGCTCGCTGCGCTCGCCAATAGGTCCACATCGGGAAATTACGCACCCCCCCCCCCCGCAACAAGATCAGCCTACGGCCCTGATCCCTGATTTCTAATTATTGACAACCATGTCAAAAATAGGAAATGCGGGAATATCTAGCCTAACTGGTGAATGTGCAGCACAAAAATTATAAAAATTTGCAGTTCTAATCTATGTACATGTTCACATCATATGGTCATATAAAGAATCCGAAATAAAATCACCGATTTTTTGATGATTTTAGCCTGGGCCAGTCCCTTTAAAGGAAGAAAGCAGTCAGTTGTTATTAATGAAACATTGTCATCTCCTGTTGATGTACTGTGTGGTGTTCTACAAGGCTCGGTACTTGGTCCAAATTACAATTTATACACTGCCTATTACTGACATTGCCCGTAAATACAATCTATATGCAGAAGGAGCAGTTTTAATGTAATATTTTTGTTTGTTTACTTATTTTTACTAACATATCACATTTAATAAAAAATATCATACAATGATATAGGCCTGTGTCTCACTTCGCACTTGAATGGTCCATCCAGCGATAGCTTAGGTCAACAAGACTATAACTCATAAAATTTGGAATTTGATATAATGTAATATAATTGGGAAAGTTAAATTCACGGTGAAGTGTGAATTGAAATATAAAGAATCACCGCAACTCAGAACAAGAGGCCCAGGGGCCTTGAAACTTGTCAACAGCATTGCAAAATATCAGCTACAGGTGTGTCAGAGAATGTATATTTATGCTCTAAATTGCATTATCATGGAAATAAAATATGTATGGCCGGTAGTATATATTTATATCTCATCCATCATTGGAATTTATAATATATGTTCGATTCCCATCATACATTTTGCTGATTTTACACACATTCTAAAGAAGGCCCACTGCACGTAATGAAAAATGCTTGACAAAAAATCATTTTTACAGGACTACAATGTAAAAATTATGTACATACAAGAGTAGATGTGCAATTATTATTTATTCTGGGTCTTTTAATAGGCCCCAGGCAGTTAGAAATTTTCACGAAGTCTTTATTCTTCAATTTCAATTCCTCTGCCTCAAATAGGCCTAACAAAATCGTCACGGAGTTGTAAAATATCAACTTTTAATGTTTCTTACTCAGCCGTGAAATCTACAGCAGCCCTAATCCATCATTATCACATGTAACCGTAATGCACTTTTACTACACCCTCTTACGTAATGCAAATTACGAAAATCACAATACTAACAGTAGATCGATCCAAGGATAAAGACCTATGCAGGCTTTCTCAACTCACACGATCTTTGCTGCGATGTTATGTAATGTTATCAGGCAAACGTCGAGTCAGGTGTTAGTTGGCTTTATCAAATGTAATGAATGGGGTTTTATGCCACATTTGTTCACATATAGGCTAAACTGGGTCAGAAGAACCTCCTGAGGAAGTGACACTGCCCTCCAGACACATGATTTGAAATTAAGCCCTGTTGGTCTGCGGCCAAGCACGTTATCTCTCGGTCATGTAGGCTGCCCACAATATTCAATCTTTACGATTGAGCAGGAAGGAAACATTTTGTTCTTTTAAACTTGGAATGCCAAAGCAGGAGACGAATCTGCGATCTCTGACTTTCCAAGCAGGCACCAGGCCCCCGCTTTTTGGTATTGTTGTTACATATATACAAACACATTACCTGATTACTGATATCAAGATGATGTGCTATGTATTCTTGCTTGTATATATAAGCTGATTAGCAAAACGGTTCCAATTATTGATGTTTATGACAATGATGATGTACTATATTGGTGTAAATATATATATATATTTTTACATATGTGTCGTTAAAACTCACTTATGTAGCACAGAAGCAATTGACAATGTAGGACTATATAATGATGTGGTCGTTCGTGCATATAATACAGATGTTTTAGTTATTAGGGGATGACAATATTATATCATCAAGTGACGAGACAGACAGTTCAAGTGACGATAATTTATTATTTCACTAATTTAAAACATCAAAATATGATTTAACTTTAATAGTTGTCTTAAACTCAATATTATTTATAACTGACATATTGGATACTTTATGCTTTGGTCAGAAGGCCCGTTCGTCAGAAGGCCCGCTAGTCAGAAAGTCAGATAATATTTACTTGTGCCAGTAACAACGTCTAGCACTTGCATAAGGGTTGCGTTATTAATAGGCCACTCATCATGTTTTTAAACCTAATGTTGCTGACGTAATTCCCAGCTTCAAATGAATGAAAACTACCCATAATAATCGGATCAAGTGGTTATTGCCAAGCTGTCTGTAAATAACAGTCAATTTTCTACATATAGGAACAATATAGTATGATAATAATACATGTAATTGCATATCGTCTGCAGCAATGTACACTCCATGTCTTTGAACAGGTTGGAACATTGTAGATATGAACAAGCAATACCATCAACAAACTGCTTCAAACGCGAATAGGCCTACCTAAATTTTGAAACTTGCTTAGAAAAAATGGTCGAGATAACAAGATACTGCTAATAGATTATAATGAGATTCAAATTTTACGCTGGTCTTAATTAGCACGGTAATAATATATACTGCAATCACATTATATAATAGTTCTCCCGTGCTTAGGTAAACTTCACAATTGAAAAATCTTGTGGGGTTTTCTCATGACACACTTTTCACACCTAATTCATTAAAGTTTATATATAGGCCTATGCAAAAAAGCATAGTGCTAAAAAAATAAAGCGCACTCATTGATGAAAATAACCCAGCCAAGTAACCAACCAGTCATCAATAATGCTAGCTTTCAATATAAATGTACGAACTACGAACCATCGTAATTTTTTTTCAAGATCATATCCAGATCATATCGACTTATTACCAACTAATAGTCGAACGTATATACTTATGTCCCAGAGACGCAACATTTGATCTATATGGATTTTACTCTCAGCTGTGCAGTTTATTTGCGTATAATTTTTTCACAATTTAATTTTCATGGCTATTTTTCTCTTTCAAAATATTTATTAAATTACCGATTTTTTTGAAAAACTCGTATGGACTCCGTCAGCATTTTTTAGGTATCCTTGAGTAATTATTTTATGCACAACTCTCAATATTGCTTTATCAATAGATGGACAACAAACGTTTCAATCAAAATAATATAGTCCCCCTTCTCCACATGCCCAGATATCAAATGCAGCGTCCCCTAGAATTGTTCAATGCCTAATGAACAAATTCTGGCTTAAAGGTCCTTCTGAAAAAAAAGCTTAACTGATTTTCTGACTATCGGGCCTTCTGACTATCGGGCCTTCTGACTAACGGGCCTTCTGACTAATGGGCCTTCTGACCAACTGACCTTTTGACTAAAGGGCCTTCTGACTAGCGGGCCTTCTGATTAAAAAGGTGTCACCGTTCACCCCAACCTCACATCATGATACATGATTAATTTCATCAACGGTTTGCTCCGTTTTTAACATATTACAGTCACTTAATTTACCATTAATTTTGCAGAAATTGAACAAACTACTATTTTACCCCGATCTTTAAAGTAGGTTTTGTACAGGCTTTGGCATTTAAGTATTGTCTATTCTGACGCACTATATATCCGAGAATATCATGCCATTGAGATTTTTTATGCACAGATTATGCTAATTAGGCCTAAATCTGTAATTAGCACCAATAAAACCCTTTCTTAAGCTCCTTAAGTACAGGATTTAACACTTAAGAACGATGACCAAGCTCTACCACCAAGCACCTTGTCTGTGCCATTGTCTTTGTGCGTGTACTCGGTATGCTAATTACTCACTAATTTGGGCCCTAATTAAGGGGCTATATCATTAATTGGTACATGCTCAGGCACCTAAAATTGCCTTCCTGGGCTCCTGACGGTCTGTTCTACACATGATATACTTCATACCTTTTGTACTCGCTGTGCTAAATAAAAGTTAGCTGAAATCGTCATGCTCAATCGGTTGTTAAAATATTTATAACACGATTTTTTTTTGGAAAATGGCAAAAAATGGGGGATCCATGGTTGCATCGTGTAGTAACGATTCGTGCTATAACGGTTAATTACTGACACTCTATTTACTTTATTCAAACACACATTTTAGTGCTGAAATGGTTTAACATTCAGCGTTTGCAAGTAGATCCTATCGACTTCCGTCATCAGTCACGTGTTGTACCAACACCCTTTATGAATGTTATTGGAGTCGATCACATAGCTTTAGTGCTACTCATTGTCTTCCCGGGGTCCTGTCGGATCTCTTCTTGGGGCAGTGTCATCACCTTCCTGAGTTGTTGCCGCTAGGCCTACACCTAATTTACTAACCCCCTAAACCGCTAAGCGCGACGGCGCTTTAATCCGTTTAATAGCCGTTTAAACATCAAGATTTCTAAATTGCTTAGTCTTAAATTACAAATTAAACAAATACGAGTAGTTTTCTCTCACTTAAAGTTGTGGGTCAAGGTAGTGAGTCACAACTCTAAGTGTGTGAAAATTAAATTTATTTAATTCAGCGGTTTAAGGGTTAATATATTAGTCATCATCAACAATTTTTTTACAATATTTGCTGTACAAAATAAATTTGTAGGCCTATTAATATTTGTCATATATTTGTACATTTTTTGCTGTTTATTTTGGGATGGCGAACCTTGACTCTGTTCTAATAACGCTGAATACTAAATATACACAGCTCACAATTTGACAGTGTGGGCCGTAATGGGCATTTATTGGCGGCACCACCAACAGTAAATACCGCCATATAAATAATATTTTTCCTGCTTGGAAAAATAGGCGTCTTACATTGGGAACTGAAATTTAAAAAAATTCACTGGTAATGACTTGGTAGTTAATTTCACAGAAAATATATTATATATTTTTTATATGGTTAATTCAGCAGGCGATCTGTTATTTAGCTGGGGCCCAGAACTTGTCTTGAAAATTTTTATGGCCCACTAAAATTAACCTGTTGCGTCAAAAACATGCACCGATAAAATAATGTCGGGCCAGTTTTAATTTTTTTGTGGGAATCCCGCAAGTACTCTTTATAAGTCAGGCACTGCGTATTCTTTACATGTAATTAAGTAGCTGAGCGTGTGTTTTGACATAGTGTTCAATGCTCAGAGCTCATTAGGACACGAAATTGTCATGCATCCACTCAAACTGCCTGGTTGTAAAACTATAATATATGATGATATAGCCCAGGAACGTTAATTAATGACAATTAAATTTTAAAAAATGTATATTTCACCATACTTTGTCCCTTTTTCAAGACAGATGGTCGTAATGAAAGGGCTAACTTAACTACATGAACGGGCATTGCAATAAAAGTTGTTATTCGGTCATATTTCAGGCCAGAAGTGTATAAATTATATCAATTTCCATTGCCTTCAATTGCTAAGTCCAAAAATCCATTTATAATAATACGAAATTTGACATTTTCGGAGATAAATATCTTAGCCAAGGCCTAATTGCTATATTTTGAGCAATTAGGTATTAGCAATGAGATATAAAAACTTCAAACTGGACAGACGTGTATATAATCGCTCACGATATATTGACTTTTTTCATTACTTTGAAACTGCGAATTATCAATATATTATTCACAGATGCAAATGAACATATGTAGCATCAAGTGTATTGTCGGCAGAGAGATTCAGATGATAGATCATATAGATATTGTGCATTCAATTATTATTTTTCTGTGATATTCTGATCACAATATTGTGCAGAGTACGAACACGGATTGACTCTCGTTGTATATGTCAGGGGATTACTCATTTACGTCTACACAATGGGTGTATATGGTGAAAGTGATCAAGTCACACACAGCTCGCCACCCATTGCTACCCAGGCTGAAATAAAACGACAGAAAAGGGAAAAACAACAACTTCTGAGGAAATCACCCGAAAAGCTTCATATTGACTTTACAAACGATCAGAAGATCTCAGATATTCAGTTTTTCACAAACAGAAAAGAAATCTGGGTACAAGGCTGCATGAACTATTATGAACGGCTTCATGAAGCAGGTGATGTTGGTGAGCCAGTAGCACGAGAGAGACTCAGGCCACAAGGGGTGTTAATCACCGTGCCGCAAGTGGCAAATACAACACCCTACATAACAATATGGATTTACTCAACCGGTATTGTGCTAATACAAGGTGAATACTTCAGAGAATTTGAAAATGTTTTTTACAAAATAAAAGAAATACTGGACAACAATCATGGCGATACGACATCTAAACCTATCAAAAATGCTACTGTTTTACATGAAAATTGTGTTTTAGATGAACATTTATCATCTCAAACAAATGAAGATGACGTCATTTTGACCGAGACGGACGCCAAATTGACGGCAGCTGATGACGAACATGTAAGTGTTGAAAACTCAAAATCGCCTTCTCACACTACTTTGGAGAGAGGGGAAGTACATTTAGATAGATTAAAAGAAGAGGTTGCTGAGGTACAAGATGAGCTTGCGCGATCCAATCGTAGGATCGATACGCTACTGTTTTTGTTGAAAGAACGGGACGCCCGGCTTAGTAGCCACAGGCAGGCGATGAAAACCTTCACAAAAAAGTTAGCACAGCACAAGAGACGTATAATTAAACAAACGAGAGCAAACGAAGCCCTAATTGAAGAAAAAATCAAGTTAAGTAAAGAAATCACTTATCTCACCACAAAACTGTACGAGCGAGATATGTTAAATAAAGACAATTTCAAGGATCAACTAGGCGAACCGTTAATCGACGACGATGCGACTCCAGTTCCTGAGTTTATCGAACCAACGATCAGAAGGAAGCAGCGCAGAAGAATGGAAAACAAATCTGTCATCAACGTCAAAAACGCGAGGAAACCAACTGACACTGGAGCAAATATTCCAACAGTGGTTGGCCTACATACACATCAGCAAACAAACCAGGTCAATAACAAGACCATTCCAATAATTGGTGATTCAAATCTGAGACATATGGGTAGAATAATAAACACAAACCTAATTCATAATCGAGATGTCAATGCTACGGCTTGTGTCTTTACAAATCCCGGTATGAGAGTGGAGGACTTGCTTAGAAGACTGCCTAACTTTCTTGGTGATAAGTTACCTGGTGTACCAGATGTAATACTCCATGTGGGGACAAACAATATTGAAACCGAGCTTCTCCAGACTACAATAGACAGATTTAAGAGATTAGTCCTTACAGTAAATAAACATGCTCAAGATCGTGTATTCCATTTGACAGAGGTACCACCACAGCATAACGTTAAAACAAATGTGAAAATTCAGCAATTAAACGTCGCCATCAAGGACATGTGCAAAGAATCTACAAACGTCAGGTTTATACAGTCAAATCTGGATCCCCTTCTTCATTTACGGGACAATGACATTCACTTAAACTGGCACGGAAAGCAAGAACTAGCTAACGTCATAGGTAGTGTTGTTGCTGCAGCTGTATCATCAGCTGTATGACTCTACGTGCAAAATGACAAAGCCTGTAAAAAACATAGTGGACATATTGCATCTTTCTGTCAAATTGTAGCAGAATTACCATGTCCAAATCCAACAATAACCTCACATCTCAATGACTCCGTGGCTAATAATCATGTTATAAATGTTCATAATGAGTGTGTATCAGACAATTTAAATGAGGTCAATTGTCCAATGGCAGACTCCCATCCTGCCATAGGTGAACATAGTAATGTATCTGTATGTATGTGGAATATTAGAGGAATTTCAAATAAGTTAAATGATTCAGAAATACAAAAAATGTTGTTTGATCATGACATAATCATTTTAGTAGAGACCATGAAAGATTGTAATTTTGAGATTGATGTACCAGGTTTTACAAGCTATCATTATGGAAGAAAAAAGAAACATAAAAAAGCAAAACGGGCATCTGGGGGTATTGGTATCATGATACGTGACAGTATTTCAAAAGCTATTACTGTTGATAGTCCAGGTGAAATCATGGTTTGGGTTACACTGAAAAGTAAATATTTTACAGGGGCCACTAAAGACATAAAGATTGCAGGTGTATATCTACCACCAAATGGTACAAGCTATGTAAGTGACATTAACCAACCATTTGATTTTATCGAAGGTGAAATAGCAAAATATGTTGATTCACATTATATATATTTGTGTGGCGATTTTAATTCTCGAACAGCTGTTAGACCGGATCATAATGGAAACAATACTTTACCGTATTCAAATGCTGATTTTCCGTTTCAAAGATTTAATTGTGACAAAACAGTTAATTCATTTGGTTTAGAGTTACTGTCACTGTGCAAAAAATCAGAAATATTTCTCATGAATGGCAGGTTTTTTACTGATAAAAATATTGGAGGGTTAACATGTTTTGAAAACAACGGATGTAGTACAGTTGACTACTTGATTGCAACCTATGAAAGTTCCAAACTTTTAAACGATTTTAACTTAGGTAAAAAATGTGTAGAGTCCAATCATGTGAACTTGCACTTTGATATTAATGTACGACTCATGAAAAATGCCGCATGTAACAACACATCACCTCAAAGTACAGTATGCAAGGATAGTTTTTATAAGTTCATATGGGACACTTCGAAGCTAGAGCAATACATAGCTCGTTTTAATAGTGACGAATGTAACATCAGGTTAGGCGACTTTGCTTGTTCATTTATCGAGCCCACTTCAATCAGAAATGTGTGTGACTCTTTTAATTCATACATCCGCTCAGCGGCTGGAGGTTTATTTAGCAAGGTAAAAGTAAACAAAAAACAAACGAAAAAAAGTTTTCCTACTAATGAATGGTTCGATCAAGAGTGTAAAAATTTTAAATCTCTGGCTAATACTTTTTCCCGAAAAAATAATTTGGCCACAGAAATAAATAGATCTACATATAGAAATATACAAAAGCAATATAAAAGTATGGTGCAGAGGAAAAAGCGACAGGTACAAAACAAAAAGTTAAACGAATTAGAATGCAAATCTCGTAAAAGTCCAACAGAATACTGGAAACTATGGAAATCACTGCAGGTTAAAAAATCACAAAATAATAGTAAATGTATAAAAATGAATGATTTCTTTGATCAATTTCAAAAACAGATTTATCCACCTGATATAGAGTATTTTGACCATAATCATATCAATGACATAAATGAAAAATTAAGCAAATGTTCGTACGATTTATCTATTAATTCGATAGAGAGTGATATATTGAATAATGAAATTTCTAAAAATGAAGTAATTTTGGCTTTAAAACATCTTAAGGCGGGTAAAGCTACAGGAATCGATGGTATACCGATAGAGTTTTATAAGCATGCCTCACATATTTTAGTCACACCACTTTGTTCCTTGTTCAACTATGTATTAAGCAAAGGAGAATATCCATCAGGATGGTCTGAAGGAATAATAAGTCCTATACATAAAAAAGGTAGCACAACAGACACATCTAACTATAGAAAAGTGACCGTAATGCCATCTATAGGTAAAATTTTTGATTCTATTTTAAAAAATAGATTAATCTTTAAAAATGAAGTCCTACTAGATGATGACAAATTTCAAGCTGGCTTTAAAAAAAATTCGCGCACATCGGATAACTTATTCATGTTGCATACCCTTGTAAAAGAACAAATAAAACGTAGAAAACCATTATATGTTGCATTTGTAGATCTAACTAAAGCTTTTGATTACATCCATAGAAATGCATTGTATTTCAAGTTAAAAAACGCAAATGTCAGTGGAAAGTTTATACAAACCATTATATCCATGTTCAATACGTCTAAGTGTAGAATTAAGTGGAACAACAATATTAGTAAACTCATGGACAGTGAATATGGAGTTCTCCAAGGAGGAATGATAAGTCCTCAACTATTTAACGAATACGTGAAAGATTTGGGGAACCACCTAAATAAATCTCTGGGGGTAACACTTGGAAATCAAATAATTAGCCACCTCTTTTTTGCCGATGACCTGATTATTATTTCTGATAGCCCAGAGGGATTGCAGAAACAATTAGATCTTCTCCACTCTTATAATCAGAAATGGCACCTAATTGCCAGTATTGAAAAAACAAAAGTATTGATTTTTAACAAAAAATTCGTTAAAAAATGTACACAATTTAAATTGGGCGATCGTGAAATAGAAATATGTAGCAATTATAAATATCTTGGTTTAATGTGTTCCAATAAAGGGAACGACATATTTAAAGATAGCTATACCTATATTGCAGAACAAGCAAAAAAAGCCATGTTCTCCCTTAGAAAAATCAAATCTCGTATCGGTAAATTATCTCCAAATCTGGCTCTCAAGGCATTTGATAGCTTAATCTTACCGATTTTAGAATATGGTGGTGAAATTTTATATACCGGCAAAAAAATCGATGAATATGAAAAAATACATTTAAATTTCCTTAAGGCTATGCTTGGTGTAAGCAAACAAACTCCAACCCTAGCGGTTTTGGGGGATACAGGTCGCTTTCCTTTGTTATTGAGACAGAAAATTCGAGCTATTGGATATTGGGTCCGCATTGTCAGCTTACCGGAACACCACCACCTGAAAGTAGCATACCAGTGTTTACTCAATTCTCATTTAGAAGGCCGCGTAAATTGGGTTAGCCATATTAAGGCCATATTAACTGAAACAGGTAACGAGCAAGTGTGGGACCAACAGTATATCACAAAGAGCAAACCATTATTATTGTCTGTTAGAGTGAGGTTACAGGAGCTATATAGATCATGGTGGAAGTTGCAAATTCAAGATTCGACACTAAATCCTAAATTACGAACCTATAAAATATTTAAATTTGATATTCATAAAGAAATGTATTTAACCGTAATGTATAACAACAACAGTATAAAATCCGTAGCCAAATTTAGAATGAGCTCACATAAATTAGAGATTGAGAAAGGACGTCATACTAGGCCTGTAACTCCAAAAGACCAAAGAATATGTAATAGGTGCCATCAGGATGTTGATGACGAAATACACTTTTTTATGATCTGTAATATATTCGATGATAGAAGAAGTGAATTGTTTAAAAAGGTTAGGGGGAGAATTATACATTTTGATAAATTGTCTTCAATACAAAAGTTTATTGCTCTACTTTCAAATACTGAACGTGATATTACAATAGAAGTTGGAAATTTTATACATAACTGTTTATCAACACTTTGAATTTCAGTCATTAATGTACTGCACTCTAGTCTCTTATACTATTGTTAATTGATATTTATATTTTGTTGTTAACAACTCGTGTGATAGTTGTATCTGCACTTGTACTTATTTACTATATTTTATGACATACATCTTTTACTTAATACGTATGCTTATTATTACGCTTATATCATTGTTTTCTGTTTATTTCACTTGCTTTTCGTTTCAAGTTAATTAGATATTATTTTTAGATGGCATTATTTATACATTTTATACGTATGCCTATACAATCGAAATGTACATAGTATAATTATATATGCCGTAACTTACATACTTTTCCACTGCCTAAACAGCTTATTTTTAGTGCACGTCAGTTGTTATTTTATTTATCCCATGTGTGATCTAAGTCAAAAACGAATAACGTCATATTGCTGCTTTATAACACATCTTATACTTTTTATATATATATATACATGCTTTGTATTTGTTTTTCACTTTACATAGTAATTAATATGTAAGGATATAGAGGGTTTTAAAATTCACGAAACCTATTTATATTTTATCATTACTACTTATTTTTATGAATTTACAGTCATTTAATATTGCCACCCTGTATTGTCTGACAAATGAGTCTATTCGACTTTTTTATGTCAATAAAATTTCTACTACTACTATATTGCCTAAGATAACACAGGTGACTGCAGCAGAGAGAGAGGTGGGAGAGAGGGACAAAGTGACACCCGCGAGAACACTTATCACAGCAAATACGAAGCATTGACCCAATGTTGTTCTATTATTGGCCCGACATCTTCGACGTCGGCACGACATAAAAACAACATTGGGTCAATGCCTCGAGTTAACTGGGTTTGGTCACAGCCAATCAGCAAACACCAGACGCTGACACAGTGTTAGCCTAATGATGTCCCGCCGTTTACAACACTGGGCCAGCATTATCCCAGCATTGGTCCACCAATTTATAGGCCTTAACGCATAAACGTTCATCCAATGCTAGATTAATGCTGGCCCATTGTCTACGGCAATGGCTCAGCAGTTAAACAGCATTGGCTAAACTTCTCGTTTTTGTAGAGTCACCGGCAACTCGATACACTGACACAATGTTGGACCAAAGTTGTAAGAGTGTCATACATGATGGCACAACATTTACCCAGCATTGGATCATGTTCACTGCCTAGAACCAGCATGACATAGCGCGCTTCTGCTCACAGCAAAACCAAGTATCTGCTTCTTTCACAAGTGTGCGGATACTGTCTGTTGAAAGTGCTGTTACAAACAAGAAGGAGGCAGTGACATCAGCGTAAAGGAAGTATATACTTGCTTTACAAGTGAGCAAATACGGCCTTTTGCCTTTTAGCAGCGCTATGGCAGGAGGAGCCAGTTAAAAAGCAGTAAATGCCTAGTTTACCAGGGAGCCGATAATGCCTTTTGACTTTACACAGGCAGAACAGATGTTAAACGGAAGTTAACGACAGACGTTTGCTCTAAAAGTCAGACTAAAAACTGGGAGACTCTGTCTCCAAGTTGAAAATCAGAATTGTTTCTATTACAATATATCATTTATATAATTAGGAAAGTTTAATTCACTGTTGGGTGTAAGTTGAGGTAGAAATTCACTCCGCACAGTGGTTGGAAATACAATTATTTTTTAGCAAAGGGTTTTTGTCATTCGAAGAATATACTGTCTCATAGGAAGAAATTAGATTTGCTGCCAGTACATTTATTTGCAATTACTAAAGTGTTGTACAACAATAACACCAATGTGCAATAATACTTCATATACACCATGCTGTATAATACGCCATCTTATAGAAACAAAACAAGTTTTAGATTTATCTCATATATGAATATATTAACATCCAATACTAAAGTGTGATATGTACTGATTTTCTAAAATATACCAAAAATAACCAACTAACAATATTTTTTAACATGCTATCTTAACCCTTACAGTGCGGGGATAGACTTCAGTCATCAGAATCTGACGTCTGTAGACGTCAGATTCTGACGACTAAAATAGATCCCCGCACTGTAAGAGTAAAAATATTTCTAATGGTCGTATACTCAAAACATAGGTATTCAAAGGAATCGTAAAGAGCTAACTAAGACATTTATGATGATTTCAAATAGAAAAAAACAACTTTGATTTCCAAGGTTTTCATAAAAAAAATCAGCACTTTAAGGGTTAGGCGAATATTCAGTCCAATAATAGTGCATTACTTATGTTGTTTCAGGTCACTATTCATTATATTCAAACATTATACAAATATAAAACCCCTTCTGTTCGAGTGATGCTTTCAAGTGCATTCGAACATTTTTTCACCGCAAAACCAATAACTGAATCAAGTGGGTGCAGTTGAAATACAATACGCCTGTTTTCAAGTAGGGCTATTTCTTGTCATTTTACGCCAGCAGTTGTGTCAGTATTTTCAGCATAAAATGACCTAAAAAATTTAAAAACAAGGCTCTAAAAGTCAATGATTATATGGTGTATTTACGTTGCTGTCTGTTAGTCAGACATATGTTCATACATTCTACCTGTGTGGGTTATAGACCTTCCCTTTACATTAATCGTTGTAGACCTACCCCCCATAGCCATATCCTTGACCACCCTGTTGTTGCTGGCCATAGGCTTGACCACCATGTCGATGACCGTATGCTTGTCCACCATGCTGCTGACCATATGCTTGACGTTGACCGTATTGTTGACCTCCATGCTGCTGTCGCTGACCGTATTGTTGACCTCCATGCTGCTGACGCTGTCCGTATTGCTGTTGCTGACCACCATATTGCTGTCGCTGACCGCCCTGCTGCTGAGCCCTGGCTTGTTGTGCTGCTTTTGCCTGTTCTACCTGCTCAGCACTCATACAGTAACACTGCTCGTTATTGTATACCTGATGCTTTAATGCTTTCTTATACGCTTGTTCTTGTTGCAACGCCTGGGCCATTTTTGTCATCTGCTGTAATAGCCCCATGAACTGTTTAATCATCTGTCCCATGTCAGTTGACAAGACTAAAAAACATAGAATAGAAATCACCCAATAAATATATAGCCACATATTCACAGATGCTACTGGTCAGGAATAAATATGGATACACAGTTGTCCAAGACTAAAAATTAAAATCACCCATTATATCATTGACTACAATTAGACACGTATGCTGCTCTTCTCGAATAAATAGAGAGTCGTTGTAGTTCAAGACTAAAAAGATAACATTAAGATTACCTTTTAGATCGATAACCGCATATAAACAAGAATGCTGTTCATCGCAAATAAACAAGGAGACGCAGTAGTCGAAGACCAAAGACGTAGAAATAAAATCACCTATTAACCTGTACTGTTTTTCATTCGTTTTTATTCTCACTTATTTAAAGCTGGAATATCTAATGCAATCAGCATCTAGTTTGCTTACTTACCACAGTATATCAGACATTCATTATTCCCAGGAAAGTTGTTTTTAGTGCTTCCTTGTTTGCCTTGTGGGTATTTCATGCATTTTCCAGACGGTTTGTCATAATAAAAAGCAGGTCTGTCTGATGTCTGGTCAACAGGAACCACAGGGTCTTGACATAGCGGGGAGGTGGCAGGATCGTATTCTGCAAGAACGACATAGAGGGGAGGTAGAAGAATCATATTATGTAATAATGACATAGCGGGGAGATGGAAGAATCATATTCTGTAATAATGACATAGCGGGGAGGTAGAAGAATCATATTCTGTAATAATGACATAGCGGGGAGGTAGAAGAATCATATTTTGTAATAATGACATAGAGGGGAGGTAATAGAATCATATTCTGTAATAATGACATAGAGGGGAGGTAGAAGAATCATATTCTGTAATAATGACATAGAGGGGAGGTAGAAGAATCATATTCTGTAATAATGACATAGCGGGGAGGTAGAAGAATCATATTCTGTAATAATGACATAGCGGGGAGGTAGAAGAATCATATTCTGTAATAATGACATAGAGGGGAGGTAGAAGAATCATATTCTGTAATAATGACATAGAGGGGAGGTAGAAGAATCATATTCTGTAATAATGACATAGCAGGGAGGTAGAGGAATCATATTCTGTAATAATGACATAGAGGGGAGGTAGAAGAATTATATTCTGTAATAATGACATAGCGGGGAGGTAGAAGAATCATATTCTGTAATAATGACATAGAGGGGAGGTAGAAGAATTATATTCTGTAATAATGACATAGCGGGGAGGTAGAAGAATCATATTCTGTAATAATGACATAGAGGGGAGGTAGAAGAATCATATTCTGTAATAATGACATAGAAGGGAGGTAGAAGAATCATATTCTGTAATAATGACATAGAGGGGAGGTAGAAGAATCATATTCTGTAATAATGACATAGCGGGAGGTAGCAGAATCATATTCTGTAATAATGACATAGAGGGGAGGTAGAAGAATCATATTCTGTAATAATGACATAGAGGGGAGGTAGAAGAATCATATTCTGTAATAATGACATAGAGGGGAGGTAGAAGAATCATATTCTGTAATAATGACATAGAGGGGAGGTAGAAGAATCATATTCTGTAATAATGACATAGAGGGGAGGTAGAAGAATCATATTCTGTAATAATGACATAGAGGGGAGGTAGAAGAATCATATTCTGTAATAATGACATAGAGGGGAGGTAGAAGAATCATATTCTGTAATAATGACATAGCGGGGAGGTAGAAGAATCATATTCTGTAATAATGACATAGCGGGGAGGTAGAAGAATCATATTCTGTAATAACGACATAGCGGGAGGTAGAAGAATCATATTCTGTAATAATGACATAGCGGGGAGGTAGAAGAATCATATTCTGTAATAATGACATAGAGAGGAGGTAGAAGAATCATATTCTGTAATAATGACATAGAGGGGAGGTAGAAGAATCATATTCTGTAATAATGACATAGCGGGGAGGTAGAAGAATCATATTCTGTAATAATGACATAGAGGGGAGGTAGAAGAATCATATTCTGTAATAACGACATAGAGGGGAGGTAGAAGAATCATATTATGTAATAATGACATAGCGGGGAGGTAGAAGAATCATATTCTGTAATAATGACATAGAGGGGAGGTAGAAGAATCATATTCTGTAATAATGACATAGAGGGGAGGTAGAAGAATCATATTCTGTAATAATGACATAGCGGGGAGGTAGAAGAATCATATTCTGTAATAATGACATAGAGGGGAGGTAGAAGAATCATATTCTGTAATAATGACATAGAGGGGAGGTAGAAGAATCATATTCTGTAATAAGGACATAGAGGGGAGGTAGAAGAATCATATTCTGTAATAATGACATAGAGGGGAGGTAGAAGAATCATATTCTGTAATAATGACATAGAGGGGAGGTAGAAGAATCATATTCTGTAATAATGACATAGAGGGGAGGTGGAAGAATCATATTCTGTAATAATGACATAGAGGGGAGGTAGAAGAATCATATTCTGTAATAATGACATAGAGGGGAGGTAGAAGAATCATATTCTGTGATAATGACATAGCGGGGAGGTAGAAGAATCATATTCTGTAATAATGACATAGCGGGGAGGTAGAAGAATCATATTCTGTAATAATGACATAGAGGGGAGGTGGAAGAATCATATTCTGTAATAATGACATAGAGGGGGGGTAGAAGAATCATATTCTGTAATAATGACATAGCGGGGAGGTAGAAGAATCATATTCTGTAATAATGACATAGAGGGGAGGTAGAAGAATCATATTCTGTGATAATGACATAGCGGGGAGGTAGAAGAATCATATTCTGTAATAATGACATAGCGGGGAGGTAGAAGAATCATATTCTGTAATAATGACATAGAGGGGAGGTAGAAGAATCATATTCTGTAATAATGACATAGAGGGGAGGTAGAAGAATCATATTCTGTGATAATGACATAGCGGGGAGGTAGAAGAATCATATTCTGTAATAATGACATAGCGGGGAGGTAGAAGAATCATATTCTGTAATAATGACATAGCGGGGAGGTAGAAGAATCATATTCTGTAATAATGACATAGAGGGGAGGTAGAAGAGTCATATTCTGTAATAATGACATAGAGGGAAGGTAGAAGAATCATATTCTGTAATAATGACATAGAGGGGAGGTGGAAGAATCATATTCTGTAATAATGACATAGAGGGGAGAAGAATCATATTCTGTAATAATGACATAGCGGGGAGGTAGAAGAATCATATTCTGTAATAATGACATAGAGGGGAGGTAGAAGAATCATATTCTGTAATAATGACATAGCGGGGAGGTGGAAGAATCATATTCTGTAATAATGACATAGAGGGGAGAAGAATCATATTCTGTAATAATGACATAGAGGGGAGGTAGCAGAATCATATTCTGTAATAATGACATAGAGGGGAGGTAGAAGAATCATATTCTGTAATAATGACATAGAGGGGAGGTAGAAGAATCATATTCTGTAATAATGACATAGAGGGGAGGTAGAAGAGTCATATTCTGTAATAATGACATAGAGGGGAGGTAGAAGAATCATATTCTGTAATAATGACATAGAGGGGAGGTAGAAGAATCATATTCTGTAATAATGACATAGAGGGGAGGTAGAAGAATCATATTCTGTAATAATGACATAGAGGGGAGGTAGAAGAATCATATTCTGTAATAATGACATAGCGGGGAGGTAGAAGAATCATATTCTGTAATAATGACATAGAGGGGAGGTAGAAGAATCATATTCTGTAATAATGACATAGAGGGGAGGTAGAAGAATCATATTCTGTAATAATGACATAGAGGGGAGGTAGAAGAATCATATTCTGTAATAATGACATAGCGGGGAGGTAGAAGAATCATATTCTGTAATAATGACATAGAGGGGAGGTAGAAGAATCATATTCTGTAATAATGACATAGAGGGGAGGTAGAAGAATCATATTCTGTAATAATGACATAGCGGGGAGGTAGAAGAATCATATTCTGTAATAATGACATAGCGGGGAGGTAGAAGAATCATATTCTGTAATAATGACATAGAGGGGAGGTGGAAGAATCATATTCTGTAATAATGACATAGAGGGGAGGTAGAAGAATCATATTCTGTAATAATGACATAGAGGGGAGGTAGAAGAATCATATTCTGTAATAATGACATAGAGGGGAGGTAGAAGAATCATATTCTGTAATAATGACATAGAGGGGAGGTAGAAGAATCATATTCTGTAATAATGACATAGCGGGGAGGTAGAAGAATCATATTCTGTAATAATGACATAGAGGGGAGGTAGAAGAATCATATTCTGTAATAATGACATAGCGGGGAGGTAGAAGAATCATATTCTGTAATAATGACATAGAGGGGAGGTAGAAGAATCATATTCTGTAATAATGACATAGAGGGGAGGTAGAAGAATCATATTCTGTAATAATGACATAGAGGGGAGGTAGAAGAATCATATTCTGTAATAATGACATAGCGGGGAGGTAGAAGAATCATATTCTGTAATAATGACATAGCGGGGAGGTAGAAGAATCATATTATGTAATAACGACATAGAGGGGAGGTAGAAGAATCATATTCTGTAATAATAACATAGCGGGGAGGTAGAAGAATCATATTCTGTAATAATGACATAGCGGGAGGTAGAAGAATCATATTCTGTAATAATGACATAGAGGGGAGGTAGAAGAATCATATTCTGTAATAATGACATAGAGGGGAGGTAGAAGAATCATATTCTGTAATAATGACATAGAGGGGAGGTAGAAGAATCATATTCTGTAATAATGACATAGAGGGGAGGTAGAAGAATCATATTCTGTAATAATGACATAAAGGGGAGGTAGAAGAATCATATTCTGTAATAATGACATAGCGGGGAGGTAGAAGAATCATATTCTGTAATAATGACATAGCGGGGAGGTAGAAGAATCATATTATGTAATAACGACATAGAGGGGAGGTAGAAGAATCATATTCTGTAATAATAACATAGCGGGGAGGTAGAAGAATCATATTCTGTAATAATGACATAGAGGGGAGGTAGAAGAATCATATTCTGTAATAATGACATAGCGGGAGGTAGAAGAATCATATTCTGTAATAATGACATAGAGGGGAGGTAGAAGAATCATATTCTGTAATAATGACATAGAAGGGAGGTAGAAGAATCATATTCTGTGATAATGACATAGAGGGGAGGTAGAAGAATCATATTCTGTAATAATGACATAGCGGGGAGGTAGAAGAATCATATTCTGTAATAATGACATAGAGGGGAGGTAGCAGAATCATATACTGTAATAATGACATAGAGGGGAGGTAGAAGAATCATATTCTGTAATAATGACATAGCGGGGAGGTGGAAGAATCATATTCTGTAATAATGACATAGAGGGGAGGTAGAAGAATCATATTCTGTAATAATAACATAGAGGGGAGGTAGAAGAATCATATTCTGTAATAATGACATAGCGGGGAGGTAGAAGAATCATATTCTGTGATAATGACATAGCGGGGAGGTGGAAGAATCATATTCTGTAATAATGACATAGCGGGGAGGTAGAAGAATCATATTCTGTAATAATGACATAGCGGGGAGGTAGAAGAATCATATTCTGTAATAATGACATAGCGGGGAGGTAGAAGAATCATATTCTGTAATAATGACATAGAGGGGAGGTAGAAGAATCATATTCTGTGATAATGACATAGCGGGGAGGTAGAAGAATCATATTCTGTAATAATGACATAGCGGGGAGGTAGAAGAATCATATTCTGTAATAATGACATAGAGGGGAGGTAGAAGAATCATATTCTGTAATAATGACATAGCGGGGAGGTAGAAGAATCATATTCTGTAATAATGACATAGAGGGGAGGTAGAAGAATCATATTCTGTGATAATGACATAGCGGGGAGGTAGAAGAATCATATTCTGTAATAATGACATAGAGGGGAGGTAGAAGAATCATATTCTGTAATAATGACATAGAGGGGAGGTAGAAGAATCATATTCTGTAATAATAACATAGAGGGGAGGTAGAAGAATCATATTCTGTAATAATGACATAGCGGGGAGGTAGAAGAATCATATTCTGTAATAATAACATAGAGGGGAGGTAGAAGAATCATATTCTGTAATAATGACATAGCGGGGAGGTAGAAGAATCATATTCTGTAATAATGACATAGAGGGGAGGTAGAAGAATCATATTCTGTAATAATGACATAGAGGGAAGGTAGAAGAATCATATTCTGTAATAATGACATAGAGGGGGGGTAGAAGAATCATATTCTGTAATAATGACATAGAGGGGAGGTAGAAGAATCATATTCTGTAATAATGACATAGAGGGGAGGTAGAAGAATCATATTCTGTAATAATGACATAGAGGGGAGGTAGAAGAATCATATTCTGTAATAATGACATAGAGGGGAGGTGGAAGAATCATATTCTGTAATAATGACATAGAGGGGAGGTAGAAGAATCATATTCTGTAATAATGACATAGCGGGGAGGTAGAAGAATCATATTCTGTAATAATGACATAGAGGGGAGGTAGAAGAATCATATTCTGTGATAATGACATAGCGGGGAGGTAGAAGAATCATATTCTGTAATAATGACATAGCGGGGAGGTAGAAGAATCATATTCTGTAATAATGACATAGAGGGGAGGTAGAAGAATCATATTCTGTAATAATGACATAGAGGGGAGGTAGAAGAATCATATTCTGTAATAATGACATAGCGGGGAGGTAGAAGAATCATATTCTGTAATAATGACATAGCGGGGAGGTAGAAGAATCATATTTTGTAATAATGACATAGCGGGGAGGTAGAAGAATCATATTCTGTAATAATGACATAGAGGGGAGGTAGAAGAATCATATTCTGTAATAATAACATAGCGGGGAGGTAGAAGAATCATATTCTGTAATAATGACATAGAGGGGAGGTAGAAGAATCATATTCTGTAATAATGACATAGCGGGGAGGTGGAAGAATCATATTCTGTAATAATGACATAGAGGGGAGAAGAATCATATTCTGTAATAATGACATAGAGGGGAGGTAGAAGAATCATATTCTGTAATAATGACATAGAGGGGAGGTGGAAGAATCATATTCTGTAATAATGACATAGAGGGGAGAAGAATCATATTCTGTAATAATGACATAGAGGGGAGGTAGAAGAATCATATTCTGCAAGAACGACATAGAGGGGAGGTAGAAGAATCATATTCTGTAATAATGACATAGCGGGGAGGTAGAAGAATCATATTCTGTAATAATGACATAGAGGGGAGGTAGAAGAATCATATTCTGTAATAATGACATAGAGGGGAGGTAGAAGAATCATATTCTGTAATAATAACATAGCGGGGAGGTAGAAGAATCATATTATGTAATAACGACATAGAGGGGAGGTAGCAGAATCATATTCTGTAATAATGACATAGAGGGGAGGTAGAAGAATCATATTCTGTAATAATGACATAGAGGGGAGGTAGAAGAATCATATTCTGTAATAATGACATAGAGGGGAGGTAGAAGAATCATATTCTGTAATAATGACATAGCGGGGAGGTAGCAGAATCATATACTGTAATAATGACATAGAGGGGAGGTAGAAGAATCATATTCTGTAATAATGACATAGCGGGGAGGTGGAAGAATCATATTCTGTAATAATGACATAGAGGGGAGAAGAATCATATTCTGTAATAATGACATAGAGGGGAGGTAGAAGAATCATATTCTGTAATAATGACATAGAGGGGAGGTGGAAGAATCATATTCTGTAATAATGACATAGAGGGGAGAAGAATCATATTCTGTAATAATGACATAGAGGGGAGGTAGAAGAATCATATTCTGTAATAATGACATAGAGGGGAGGTAGAAGAATCATATTCTGTAATAATGACATAGAGGGGAGGTAGAAGAATCATATTCTGTAATAATGACATAGAGGGGAGGTAGAAGAATCATATTCTGTAATAATGACATAGAGGGGAGGTAGAAGAATCATATTCTGTAATAACGACATAGAGGGGAGGTAGAAGAATCATATTCTGTAATAATAACATAGCGGGGAGGTAGAAGAATCATATTCTGTAATAATGACATAGAGGGGAGGTAGAAGAATCATATTCTGTAATAATAACATAGCGGGGAGGTAGAAGAATCATATTCTGTAATAATGACATAGCGGGGAGGTAGAAGAATCATATTCTGTAATAATGACATAGAGGGGAGGTAGAAGAATCATATTCTGTAATAATAACATAGCGGGGAGGTAGAAGAATCATATTCTGTAATAATGACATAGAGGGGAGGTAGAAGAATCATATTCTGTAATAATGACATAGAGGGGAGGTAGAAGAATCATATTCTGTAATAATAACATAGCGGGGAGGTAGAAGAATCATATTCTGTAATAATGACATGGAGGGGAGGTAGAAGAATCATATTCTGTAATAATGACATAGCGGGGAGGTAGAAGAATCATATTCTGTAATAATGACATAGAGGGGAGGTAGAAGAATCATATTCTGTAATAATGACATAGAGGGGAGGTAGAAGAATCATATTCTGTAATAATGACATAGCGGGGAGGTAGAAGAATCATATTCTGTAATAATGACATAGCGGGGAGGTGGAAGAATCATATTCTGTAATAATGACATAGCGGGGAGGTAGAAGAATCATATTCTGTAATAATGACATAGCGGGGAGGTAGAAGAATTATATTCTGTAATAATGACATAGAGGGGAGGTAGAAGAATCATATTCTGTAATAATGACATAGAGGGGAGGTAGAAGAATCATATTCTGTAATAATGACATAGAGGGGAGGTAGAAGAATCATATTCTGTAATAATGACATAGAGGGGAGGTAGAAGAATCATATTCTGTAATAATGACATAGCGGGGAGGTAGAAGAATCATATTCTGTAATAATGACATAGAGGGGAGGTAGAAGAATCATATTCTGTAATAATGACATAGAGGGGAGGTAGAAGAATCATATTCTGTAATAATGACATAGCGGGGAGGTAGAAGAATCATATTCTGTAATAATGACATAGAGGGGAGGTAGAAGAATCATATTCTGTAATAATGACATAGCGGGGAGGTAGAAGAATCATATTCTGTAATAATGACATAGAGGGGAGGTAGAAGAATCATATTCTGTAATAATGACATAGAGGGGAGGTAGAAGAATCATATTCTGTAATAATGACACAGCGGGGAGGTAGAAGAATCATATTCTGTAATAATGACATAGAGGGGAGGTAGAAGAATCATATTCTGTAATAATGACATAGCGGGGAGGTAGAAGAATCATATTCTGTAATAATGACATAGAGGGGAGGTAGAAGAATCATATTCTGTAATAATGACACAGCGGGGAGGTAGAAGAATCATATTCTGTAATAATGACATAGAGGGGAGGTAGAAGAATCATATTCTGTAATAATGACATAGCGGGGAGGTAGAAGAATCATATTCTGTAATAATGACATAGCGGGGAGGTAGAAGAATCATATTCTGTAATAATGACATAGAGGGGAGGTAGAAGAATCATATTCTGTAATAATGACACAGCGGGGAGGTAGAAGAATCATATTCTGTAATAATGACATAGAGGGGAGGTGGAAGAATCATATTCTGTAATAATGACATAGCGGGGAGGTAGAAGAATCATATTCTGTAATAATGACATAGAGGGGAGGTAGAAGAATCATATTCTGTAATAATGACATAGCGGGGAGGTAGAAGAATCATATTCTGTAATAATGACATAGAGGGGAGGTAGAAGAATCATATTCTGTAATAATGACATAGAGGGGAGGTAGAAGAATCATATTCTGTAATAATGACATAGCGGGGAGGTAGAAGAATCATATTCTGTAATAATGACATAGCGGGGAGGTAGAAGAATCATATTCTGTAATAATAACATAGCGGGGAGGTAGAAGAATCATATTCTGTAATAATGACATAGAGGGGAGGTAGAAGAATCATATTCTGTAATAATGACATAGCGGGGAGGTAGAAGAATCATATTCTGTAATAATGACATAGCGGGGAGGTAGAAGAATCATATTCTGTAATAATGACATAGAGGGGAGGTAGAAGAATCATATTCTGTAATAATGACATAGCGGGGAGGTAGAAGAATCATATTCTGTAATAATGACATAGAGGGGAGGTAGAAGAATCATATTCTGTAATAATGACATAGCGGGGAGGTAGAAGAATCATATTCTGTAATAATAACATAGCGGGGAGGTAGAAGAATCATATTCTGTAATAATGACATAGAGGGGAGGTAGAAGAATCATATTCTGTAATAATGACATAGAGGGGAGGTAGAAGAATCATATTCTGTAATAATGACATAGCGGGGAGGTAGAAGAATCATATTCTGTAATAATGACATAGAGGGGAGGTAGAAGAATCATATTCTGTAATAATGACATAGAGGGGAGGTAGAAGAATCATATTCTGTAATAATGACATAGAGGGGAGGTAGAAGAATCATATTCTGTAATAATGACATAGAGGGGAGGTAGAAGAGTCATATTCTGTAATAATGACATAGAGGGGAGGTAGAAGAATCATATTCTGTAATAATGACATAGAGGGGAGGTAGAAGAATCATATTCTGTAATAATGACATAGCGGGGAGGTAGAAGAATCATATTATGTAATAACGACATAGAGGGGAGGTAGAAGAATCATATTCTGTAATAATGACATAGCGGGGAGGTAGAAGAATCATATTCTGTAATAATGACATAGCGGGGAGGTAGAAGAATCATATTCTGTGATAATGACATAGAGGGGAGGTAGAAGAATCATATTCTGTAATAATGACATAGAGGGGAGGTAGAAGAATCATATTCTGTAATAATGACATAGAGGGGAGGTAGAAGAATCATATTCTGTAATAATGACATAGAGGGGAGGTAGAAGAATCATATTCTGTAATAATGACATAGCGGGGAGGTAGAAGAATCATATTCTGTAATAATGACATAGCGGGGAGGTAGAAGAATCATATTCTGTAATAATGACATAGAGGGGAGGTAGAAGAATCATATTCTGTAATAATGACATAGAGGGGAGGTAGAAGAATCATATTCTGTAATAATAACATAGCGGGGAGGTAGAAGAATCATATTCTGTAATAATGACATAGAGGGGAGGTAGAAGAATCATATTCTGTAATAATGACATAGCGGGGAGGTAGAAGAATCATATTCTGTAATAATGACATAGAGGGGAGGTAGAAGAATCATATTCTGTAATAATGACATAGCGGGGAGGTAGAAGAATCATATTCTGTAAGAATGACATAGCGGGGAGGTAGAAGAATCATATTCTGTAATAATGACATAGAGGGGAGGTAGAAGAATCATATTCTGTAATAATGACATAGAGGGGAGGTAGAAGAATCATATTCTGTAATAATGACATAGAGGGGAGGTAGAAGAATCATATTCTGTAATAATGACATAGCGGGAGGTAGAAGAATCATATTCTGTAATAATGACATAGAGGGGAGGTAGAAGAATTATATTCTGTAATAATGACATAGCGGGGAGGTAGAAGAATCATATTCTGTAATAATGACATAGAGGGGAGGTAGAAGAATCATATTCTGTAATAATGACATAGCGGGAGGTAGAAGAATCATATTCTGTAATAATGACATAGAGGGGAGGTAGAAGAATTATATTCTGTAATAATGACATAGCGGGGAGGTAGAAGAATCATATTCTGTAATAATGACATAGAGGGGAGGTAGAAGAATCATATTATGTAATAATGACATAGCGGGGAGGTAGAAGAATCATATTCTGTAATAGTGACATAGAGGGGAGGTAGAAGAATCATATTCTGTAATAATGACATAGAGGGGAGGTAGAAGAATCATATTCTGTAATAATGACATAGCGGGAGGTAGAAGAATCATATTCTGTAATAATGACATAGAGGGGAGGTAGAAGAATTATATTCTGTAATAATGACATAGCGGGGAGGTAGAAGAATCATATTCTGTAATAATGACATAGCGGGGAGGTAGAAGAATCATATTCTGTAATAATGACATAGCGGGGAGGTAGAAGAATCATATTCTGTAATAATGACATAGAGGGGAGGTAGAAGAATCATATTCTGTAATAATAACATAGCGGGGAGGTGGAAGAATCATATTCTGTAATAATGACATAGAGGGGAGGTAGAAGAATCATATTCTGTAATAATGACATAGAGGGGAGGTAGAAGAATCATATTCTGTAATAATGACATAGAGGGGAGGTAGAAGAATCATATTCTGTAATAATGACATAGCGGGAGGTAGAAGAATCATATTCTGTAATAATGACATAGAGGGGAGGTAGAAGAGTCATATTCTGTAATAATGACATAGAGGGGAGGTAGAAGAATTATATTCTGTAATAATGACATAGAGGGGAGGTAGAAGAATCATATTCTGTAATAATGACATAGAGGGGAGGTAGAAGAATCATATTCTGTAATAATGACATAGAGGGGAGGTAGAAGAATCATATTCTGTAATAATGACATAGAGGGGAGGTAGAAGAATCATATTCTGTAATAATGACATAGAGGGGAGGTAGAAGAATCATATTCTGTAATAATAACATAGCGGGGAGGTGGAAGAATCATATTCTGTAATAATGACATAGAAGGGAGGTAGAAGAATCATATTCTGTAATAATGACATAGCGGGGAGGTAGAAGAATCATATTCTGTAATAATGACATAGAGGGGAGGTAGAAGAATCATATTCTGTAATAATGACATAGAGGGGAGGTAGAAGAATCATATTCTGTAATAATAACATAGCGGGGAGGTAGAAGAATCATATTCTGTAATAATGACATAGAGGGGAGGTAGAAGAATCATATTCTGTAATAATGACATAGAGGGGAGGTAGAAGAATCATATTCTGTAATAATGACATAGCGGGGAGGTAGAAGAATCATATTCTGTAATATTGACATAGAGGGGAGGTGGAAGAATCATATTCTGTAATAATGACATAGAAGGGAGGTAGAAGAATCATATTCTGTAATAATAACATAGCGGGGAGGTAGAAGAATCATATTCTGTAATAATGACACAGCGGGGAGGTAGAAGAATCATATTCTGTAATAATGACATAGCGGGGAGGTAGAAGAATCATATTCTGTAATAATGACATAGCGGGGAGGTAGAAGAATCATATTCTGTAATAATGACATAGAGGGGAGGTAGAAGAATCATATTCTGTAATAATGACATAGAGGGGAGGTAGAAGAATCATATTCTGTAATAATGACATAGAGGGGAGGTAGAAGAATCATATTCTGTAATAATGACATAGCGGGGAGGTAGAAGAATCATATTCTGTAATAATGACATAGAGGGGAGGTGGAAGAATCATATTCTGTAATAATAACATAGCGGGGAGGTAGAAGAATCATATTCTGTAATAATGACATAGAGGGGAGGTAGAAGAATCATATTCTGTAATAATGACATAGCGGGAGGTAGCAGAATCATATTCTGTAATAATGACATAGAGGGGAGGTAGAAGAATCATATTCTGTAATAATGACATAGAGGGGAGGTAGAAGAATCATATTCTGTAATAATGACATAGAGGGGAGGTAGAAGAATCATATTCTGTAATAATGACATAGAGGGGAGGTAGAAGAATCATATTCTGTAATAATGACATAGAGGGGAGGTAGAAGAATCATATTCTGTAATAATGACATAGCGGGGAGGTAGCAGAATCATATTCTGTAATAATGACATAGCGGGGGCAGGTTATCTATAAGTTATCTCTGAATACATATTTGACGTGTCTATGACCATGAGAATCTAATGTGAAAAGTCGATCCCCGCGCTGAAAGATTAAAATATCAATCAAATAGAACATATAGATATGTGAAGTTACAGTCGTTTTTATCCAGATATATTGCTGTTTTTATGTATTTATCTGTTATTTGTTTAGGTTGCAACACTGGAATGATGTTTTGTTTCTGACATTGTATCAATAACTGCCATACGTTCATCGTGCAATTACCTCTCTCGCAATCATCTTTTGATTTCTGTCAGTCATCATTTTTATTATTTAGGCTGGAATTTCTAGCACGATTTCCGGCAGTATGAAGCCACTTGGCAAATTACAGTTAGAAGTTTTTTTATTTGTCAAAAAGATATTACAAACTGTTGTGTGAGGTGACCCCCCCCCCCTTTTTTTTTAACAAAAAGAAAAAAAAATGGGTTTAAAATTAAGCACCTTCATTCAGTTCTGTGAATTTTACAAGTATTTACCCCCGGGAGCACTAACTTTGCAAGTTTTGTTGTGGCATTAAACTTAGATTGTTAGTTCAGACCAATAAGTGTTAACCAGAATAATATACTGGACGTGTACCATTGATAATGTGGTTTTCATTAGAATGTAGTTCTAGCCATGGACTTTGATAATAATATTGGAACACAGTTCTAGCCTACCTTGCTGGGAAGCTGCATCAGATTGTTGATCTGCAGCTGACTGCTTCTTGACCATGTGGTCACATGAACCCATGCAATCAGATTCAGAAGCAAAGTTGTTCTTATTTCCCTGGCATCCACCGTATATGAACTGCTTACATCGCATGTCTTTGTGACAGAAATACCAGCGAGAGTTCGCTGCTCTACAGGGTCCTGCATCGGGATCCAGCATACATAGGTCCTCTGTGAAGAAACAAATAATGTCAACTACCCTGTAACTACCCCCATAACTACCCTGTACACAGGATTTGATAGAGTTGACTGTTCTACAAAGTCCTGTATCGGTGTCAAGCATACATAGGTCCTCTGTGAATAAATAAATAGGAATAACAATCCCATAGCTACCCCAGAGTATACATGGTCAGCATTAGTGGAATTTGGTGTCAGGGTTTGAAGAGTTGGCTGTTCAACAAGATCCGGCATTGGGATCTAGTGTATATTTGGTGGCTTTACATGGTCCTTCATGAGGATCTAGCATATATAGAGCATCTTTGAATAAACAAATGGGAATAACAACTCAATATACAGGATGTGATTATCGGTTTTATACCGGATACTACCGACAGAAACAGTCGTTACAATCCGGAATACAGCCGTTATAACTGACTTAGTTGCCATTACTGGCCGAGTACTGCGTCAATACAGAATATAAATATTGCAATGGCTCTGTTAATTACCACACCATTGTGCAAAGTGTGTCCGGCCAAATTTAATTTGCTGCATTGGACCAATATTGTGATGTTTCCAGGGTACAGTACGTGTTGTGTGTCTGGTATAGATAATAGGCTCAAAATTGTAAGTTCTCTGAAAAGACCAAAATTGGAATTTTCAGTCACTTTAAGTGAGTACAAATTATCCAGATGTGACAAAATGGAGGGACAAATATTTTAAAATCTTGCTGATTGATGACACGTTTTATCCTTGCCTAGTTTTAAAAGCTGGTATTTTGGTTTCTAATAAAAAATCAAAACCTCGAAATATATTCTTGACTGATGGTTAGGTAAGCCATCATCCTATGCTAACCCTTACGTCTCCTTCTCCTCACCTGACCTTCACCTTATACTAACCTTAACTTCACCTGACCTTCACATTATACTAACCTTAACCTTACCTGACCTTGACCTTATACTTTTTTTCACCTGACCTTCACCTTATACTAACCTTCACCTCACCATTACCTTATATTAACCTTCACCTGACCTTGACCTTATACTAACTTTCACCTCACCTTCACCTTGTACTAACCTTCACCTCACCTTTACCTTATATTAACCTTCACCTTCACCTTATACTAACCTTCACCTGACCTTGACCTTATATTAACCTTCACCTCACTTTCACCTTGTACTAACCTTCACCTTCACCTTGTACTAACCTTCACCTCACCATGACCTTATACTAACCTTCACCTGATCTTGACCTAATCCCTGACTTTATACTAACCTGAAGCGTCATCATCTCCAGGCTGAGGCTCTGGACCTGAATAGCCAAAAATGATATAAGACAATTAATAGGCCTGTGTTGTTAAAGAGAACACATTCACTGTAAATGGTATTATTCTTAAAAATAAGTGAACCCCTTGAAAAATATTTTCTACCCTTTTTTTAATAACGGCTATTTAACACCATGTAAATACTTGATAGACCTCACCAATAATGTTGTACAAAATTATTACCCCTCCCCCGCCTAATGTGAAAGTAAAGTCATTATCGATTGAACGATTGATTAATTGATTAATTGTCGATTGATTGATTGATTGATTGATTGATTGATTAATTGACTAATTGATTGATTGATTGATTAATTGATTAATTGATTGATTGATTGATTGATTGATTGATTGATTGATTGATTGATTGATTGATTGATTGATTGATTGATTGATTGATTGATTGATTGATTGATTGATTGATCGATCGAGATCGATCGATCGATCGATCGATTGATTGATTGATTGATTGATTGATTGATTGATTGATTGATTGATTGATTGATTGGTTAATTGGTTAATTGATTGATTGATTGATTGATTGATTGATTGATTGATTGATTGATTGATTGATTGATTGATTGATTGATTGATTGATTGATTGATTGATTGATTGATTGATTGATTGATTGATTGATTGATTGATTGATTGATTGATTGATCGATCGATCGATCGATCGATCGATCGATCGATCGATCGATCGATCTTGATTGATTGATTGATTGATTGATTGATTGATCGATTGATTGCCAGATTGATTGAGAGTAATGTATATATAAATATACCTGCGCCAGCTGTATATTCTGTATCCCTCCTTGTTCTTTCATACCAGTCTACTTCGAACACATCTCTTCGCCCTCGACTCTTGACCTTTGACCCCTGGTGACACGTAGCCTCACACACGCTCTCCTCTTTGAAGTTGTTCTCATTTCCCTGGCAACCGCTGTAGAGGAAGCTCTCGCAAGATTGAGATTCCTGGTTATAGTACCACCTCGCGAACGCCCCCATACACTGACCAGGCTGAACGGGCTTCTGACATTGGTCTGGTGGGTCATAACAAATACAATATACTGGCTGGTGACAGATACAAATACCGTGGAATAACTACAACCAGCAACAGGCATACAGTGAGTTTATTGGTTAAAGAAAGAAGCGCACCTGGGAGAGACGTGGCCGCAGGTGCTGGTTCCTCCTGAGATTCTCCAGACTCGATCACCTCCTCACTGGACATGGAACCCTGCTCAGCACTATCCCATCCCTCCTCAGCAACAGACGTAGAGCCATCCTCAGCATCATCCCATCCATCATCAGTAGCAGACGTGGACCCCTCTTCAGCACTCCAGCTCTCCTCAGCAGCAGACGTGGACCCCTCTTCAGCACTCCATCCCTCCTCGGCAGCAGACGTGGACCCCTCTTCAGCACTCCATTCCTGCTCAGCAACAGATGTGGACCCCTCCTTGTCATCCCAGTCCTCCTCAGCAGCAGGCTCTGACATGGAGCCCACTTTAATCCTCTGCTCATTGGATGTGTCCCACTCCTCATACGGCACAGATGCCTTTGTCACGTCTAACAGAGTTTTTTCTGTTTCTCCGCTTTCCGCTGCGGGATCAATCTGTTATAACATGTTAAAGATAGAGTCAGGTTCTAAACTCGCATGCGTGTAAGCCTTCAGTATACAGAACAGTGTGGTTGATGAAGTAACCTGATTATAAGACTGGATACTACTCCAACGAACACTCACCCAACGTTGTTTTAATGTTAGGCCAACATCTGCGACGCTGGCCCAACATTGAACCAACATTGCACAAATGTACAATGTTTGAGAGAAAGTCCTCCTTCCCAGCAAACACAAAACATTTGTATAACATTTATACAACGTCGGCCCAACGTCTTCGACGTTGGTCCAACATTGTATAAAGTCATACAAATGTGTTGCGTTTACTGAGTGTCGGTACACGCGAGGGGTCAACCTGTTTCGAAATACCCACAGGAATACAGTCAGTTTGTTTGCAGAGCAATGCCCAGCTAAGATCCAGGACAAAGGGCTTTGAGATTCGATGGAATTGTTACTCGTAGATGTCGCTCAAGTATATATGAACTTGCTGTGATTTGAGAACTTGCTCTTAATGAGGCTTTAGGTATGAAACGCATATTTAGTATTATTATGGAATAGGCCCTTGGCCTACCCACGGGCACTATTACATTCTGGGAAACCCTTGTCCCACGAATTTTGACAGTTGACCATACCTTTGAATGTGACGTTGACCTGTCTTAATGTGATATGTTATGCAAATGTTGATTTAGGTGTTGTACAGGAAATATGGGATAACATATCTGAATTAAAATACGCAAATTAACCCCTAAAAAAGTTATCTTATTTAAGTTCCCCCCCACTTAACCCTTTAACCGCCATATTATACAATTTGAATTTTCACCCACTTGAAGTTGTGTCTCGCTGACGCGATCCACAACTTCAAGTGGGTGAAAATTATTCAGATTTGACAAAATGGAGGTCAACTGTTTTCACATATTGCTGATTGATGTCACATTTTATCTTTAACATGTTTAAAAGGTGGTGCTTAATGTGCTAATAAAAAATAAAAACCCGAAGATACGCGGCACCAGCGGTTAAGGGGTTAACCCTTAAAAAGCTAAGTTAACTTATTTAAGTTTTCACCCACTTAAAGTTGTTTCTCGCCACCGCGACCCACAACTTCAAGAGGGTGAAAATTCACAGAAATACCACTAGTTAGTATAGTCGACATTATTGTTCTGGGGCCGATGGCTAATGTGTTTTACATGAGCTAACATACCTGTTGAGAGGTGTGATGGAGACCTCCATGACCTGCATGATGACCTCCGTGACCTCCATGATGACCTCCCTGACCTCCATGATGACCTCCATGACCTCCATGATGACCTCCGTGACCTCCATGATGACCTCCCTGACCTCCATGCTGACCTCCATGACCTCTATGATGACCTCCCTGACCTCCATGATGACCTCCATGACCTTCATGATGACCTCCCTGACTTCCATGATGACCTCCATGACCTCCATCATGACCTCCATCATGACCTCCATCATGACCGTGACCATGAGGATGATCATGATGACCTCCATCTGAATGATGATGTGGATGTCCGTGATGACCCTCATGATGTGGATGACGTCCTTCAGGGTGTCCTTGAGGAGGTGACCTTGACCCCTGGAGGGGTGAAATCTGTGTCCCACGCCCTTCCATCAAGGTGTTCATCATATTTGGTAAAGATAACAAATTGCCCCCAATCATAGAGTTCATCATATGCTGATGCATCTGGTTGAAACGAGCTAACATTCCCATCATCATCCCCTTGGAAGACTTTCCCCGTTTTCCCTTCTTTTTGTAAGGACATCTGAAATCCTTTCCAAAGAAATTTGATGGTACTTGTCCGAAGAAGGTCCTGACGAATGCTGTGGGGCTGGCTCTGTTGACATGGTGATCTTTAGTGTCCATTAAGTCTGGGGCGATGTGGTCGTTAGAATGCATGCCGTACGGTAACATGTCATAATTAGCACGCTTGTCTGCTTTCTTCTCGAAGTATCTGGTGATGACAGATTTCAGTGTGTGATGTTTGCTGCTTGGTGGTCCTGAAATAATAATATTGCAATAATAACATACAGCACTCACCCACTCATTCACTCAATCACC
>OZ024918.1:62924764-62937571 GCA_964017125.1 Flabesymbios commensalis
ATTATTATTATTATTATATGTATTAACAATATACCATGTAAGCCTCACCTCCCACTACAGTGACATGCCTGGTGACTCTGTCCTCGTCTTTAACATCGTGACTGTCTATTTCACATGAATAGTGTCCTGTATCTTTCACAGTAACATTGTGTCTGTACAGCATGCTCGTGATCACAATGTTTGTGTTGTTCACCGACGTCTCGTTTATGATCATAAAGGATGTGTCCTTCACGGTTATTACACGACCGTCACGTGTCCAGCGTAGTTTTCTGCCATCTTGACTCTTACAGACGAGATTCATCACTTCACCAACGTTCAGTGTGGTCTTCTTATGGTGCGGTGTCAGAATCTGAGGTGGGGCCGTGTCTAAAACAAACATTATTATGTCAAGGAAAGACGTAATGCTATCAAATAAATTCATAGATCTGAATGTAAGGGACGCAAAATATATTTGAATCTACCAATTTATCTTTGTTGATTTCCGAAAGTATATTATCGGTCACTGTATCTAAAACATAATTATCAGTATATTAGTAGTAGTAGTAAATTGTTACTTTACGTCATTTTTCGGCGCTAATGGTCATTTAAGGGACATTGTAATACAATAAATATTATATTAGGTAGTATATTAGGCACTGACTGAAACATACATTAATACAGTATATGAGGTGCTGTATGAAATATACATTATAATTAGTATATTATTCGAAATGATTTTACATTCATAGTATTTTAATCTGAATATATATGGCATTATGTATTATGTTATGATCAATGTAGATGTTAATTCAAATCAATGACTGTAATATCCACCACTTGGGCCTATCTTTTATAGATTTATAATGGGCTTATTTATTTAATATCCCTTTTAACGGTGATGTATTTCATCTAATTCAAATTGGATTTAGCTCCTATTGTATAGTTACGTTTTGGTTTAGTTTTCTGGGCGCCGAAAACTCACGTTTTGGTCTAGTTTCCCCTGGGCAGTCCCAGGGAGCTATACAGAGTCCGTCATACCAGACAGGAGCGTCAGGGGGACAGGTACACCCAGGCTGACATGACTCGGGGCAGGAGGGGTCAGGAGAGGAGCATGTGGCTCTGCAGTCCTTCTTCATGCAATCTGACCACACCATGCCCCCAGTGCATCTAGAACCTGAAACATAAGGCACAATGACACTGTACAGCATACAATATGTGACATGCAGAACATATATCATATAGAACGGATATCACCATAGACCATGAGCATTGATAGCCATTCTCGAACTTGATAGAATTTGTCTGAACCTAGTCACTAAACTCTATGTCAAGGTATACGTCAACGACAAGCCTTGGCTGAGACCACCTACCCAGCTATCAAAAGATGCTAATCCAATTCTGGTATAATGGTAAATTAAAGCCAAGCTAATCCAATTCTTGTGTAATGTTGGCCCACCAACGGCGACGTTGGCCCAACATTAAAGCCTTATCATTGTTCAATATCTTGTGTTTGCATCAGGTGGGATGGTGATGTGAAAGATGTGCTACCAGCAGGAGTGATACAAGGAAGGTAACCACCGGATGTTAAACCCCCACAAAGACGAGACATTGATTCAATGTAAGGTCAATTTTGGGCCAGCGTCGTAGACAGTGGACCAACAATGACCCTGCATTAGATTAATGGCTTATGTTCGCTGAGAATGGTTCTTGACTTGGATTTACAAGCTAAATCGCATAATTCTTTCATAACTTTAAACTCAAAGTTCCCACCCCGGTCACTATGTGACCTGATAGGATAGCCACAATGCATAACGAAATTCCCAAACAACGCTCATGCAGTAGGGTTATTGGTCTGGTTCTTTGTCAACAAAATATCACAGAACGACAAACTCGATCTCACCCTTAGATCTTTCTATGGTCAAAAAGTCCATGCACAAACGTTAATTGTTAATACTAACATTGTATTTATTCCTGGTATCCACCGTCACAAGTTACACTGATGAAAACGTTACACTTACTTGGTTTGACCAGTACTAGTATACTGGTAGCCTGCTCCGCCTCGCCTATAGGTTGACACGTGTAGCGTCCTGAGTTGCTCAGATACGTCTGGTTCTTCTGGAGAATACTGACATACACCATCCCATGCTCCCTGTGCTCTCTCATCTTACGCAGGACTCCATATTCATAAGGATCAACCTGCATCACAAAATCATAATTATGCTTCTCAGATTTAAAATGTATTTGCTAAATGTATCTCTTTTTGAAAACGTTCAATTAAGATCAACCTGTTCGTGGTGAATCTTCAGTTAATCGAATACTTCAATTTGGTCATTGTATATTTTTCATGAACCAAAATATTTTGCATTAGCTGAAATTATGCAATCACAGATTTAAATAAATCAAAAATACTAACTGACAGGTGGAAAGCTGATTTTATTTTCCATTTATAAACACAATGATAATTCTGCATCTCAAATTCAAAGTCTAGTTGCTTAAAGGAGTAGTCCACTGTGTAACAACAGTGGGCTAAATCTACACCCAGAAAGCACAGCGCTGATTACAGAGATGTAGCCAACCGGGAAACAACAGAAAAGGGATGTAAGTGGACTACAGATTTAATTGATTTATTATAATTATGTATTATGGTGAGTTCCAGTCAGTGAGGGACACGATACAAAGAGGATTTCCCATGTTTACGTACCTTGCTCCGTGGAGAGTTCCAGTCATTGAGGGACACGATACAGAGGGTATTTCCCATGTTGACGTACCTCAATCAGTGAAGAGTTCCTGTCAGTGAGGACACGATATGGAAGGGATTTCCCATGTTTACGTACCTCGCTCTGTGAAGAGTTCCAGTCAGTGAGGGACACAATACAGAGGGGATTTCCTATCTTTACATAACTCGCTCAGTAAAGAGTTTTAATCAGTGAGGGACACGATACGGAGGGGATTTCCCATGTTCACCTACCTAGCTCAGTGAAGAATTCCAGTCAGTGAGATATTATGTGCGGAGTGGATTTCCCATCTTTACGTACCTCACTCAGTGAAGAGTTCCAGTCAGTGAGGGACACTGTGCGAAGGGGATTCCCATCTTTCAGCCAGATGACCGGTTTAGCCTCCAGCTGTCGACACTCCAGGCTGAAGGCCTCTCCTATCTCCAGCCTCACTGGACCCTGTGGTGGCTCAGCAATAATTGTAGTGTCTGAAAAACAAGTAACCTTTTAAGTTTGAGGGTATACCCAGTAAACACAAAACATCTATACAACGTCGTCCCAAAGTCGAAATGCACCGCACACCATAACGGATTGGGTGATGTTTTTCTGGGTCTAAGACAAGCACTGTAGGAGTAACCTCTCACTGTGTGTCCTCCAAACCCAAACGCGCCCATCGTTGTAAGACAGATTGAGTTCTCTCTCATCTGGAAAAAGGATGTGAGGGTGACACTATATGTATGAGGGTAGCGTACAACGATAAATCATGGCTTGTTTGAGGGTGACACTATATGTAGGAACACTATATGTAGGAGGGTAGCGTACAACGATAAATCATGGCTTGTTTGAGGGTGACACTATATGTAGGAACACTATATGTAGGAGGGTAGCGTACAAACGATGACTCCTGGAGTCCTGGCCTGTTTGCTGAGAATTGATATTGCACTGGCTGCACTTGATACAATCCTCTGATGTCAGATTGCTGAGTGACAGGCAATATCGTGCATTTCAGGAATCACATCACACAACGTTGGTCAACCCAAAAAAATAAAATATTTTATATAAACCAAGAGACCAATTTGAAATCATCGTAAATGTCTTCGTTTACTCCTTCGGCTTCATGTCCACGGCCATTATAAAGCTTTAATTCTTTCAGTGCGGAGATCGACTTCGGTTGACCGAATTTGGGAAGCCATCTGTGACACTGGCCCATCATATTGCACTGGTTGTACTTATAATACACCCCTCGGACAGGATGTCCAAGACACAAGTAAAATTGAAAACTTGCATACATTTCTGGACTTCTGAGATTTAGACAAATCATCTCCTTGGATACGAAGCCACTTTACACCCTTTCATATCCAAGTGGACGAAATGTACAATGCAACTAATTATGCGCAGATAGCCAGGGGGGGGGGGGTGTGGCAGCTCCGCATAAAACTGGCTTCCCATCCATGAAGATTAGATTTGCAAACCACCCCTAAACACTGCAAGTGAAATTGAGAAATGAGCCCTCAACACCGCAAGCTCATTGGAAAAAAACCTTTTTACTTGCCAGTTTGACAAAATGACCACCAATCCGCATTTCTAAACATTCTTTTCTTTAAAAATACCCATTATTGGGAGATGGGCCGTATATGATTCTAGCTGTACTGTACAGCATGGACTAATGACCTACTTGTAGGAATATTGCACTGGTTGTACTTGATACATTGCCCCTCGTGCCAGATGGGTGTATGTGATGGACATACACATCTAGGTGTACACACGTCAACACACAGTGGGTGCGGCTTGCTGCACGTCTGGTTACATGGTTGTCCACAGGGGTTGTACACTTGACCTTCAGGGCAATCTGGAACATCTAGAAACAAAAATCAACACATTTAAATAACTCATAAATTAAGGGCGGCTCTAGGAGAACATGCGTCATACCCTGTAAAAATTAGCCGTTGACATTACAATAATCCGATATTGGATCATCTCTGGTATTTGCTTGGCAACAATCTTTATTTATGGCTAAGACCACTATATTCTTCTCTGTTTTAGATGAGCGCGAGAATTAGATGAATAACCTTATCCCCAAAAGCTGGGTTTTTTTGCTCAGTGCACGTTTTGGGAGGTGGCCATTTGCCAAAAAAGGCTATTTTCAGGACATAATAAAGACATTGATCCAGCTATGCTTTTTTCGTCGCCCTCATTAAGATTTTTTTCAGAAATAGGTCCAATTTTGTTTTAACTCTCTTCCCGCCCTCATTAGATTTTGTTCTGATCTGTAACAGAAAATAATCATAAGTACGATTAATGAATGTAAGAGTTTTAAATCAGTTGAATAGCAGGTCGCGTCACTGTTAGTGGGAGCGACATGTGTGTTTAAACATCAAAATTTGCAAAAGTTTAGTCTCAAATTTAACAAATATGGACAATTTTCACCTACTTGAAGTTGTGGGTTGCGGCAGCGAGACACAACTTCAAGTGGGTGAAAATTTAAATCTAAAAACTCAAATCGATAGAGGTTAAAGAAGTAGTTCACTGTTTACGAACAGCGCGACACATCTGTACCCAGAAAGCACCAGGCAGATTTGAGATACCGGGTACAACTAAAACCAGAAAGATACATAGAGTAGTCTATTGCTTTAACATAAGTCTACCTTATACAGAGAGTATTATACTATTATATGATTAGAGAGATAGAGGCAACTGTGGTACAGCTAAAACCAGAAGCATAGGCCCACATAGCTTTAACATACCTTTGGTATTGGCCTTGTCCACCTCGCCGCCCCTGATCATTGTACAAAACCAGAAATATACATAGAGTGGTCTATAGCTTTAACATTGGCCTACCTGTTTTGGTATCGGCTTGTCAATGTCACATAGAGTGGTCTATAGCTTTAGCATTGACCTACCTGTTTTGGTATCGGCCTTGTCCATGTCACATAGAGTGGTCTATAGCTTTAACATTGGCCTACCTGTTTTGGTATCGGCCTTGTCCATGTCACATAGAGTGGTCTGTAGCTTTAACATTAGCCTACCTGTTTTGGTATCGGCCTTGTCCATGTCACATAGAGTGGTTTATAGCTTTACCATAGACCTACCTGTTTTGGTATCGGCCTTGTCCATGTCACATAGAGTGGTCTATAGCTTTAACATTAGCCTACCTGTTTTGGTATCGGCCTTGTCCATGTCACATAGAGTGGTCTCTTTAACATTGGCCTACCTGTTTTGGTATCGGCTTGTCCATGTCACATAGAGTGGTCTATAGCTTTAACATTAGCCTACCTGTTTTGGTATTTGCCTTGTCCACCTCGCTCTCCCTGTTCTTGTACATCTGCTGGGCATCTCTCATGCTGCTCGCCCTGTTACCTTCCTTATATGGAGACAGTATGTTCATCAGCTCTCTAGCTATAGCACCCTGGTAATTAGACTCAGAGGGGGGTCGCTGGAAATTACCCCCTAACAAATTGGAAGGTTTCTGGACCATATTACCAATCCCTCCGCCGTAACCACCACCACGCCAGTAACCATCAGCAACTGTTACCATGACAACCTAAGGAAAATTCAAATGAGACATCAGTTCATGTCAGTGAACGAAGCCATGGCAAACCTTAATAGTAAGCAAGTAAAATAGTGTCTCAACATCACTTTCCGACCGGGACAGTCATGGAAGTGACTCTGTAATGGAATAAAAACAGTGAAACACTGCCAGAGACGCAAGAAAAAATTGACAATTTTTAATCATTTTCATTCACTTGTGCCACAACTTCAAGTGGGACTAAAATTTAATTGAATAAATTGGAGATTAAAAGGTTAAAAAACATATAAATACAATATGCCAAATGTGAACAGTTATTAAAACCTTGATATATATTTTTTTTATATTATTATATCTGCAGCTGGTCCGAGGCGGGGACACTTCTACAAAGCTCTGGAAATGATTAAATAGGATTACCCATTATAGCGCTAAATAAAATAATTTGAAGGGAAATGCCCACGCTAAAATCATCAGCAAATCTCTGATTTTATTTTGGCTTCCTAATATGACCATATGTAAACATGTCCATAGACTAAAACTGCCATGTCAAAAATAGGAAATACGGAATTTCGTCTCTATATCTAGCCTAACTGGTAAATGCGCAGCAGAAAAATTTAAAACTTTTGCAGTTCTAGTCCATGGACATGTTTACATCATATGGTCATATTGAGAAGCCAAAATAAAATCACCGATTTTTGGATGATTTTAGCGTGGCCATGTCCCTTTAAATAATCACCCACTTGAAGTTGTGCCTCGCTAGCGCGACCCACAACTTGAAGTGAATGAAAATTACTCATATTTGTTTAAATTCACGCCAAATATTTGTAAATATTGGTGTTCAAACACTAATTTCGCTCCTTAAACCAGTGATTTAATTGGACAATGGAAGGACTGAAAACGACCATAGTTGTGCTTATACTCGCCGTCAAATTAAAAATGATCAACCAGGATCGCATGATTTTTCATGAAATTCGCAAAATTATATTTAATATTTCAAAGGTTAGATCATTTGCCATGTAATACAATTCTAGAATTAGTTTAATAGAGGGACGTCGGGGGTTATAGAGGGACGTCGTAATTTTAATTCATTACATTTCAAATAATAAATACGCTCTATAATTTTACGAGATTTTCAGGTCTGTTAGTATTTGAATAGAAAATCGCCTTTGCAAAATTTGAAGGAAACCGGTTCAGAATTGACGGAGAAATCGCCGAAAATCACGCGATCCTAGTTAATTTGACGGCGAGTATAACGGTGTAAGGGGTAACACACCACAGCACCCAGCGATTACTCTCATTTTTTCTCTCATTTTCATTCACCTAGGGATGTAAATTGCTGCCGAATTCAATCTGAATGGTAATAAAAATCTCGATTTTATGAAATACCCGCTTGTAATATTTCAATTCAATTTTCAATTCAATTCAAAGGTATTTATTGTCATTATAGACTCCTCATTAAAGAACATTTGCTTACAAGAAAAGTGCATTATGAAAAATGAAGTGCATAATGTCAATATATAAATGATAAATAACATCCGTGAGCTCACGAAATGCTACAAATAACCATGGTAATCAGGCTGCAGTCTTATCTAATTCGGAAACGAATCGTTCATTTCAAAGATTTTATTTCAAATAAATAATTTATTAATCTCAAATAAAATCAGATTTATTTTATCATAATATGTGGAGGAAGCCATCAGACATCTAAAGTCGATCCCCACGCTAGAGAGTAAAATATGTATGATGCCCTCAGACCCATATAACGTCCCCTTGGAGTTAGAAGGTGCTAAACTGCCACTTTACAAAGTGGCAGTTTAGCACCTTCTAACTCCAAGTGGACGATAAGATAGGTATTGAAACAGAAATAGCTAACTAAGCCACTCAGGGGACTATTTACGTTGTTGTAAACATATTTATTTAACGAGGATTTACAAATAGCTACAAAGCTAAGGTCAGTGTCTCCTCAGTGCGGGTGCAAGTGCAAATAGTAATAATAATAAAATGTGGTATGAAACATGTATATATCCAAATAATCATCTAAATAAATTAAACATCGACACCTCTATGCAATACCATAACAATGTGACCAAGCAAATACACAACATTGTGACCTACTTTTACGAAGTCGCAAAAAATATGAATACACACAAATTTTTACGTTAATAACCCTTTCGTGTTCATAATATTCATCAAAATATTTCAAAACTTTAACCTTTAAAGCGCGGAAATATTTTATATAAACCATCATCTGATGTCATCATCATAAATGTCTTATAGTTTGCTCTCTCCGCTTCATTTGAATACGTATGTTATGGGTCTGTGGCCATTATGCATTTTTAATTCTTCAAATAGTGTGCGGGAACTTTAGACTTAAAAATTTTGATCTCTAATGTTGATTAATATAATATGCTCTGAAAGAAGTAAGGGCTACGGAGTCTTGCCAAGCTAAAAAATTCAAAAATCCGAGAAAAAAATCGATTAGCCGGACTCCACCTACCCCCCCCCCATATATATTTTTTGAATTATGTACAAAAAAAATTATAGTTGGGGCTTGACCCACCAACTTCCGATTTTTCTATGATCTTTAGATTTTTTTTAAAGCTGCTCCTTGGGATGAGACATTTTCAATTTTGTCAATTTTGAAAATTTAATTTATGTGAAGCTATATAGCCTACTGATCTTAACTAAAAATACAAAAAAGTGAGAAAAAAAACAATTTTAAAGCACCGAAAAAGAGTAAAATAGTTATATTTCAAGGTCGTATATTGCCATGTAAACAAAACAAGTCAGCAATATACAGCACTTCACACCACATATTCCCACGTCTTGGACGGTGAGATTAAAGCAATAGCCGCTAATTGGTGTCTTATAGTCAGGACATGAGGGGATACACCACTGATTGTCTGCCAACGCTGGGCCGACGGCATCAACATGTGGCCCAATGCTGTAGGAACATTCAACCGTCCTTTAGCAAGTGTTTAGATATACAAAAAAGTTAGTTTGGGTTTTAAGCGGATTCATAGAAATGTTGATAAAAATATTTTTTTTAATCTAAAAACTTTGAAAAAAATAAAATCATGATCTGGGGGATACACTACTTCATTACAAAAGTAAAAACGAAAAATGATGTCATGCCAAGGAGCTGCTTAAACTTGACAAGACCCCCTAAATCTTACCAGACATAGGCCGCATAACGTGGCAGGTGAGGGTGCCATCCTGACTGTACTGTGGATTAAACCTCTCTGAGTGTTCCTGCAGATAGATCCGCCCCTAAGACATGCTGACCCAGCAAACACGAGACGCTGACCCGATGCCGCTGTAATGTTGGGCCAGAGTCGCAGACGATGGCCCAACATTACAGCAGCATTGGGCCAATGTCTCGTATTTGCTGGGGACAGGGCAACAGACAAGGGCGTATCCAGAAAAGTGAGAAGGGGGGGGGACGATCAGAATATAGCTGGCCACTCGTCTGGCTACCCGCCAGAAACATTATTGTATTTGTCAAACATTTTCTTCGAAAAATAGGGGGGGGGGGAGGGGTTTCAAGCACCATCTGATTCTATATTAAGCACAAACATATTGAATTTTGCGTCCCAAAATAACAATATTTCAGCAATTTAGAGCGACGTCAAGATAGTTTAGTTTCTAAAACGGAGGGGGTAGAACCCCCACCCGTGGACTCCCTCCAGACCCACCACCGTATAGATTCAGCAAACACACGAAGTTGACCCAATGCTGGTTTAATGTTGGCCCACCGTCACAGACGCTGGCCCAACATTAAGCCAGCATTGGGTCAACGTCTCTTTGTGGTCGGGTGATTTGAGATCATTCTTATTTTCCATCATTGGGAACCTCATCCTCATTAGAGTCATGTGAGCGATCACATGACTTCTGAGGGATCACATGACCTCTGAGCGATCACATGACCTTTAATTAGTTGACAATGGTCAGGAGATCTCGTAATTTGCTTTGATATCTTACTGAGAGATATCCCCATATATGCCAACTCATCAAACACGAAGCGCGAACCCAATGTTCTTTCAATGATGGACCAGCGTCGTAGACGGTGGACCAACATTACAACAACATCGGTTGAACGACTGTCGTTTGCTGGGTATAGACCTACCTTAGTGATGTAACTCTATATAAAATTATAAGGACATCAACGTGTATACCTTACAAATGAGGCTAGGTTTCCCATCGATCTATTGATTTTTCATGTACCGGACTTTTATCATATTTATTACTCAAGAAGAAATGTAAATTGTAAATTATAATTACAATACGTCTGATATTGTTTATTCGACAATGGGGGATTGACCAAAAATAAAAGCCAGTTTTTCGCCGATTATTCAGTCAATTCTAAAGCGATTTTCATTGATACAAGCACTGTTTTCTAGTCATTTGATGTCATTTCTAGTCAATAAACTTTCAATATAATATTGTAAAAGCAACGCTAGTTACACTTTGCATCCTTGATAAACAGCTATGTAATTTTGAAATAGCTGACTGGTTTATGGAATAAAACTATTTCTTAAAATGAACAGTACTTTATATTATACGGTGCATACTATAATAAAATAGAAAATAGTGTAGCCTACATGTACAATTATCAAATGCGTAATTAAACTAAATATACATGTAATGATACTATATGTCATAGATATATGTTTCCCCCACAAAACCAGACATAAAATAATTGATATTAATATAAAAGTATAAAAAGTAATATAAAAGTATAAAACGTCTACGACGTTGGCCCAGCAGTAAACCACCGTTGGGCCAACGTCTCATGTTTGCTGGGCTGGATCCATACGGTGGTGGATCCAGAGAGAGTCGAGGGGGGGGGGGTCTCTGCGATTATGGTTCTGGCGGGAGGCCAGCTACATTCTGATTGGACCCCCCTTTTCACATTTCTCAATCCCCATGTCTTAGGGGCGGATCTATCTGGAGGATCAACCAGAACGGTTTAATCCACAGTGAAGTCAGGATGGCACCTTCACTTGTCACGTTATGCGGCCTATTTCTGGTAAGGCTTAGTCTTTAAAGTTTGGAAATATTATGAGAAATACTGTGGATTCAAAATAATAACTTAAACCAGCTCCTCAGGATGACATTAATTTTCCTTTATAGTTTTTTAATAAAGTAGTGTATCCCCCAGATCATGATTTTATTTTTTTCAGAGTGTTTTTATTAAAAAAAAAAGTATCCATTATTTCTATGAAACCGCTTAAAACCCAAACAAATTGTTGTATACCTAAACACTTGCTAAAGGACGGTCGAATTTTCCTCAGCATCGGGCCACATGTTAATGCCGTCGGCCCAGCGTTGGGCAGACAATCAGTGATGCAGGTGTATCCCCCATGTCCTGACTATAAGATACAAATTAGAGGCGATTGCTTTGATCTCACCATCCAAGACGTGGGAATATGTGGTGTAAAGTGATGTATATTGCTGACTTGTTTTGTTTACATGGCAATATACGACCTGGAAATAAAACTATTTCACTCGTTTTCGGTGCTTTAAAATTGTTTTTTTGATTTTTTTAGTTAAGATCAGTAGGCTATATAGCTTCATATATAATAAATTTGCAAAATTGACAAAATTGAAAATGAGTCATCCCACGGGTTCCCTTTTATATATATATATATATATATATATATATATATATATATATATATATATATATATATATATATATATATATATATATATACCATGGCGACCAAAGGTTTATTTTCAATTAGAAATTATCATAAATGACTTAGTTAGCTCTTTCCGATTCATTTGAATACCTATGTTATGGGTCTACAGCCATTTTAAATATTTAATTATTTCTGCCTAGCGCGGGGATCGGCTTTAGACGTCAGATTCGGAAGGCTTCGGTCAAACTATTATGATACACAACTTTAAGTGGGTGAACATTTAAATTAATGGGTAAGCCATTCCATTATTTTCCAGAGCTATGTAGAAGTGTCCCCGCCTCAGACCATGTGCAAAATGTGCCATTATAAAAGGAAAATATATCAAGGTTTTAACCCTTTAACCGCCAAATTATTCAATCTGAATTTTCACCCACTTGAAGTTGTGTGTCGCTGACGCGATCCACAACTTCAAGTGAGTGAAAATTATGCAGATTTGACAAAATGGAGATCAACTCTTTCCAAATCGTGCTGATTGATGTCACATTATGGCTTTAACATGTTTAAAAGGCGGTATTGAATGTGGTGATAATTAGGTGAAAAAGCAAATAAATTCGGCGCCGGCGGTTAAAGGGTTAATGGCTGTTCCACTATCACATATCGAATATTGTACTTATATGTCTTTATTTATTTATTCTATTAGACTTTACATCCACATGAAGTTTTGTAACAAGTGAATAAAAATTACATTTTTATATTGTCATATTAATGTCAACTTTCAGTTTCGACATTTTGCTACGTCCAAACTATTTTTTTCATGAAAACGGTCTACGACCATAATTTGTTCAGCTACTTCTAATTGAGTTAAAACAGCGATTGACGGTCAAATGGAGTGTAATAATACATCTGACGCTAGTTCTAGATACATTAAAACACACCACACTTT
>OZ024918.1:62937771-63026967 GCA_964017125.1 Flabesymbios commensalis
AATCATTAGCCCTTTCAAGCCTGAATTTACCATTGTCATTTTCATCAACGACTTGTAATAGATGAAATGATTTGATGTGATTTAAAAATTAAAGAAAAAATTGTCATGTACTGGTAAACCAGTTTCATGGAAATTTCCGTTTTCAAACCTTCAGTTGTAGGGGAATTAAGTCTGTTTTCGGAGATGTAAAATAATAATAATAATAATAATAATAATATTAATAATAATAAACTTTATTTCAAGAGGGTAACCATTTAGCAAATTTAATTGCTAATTTGCAATGGGCCCTCTAAAACATATATACAAATTCAAAATACAATATGTACATTTCAAATTTAAAGTAAAGTACAAATTAATAGGTAGGTATATTAAATATATATATACATATATATATATATATATATATATATATATATATATATACATATATATATATATATATATATATATATATATATATATATACACCAAGAATTTACACCAGTATAAGTGAAACTTTTCTTGTGACATATCTGTGCGTGTAAATGGTTTGATTTATATGATCTAGTACTATAGTTATGGATATTTTTAGTGTATTGAAATAATTCATTTAGACCTTGATTGTTGTTGTTATTTAAGCATTTATACACCTGTATTGATCTATGATAGTCTATTCTATCTGCCAAAGGCATCCAACGCAGTTCAAAGAAAAGTACATGGCTTCTAGTATTAATATCTTGGTTCAATATTATCCGCGCTGCCCTTAATGTATTTTTTCTAAATCTGCCAATACATATTTTGGACAATTACCCCATATTATACTGCAAAAATCGAAATAGGGTAAAATGTAACTATCATAAAATAATTTTCGAGCACTTAGTGGTAAAAAACATTTAATACTCAACAAAAATAGATTTTTAGATATTTTCTTTCTTACGTGTGTAACATGGTCTTTCCAAGAAAGGGTAGCATCAAAGTGAACACCGAGTATCTTAGTACTATTTACACATGGAAGATCTACATTATTAATATTTACATTTAGTTTGATACCCTCACATTTACTTAATTTTTGTCTTGTGGCGATTAGTATAGATACACATTTGGGGATACTTAACATCATGTCGTTAACTAAACACCATTCGAATGCATAATGAACATCCCTTGATAGTTCTTGCTGAATTATTTCTACATTTGGACCTGATTTGGTTAGTGTAGCGTCATCAGCTGAGTACTTCGTTGCAGCTTTTAAAGTAGAGGGGGAGATCATTAATATTGATTAGAAATAAAAGGGGTCCTAGTATCGATCCTTGTGGAACCCCGGATGTTATTTTGTGTGGAGATGAAACAGTTTTTTCAATAGAAACACTTTGAGATCTATTTGAAAGGTAGGATTCAAACCAGAAGGTAGATGCAGAGCTACAATTATATAGTTTAAGTTTTTGAAGTAACAGAGTGATTTACTAGGTCGAATGCTTTACTGAGATCAAGCTGTACTAATCCAAAATAGTTTCCTGCTTCAAGAGCTTCATAAATTTTCTCTGTTAAAGTTATAAGGGCAGTTTGACATGATTGGTTTCTGCGGAATCCAAACTGGCTATCAGTTAAAAGTCTATGGTGTTGAACATATTTATAAAAGTGTACAAATACATGTTTTTCTAATATTTTAGACAAAAGACGTAGGACTGATATAGGACGGTAATTATTGCATTCTTCTTTGTTGCCACTTTTAAATAGTGGGGTGACTTTTGCAATTTTCCACTGACATGGAAACATTGAAGTTTGGATACTTAGGTTGCATATATCAGTTATAGAACTAGAAATAGCTATGGCTGATCGTTTCAATATTTCAACGCTAAGGCCATCCAGACCAAAAGCTTTATTATTTGGCATAGATAATATTTGTTGATGCATTTTTTAATAGAAGTTGGTGACATTGTTTTTTTAAGGTATATCGGGTGTGCCGAATTTGAAAATCGGTGTTACTAAACTGCAAAAATTGTTCCAACATGGTCAAATTTAGCCTATTTCCAAGAGGCCGCTGCCAGCATATTTATCATGGACAATTTAATCATTTTCGACTGTTTTTTTATATTGAAAAAATAATTATAAAAGACTAAAATGTCAGGTTGGTAACAGGCATTTTCAGATTCAGCACACACTAATTGTGATAGCACCATTGCAATTGCATTGCATTGCAATTGATTCTACTAAAAAAGGATACTTTTTTCGAAGCCTAATTTCGAAATTTTCGACATGTCAATGTCTAAGAGGGATGTTGAATAATTCTACCTGCTTACTAATTATGATTTTTCATAGCTTCGTTCACTGACATGAACTGATTTCTTGTTTGTTTTTTCTTCAGGTTGTCATGGTAACAGTTGCTGATGGTTAGTGGCACGGTGGTGGTTATGGCAGAGGGTTTGGTAACATGTTTTAGAAACCGTCTAAATTTTTATTGCGTAATTTCCCTCTGAGTCTAACTAAGAAAAAATAGATGATGGAACGAAAAAAGGGGATTGAAAATATTTATTTCGAGGGATTTCACTTCTTTTTAAGAATCGTCTTTTAACGTCTTTTATCCCACTAAGTTAACCAATTTAAATTATCACCCACTTGAGCTTGTGCCTCGCTATCACTTAAATGGGCGAAAATTACTCATATTTGTTTAATTTGAGCCAAACATTTGCAAATCTCTGTTTAAGTACACATTTCGTTCCCAGTAACAGTGTTTTGATCAGTGAATAAGGCAAATTAAACACGACAATAGTCTTGTTTTTTAGCGCTTTAAGAATCAATGCGTTTAAAATGTCATAACTTTGAATCAAGCTAATTCCTAATGGTTTTGATGACAGCTAATTTGTTCTCTTCCACAATATAGGCGTATTAATTGTCTTATCTCATTTTTTGGTTATTCAGGACGTGGGGTAGGCCAGGACCCTCAGCCAGAAGGTGAAGGTTAGTATAATGTTAACAATTAGGTGAGGTCAAGGTGAGGTGAATGTTAGTATAAGGAAGATGGCTTACTTACCCACCAGTCACGATTTTTTATTTAAAAAAAAATTATTAGCAAATTAAATACCAACTTTCAAACAACGTTGATGATATAAACAGACTTCAATCAGCAAAATTGCAAAATCGTTGACCTTCATTCTGTCGAATCTGAATCATTTTTACTCACTTGAAGTTGTGAATCGCGTGAGTGAGACACAACTTCAAGTGAGTTAAGATTCCAATTAAATAACTTGAAAGCTAAAGGGTCAAACCCTCATGATGAATCAAAGCATAATTTTGCTTTTGGTCTCTTCCTTAAATAATTTACAGTTTGAAACCTATTATCTATAACAGAGCCGACATAGAGTAAGTACCGTACCCTGGTATGTCGCGATATTGGCCAAATATTTGGCCAATACTAATAATTACATTGGGCCTGGTACACTTTGCACAATGGTCTCGTATTTAATTGAGCCAATACAATATATTTTTTTCTGAATTGGCCCAGTATTCGGCCAGTAAAGTCAACTAATGCAGTTATAACAGCTGTATGTCGGATTGTCATGGTTGTTTTTGTCTGTATTAGCCTGTGACACAGGCTATTACAGTAATAGTAATAGTAATAGTAATAGTAATAGGTAATAGTAATAGTAATAGATGTGTGAGTAATACTAATAGTAATAGTATAACTGAAAGACTAATGATAATTATGTTTGGGCTATGATCAAACATATTGAGTTGGTAAAGGTTCTAGCTCTTTTTATTCCTTTGTGTCCAAATTTTGGAATGCTATTTCTCCCTGTGTTTTCATCTCCCTGAGGTTTTATGCTTTGACTTTTTTAAGAGATCGGGAGAGATTAACTGGATTAAATCCGGAGTTTAGTGTCTCCAAAGTGAGGTATCTGTATTGAATGAGGGATTGTCACTTCAGCTTTTTGGTTCTTCCTCCATTTTCTGAGTCTGATCAATCCTCGAGTTTTCAATATTTTAAAAATATGTTTGTTGTACCAAACCCACACACACAAGCACGTTAGCCACATGTTTGTATGTTATTTTACCCAGTATAGATTCTGTACTAATTACATTTTAAAGCGAGGGGGGTTTTAATTTTCATGTCGTTTGAATGGCGGCTGAAAGCATTACATGTCAGCTGATATCCATTCAATGCATCAATAGACTCAGGCTGAAATGCGGGCAGTTTGTCCAGCCCAGCAAACATGAGGCATTAACCCAATGTTGATTTAATGTTGGCTCATCGTGTACAACATTAAACCGAAATTTGGTTAATGTATCGTGTTGGCTAGAAAGCTGGTTCGCCCCATTAACCCTTCAAATGCTAGATTTTATAATTAATTTGCATTTGCCTAATGCTGTTTCAATGTAGGGCCAGCTTTGCAGATGGATGCCCACCATTGAACCAACCTTGAGCGTTTACAATTGTCAGTAGTAACCTTTTAAGTGCTAGATTTGACCATTTAAATAACAGTTGTAATTCCAGCAAACGCGAAACGTCGATCCAATGTTGTTTTAATGTTGGGCCAGCGTCGCATACAGTGATACAACATTTAGCCGACGGAGAGACAAGTCAATGTCTTGACTGGGGGCCCTCTGAATGTGTTTCTATTTGCCAAATATAAGTGTATTTTAAAGTACAAAAGCTCAGTGGGGACTTAATTCTCATCTCTAACATTTGAAGTCTAAATTCTGAAGTCTAAAATTCCAATTCATTATGGCTGCCTAAAAACCCAGTAGCAAAATTCCAATCAATCTGTTATAATAAAAATAACCCAACAAAATCCAGAATGGCTGTCAAAAAAATCTTAAAACTTAGCCCAGACATTATTGTTACTTGAAAAGTCACAATTCACCTCTAGTTATATTTGGGCTATGTCCAAGTATACTGAGTTTTGCTTGGTTCTTCTAACTTATTATTCTGTGCAGGTTTTTGTCAGACGCTATTTCTCCCTGAATATTTATCAATTCAATTCAACTGAAATTTTAACACAACATTCCCAGAGTAGTCATGAGTAGTCATGCTATGACTTTTTTCAGTCATCCAGCACGTTCTTCTGGATTTATCCAGGATTTTCTGGATCACTATGTTGCTCTTCAAAGGCAAACAGGCAGTATCTGCTCACTTGTAAAGTGAACAGATACTGCCTTTTGACTTGCACGGCAGGGTCCAGTGTTGATTTAATGATGTACATTTTTCATTCATTACTGGAATGAAAACAGGAGGGTGAACAGGGTTCCCCTATGTTAAGACCGACTCCACTTTTTAGTCTCTAGATCTCATAATAAACATACATTTATCCAATGTTTCAATTCCGGGCCAGCGTCGCAAACAGTGGCCCAGTATTGATCCAATACTGTGTATTTGGTATGGACAGTAGTAACCCTTTAAATGCTAAATCAGACAATTAAAATAACAGTTGCAATTCCATTCAAGAGTCAATATTGTTATAATGTTGGGCTAGCGTCGCAGACAGTGATACAACACTAAGTCAACAGAGAGACAAGTTGATGTGTGTACTGGGCACTGCGAATACAATTCCATTTGACAAAGAAGTAGGCCTATATATCTATTTAAAAATACAAAAGTTAAGTGGGGACTTCGAAGTCTGAAGTCTAAAATTCCAGTTCAAATTGGCCACCACAAAAACTCATAAAACCTAGCCCAAATATTATTGTTACTTGAAAAGTCACAATTCCCCCTAAGTATCAAAGCTATATTTTCACGTAAAATGTTTGGATACAATATTACACCTGAAGCTATAGGGGGGTCTATCATAATGTCGAGAGCTAGATGGGTTGTGAAGAACATTCAATTTACAAAGTCTTACACCTAAAAATAGATAAACATCAATAATAATTTGAATACATTCCTTTCAGGATTTAGTGGTATTTATTAATCTAGCTAACTTTCTTACTGTGATGATTTATTTTATATTCTGTCTCTAATTTCCATCCCTTTTAATATATATAATCTGATGCAGCATCATTCACCATGAAATTTTTCAAAAATGTATTTTTTAGTATATTCTAGATCAGCATCACTTACAATAAATAATTCTGTCCTCTGCATGGACCTGTAAATCCATAAAGAACATCGCTAAATGATGGGCGATAATAGCTAAATAATGATAACTTCTAAAAAAATCATTCAAATCAATCAGCTAGAAATATTGCCATCTTAAAATGTGAGACGGCATTTTAATATGGAGGATGTTTAACACACCTTGTATTATATAAATTACAGGTGATGAAAGTGTTTTATCTAGCTCCCGACATTATAACATTATATCTTCCCTTGTAATATTAGATCCAATTTTTTTACGCAAATGTATAGGTTTAATAGCATTAGAATATTTTAAAGTAATAGTAATAGTAATGGATTGCATGTAATAGATTACACACAGGCCCTGTATGCAACCGGTATCGGCCCAATCAAGTACTGTATATTGGGTAGTTATTCCTATTTGTTTATTCACAGATGACCTATGTAAGCTTGACCCCGATGCAGGACCTTGTGAAGCCGCAAACTCTCGCTGGTATTTCTGTCACAAGGACATGCGATGCAAGCAGTTCATATACGGTGGATGCATGGGAAATAAGAACAACTTTGCTTCAGAATCTGACTGCATTGGTTCATGTAGTCACATGGTCAAGAAGCAGTCAGCTGCAGATCAACAATCTGATGCAGGTTCCCAGCAAGGTAGGCTAGAACTGTGTTCCAATATTATTATCAAAGTCCATGGCTAGAACTACATTCTAATGAAAACCACATTATCATTGGTACACGTCAAGTATATTATTCTGGTTAACACTTATTCGTCTGAACTAACAATCTAAGTTTAATGCCACAACAAAACTTGCAAAGTTTGTGCTCCGGGGGGTAAATACTTGTAAAATTCACTGAACTGAGTGAAAGTGCTTAATTTTAAACCCATTTCTTTTTCATTTTGTTTAAAAAGGGGGGGGCTCACACAACAGTTTGTTATATCTTTTTGACAAATAAAAACAATTCTAACTGTAATTCGCCAAGTGGCTTCATACTGCGGGAAATTGTGCTAGCAATTCCAGTCTAAATAATAAAAATGATGACTGGCAGAAATCTAAAGATGATTGCGAGAGAGTTAATTGCACGATGAAATTATGTCAGTTATTGATACAATGTCAGGAACAAAACATCATTCCAGTGTTGCAACCAAAGCAAGTAACAGATAAATACATAAAAACAACAATTTATCTAGAAAATGTAGGATAAAAACGACTGTAAAAACTTCACATATCTATTTGATTGATATTTGATATCTATTTGATTGATATTTTAATCTTTCAGCGTGGGGATCGATTTTTCACATTAGATTCTGATGGTCATAGACACATCAAATATGTATTCAGAGATAACTAATAGATAACCTCCCCGCTATGTCATTATTACAGCATATGATTCTTCTACCTCCCCTCTATGTCGTTCTTGCAGAATATGATTCTTCTACCTCCCCTCTATGTCATTATTACAGAATATGATTCTTCTACCTCCCCTCTATGTCATTATTACAGAATATGATTCTTCTACCTCCCCGCTATGTCATTATTACAGAATATGATTCTTCTACCTCCCCTCTATGTCATTATTACAGAATATGATTCTTCCACCTCCCCTCTATGTCATTATTACAGAATATGATTCTTCTACCTCCCCTCTATGTCATTATTACAGAATATGATTCTTCTACCTCCCCTCTATGTCATTATTACAGAATATGATTCTTCTACCTCCCCGCTATGTCATTATTACAGAATATGATTCTTCTACCTCCCCTCTATGTCATTATTACAGAATATGATTCTTCTACCTCCCCTCTATGTCATTATTACAGAATATGATTCTTCTACCTCCCCGCTATGTCATTATTACAGAATATGATTCTTCTACCTCCCCTCTATGTCATTATTACAGAATATGATTCTTCCACCTCCCCGCTATGTCATTATTACAGAATATGATCCTTCTACCTCCCCGCTATGTCATTATTACAGAATATGATTCTTCTACCTCCCCGCTATGTCATTATTACAGAATATGATTCTTCTACCTCCCCTCTATGTCATTATTACAGAATATGATTCTTCTACCTCCCCTCTATGTCATTATTACAGAATATGATTCCTCTACCTCCCCTCTATGTCATTATTACAGAATATGATTCTTCCACCTCCCCTCTATGTCATTATTACAGAATATGATTCTTCTACCTCCCCGCTATGTCATTATTACAGAATATGATTCTTCTACATCTCCTCTATGTCGTTATTACAGAATATGATTCCTCTACCTCCCCTCTATGTCATTATTACAGAATATGATTCTTCCACCTCCCCTCTATGTCATTATTACAGAATATGATTCTTCTCCCTCCCCTCTATGTCATTATTACAGAATATGATTCTTCTACCTCCCCTCTATGTCATTATTACAGAATATGATTCCTCTACCTCCCCGCTATGTCATTATTACAGAATATGATTCTTCTACCTCCCCTCTATGTCATTATTACAGAATATGATTCTTCCACCTCCCCGCTATGTCATTATTACAGAATATGATTCTTCTACCTCCCCGCTATGTCATTATTACAGAATATGATTCTTCTACCTCCCCTCTATGTCATTATTACAGAATATGATTCCTCTACCTCCCCGCTATGTCATTATTACAGAATATGATTCTTCTACCTCCCCGCTATGTCATTATTACAGAGTATGATTCTTCTACCTCCCCTCTATGTCATTATTACAGAATATGATTCTTCTACCTCCCCTCTATGTCATTATTACAGAATATGATTCTTCTACCTCCCCTCTATGTCATTATTACAGAATATGATTCTTCTACCTCCCCGCTATGTCATTATTACAGAATATGATTCTTCTACCTCCCCTCTATGTCGTTATTACAGAATATGATTCTTCTACCTCCCCTCTATGTCATTATTACAGAATATGATTCTTCTACCTCCCCTCTATGTCATTATTACAGAATATGATTCTTCTACCTCCCCTCTATGTCATTATTACAGAATATGATTCTTCTACCTCCCCTCTATGTCATTATTACAGAATATGATTCTTCTACCTCCCCTCTATGTCATTATTACAGAATATGATTCTTCTACCTCCCCTCTATGTCATTATTACAGAATATGATTCTTCTACCTCCCCGCTATGTCATTATTACAGAATATGATTCTTCTATCTCCCCTCTATGTCATTATTACAGAATATGATTCTTCTACCTCCCCTCTATGTCATTATTACAGAATATGATTCTTCTACCTCCCCGCTATGTCATTATTACAGAATATGATTCTTCTACCTCCCCTCTATGTCATTATTACAGAATATGATTCTTCTACCTCCCCTCTATGTCATTATTACAGAATATGATTCTTCTACCTCCCCGCTATGTCATTATTACAGAATATGATTCTTCTACCTCCCCTCTATGTCATTATTACAGAATATGATTCTTCTACCTCCCCTCTATGTCATTATTACAGAATATGATTCTTCTACCTCCCCGCTATGTTATTATTACAGAATATTATTCTTCTACCTCCCCGCTATGTCATTATTACAGAATATGATTCTTCTACCTCCCCTCTATGTCATTATTACAGAATATGATTCTTCTACCTCCCCGCTATGTCATTATTACAGAATATGATTCTTCTACCTCCCCTCTATGTCATTATTACAGAATATGATTCTTCTACCTCCCCTCTATGTCATTATTACAGAATATGATTCTTCTACCTCCCCGCTATGTTATTATTACAGAATATTATTCTTCTACCTCCCCGCTATGTCATTATTACAGAATATGATTCTTCTACCTCCCCGCTATGTCATTATTACAGAATATGACTCTTCTACCTCCCCTCTATGTCATTATTACAGAATATGATTCTTCTACCTCCCCTCTATGTCATTATTACAGAATATGATTCTTCTACCTCCCCGCTATGTCATTATTACAGAATATGATTCTTCTACCTCCCCGCTATGTCATTATTACAGAATATGATTCTTCTACCTCCCCTCTATGTCATTATTACAGAATATGATTCTTCTACCTCCCCGCTATGTCATTATTACAGAATATGATTCTTCTACCTCCCCTCTATGTCATTATTACAGAATATGATTCTTCTACCTTCCCGCTATGTCATTATTACAGAATATGATTCTTCCACCTCCCCTCTATGTCATTATTACAGAATATGATTCTTCCACCTCCCCTCTATGTCATTATTACAGAATATGATTCTTCTACCTCCCCTCTATGTCATTTTTACAGAATATGATTCTTCTACCTCCCATCTATGTCATTATTACAGAATATGATTCTTCTACCTCCCCTCTATGTCATTATTACAGAATATGATTCTTCTACCTCCCCTCTATGTCATTATTACAGAATATGATTCTTCTACCTCCCCGCTATGTCATTATTACAGAATACGATCCCGCTACCTCCCCTCTATGTCATTATTACAGAATATGATTCTTCTACCTCCCCTCTATGTCATTTTTACAGAATATGATTCTTCTACCTCCCATCTATGTCATTATTACAGAATATGATTCTTCTACCTCCCCTCTATGTCATTATTACAGAATATGATTCTTCTACCTCCCCTCTATGTCATTATTACAGAATATGATTCTTCTACCTCCCCGCTATGTCATTATTACAGAATACGATCCCGCTACCTCCCCTCTATGTCATTATTACAGAATATGATTCTTCTACCTCCCCTCTATGTCATTATTACAGAATATGATTCTTCTACCTCCCCTCTATGTCATTATTACAGAATATGATTCTTCTACCTCCCCTCTATGTCATTATTACAGAATATGATTATTCTACCTCCCCGCTATGTCATTATTACAGAATATGATTCTTCCACCTCCCCGCTATGTCATTATTACAGAATATGATTCTTCTACCTCCCCGCTATGTCATTATTACAGAATATGATTCTTCTACCTCCCCTCTATGTCATTATTACAGAATATGATTCTTCTACCTCCCCTCTATGTCATTATTACAGAATATGATTCCTCTACCTCTCCTCTATGTCATTATTACAGAATATGATTCCTCTACCTCCCCTCTATGTCATTATTACAGAATATGATTCTTCTACCTCCCCTCTATGTCATTATTACAGAATATGATTCTTCTACCTCCCCGCTATGTCGTTATTACAGAATATGATTCTTCTACCCCCCCCCCCCTCTATGTCATTATTACAGAATATGATTCTTCTACCTCCCCTCTATGTCATTATTACAGAATATGATTCTTCTACCTCCCCGCTATGTCATTATTACAGAATATGATTCTTCTACCTCCCCGCTATGTCGTTATTACAGAGTATGATTCTTCTACCTCCCCTCTATGTCATTATTACAGAGTATGATTCTTCTACCTCCCCTCTATGTCATTATTACAGAATATGATTCTTCTACCTCCCCTCTATGTCATTATTACAGAATATGATTCTTCTACCTCCCCTCTATGTCATTATTACAGAATATGATTCTTCTACCTCCCCGCTATGTCATTATTACAGAATATGATTCTTCCACCTCCCCTCTATGTCATTATTACAGAATATGATTCTTCTACCTCCCCGCTATGTCATTATTACAGAATATGATTCTTCTACCTCCCCGCTATGTCATTATTACAGAATACGATCCCGCTACCTCCCCTCTATGTCATTATTACAGAATATGATTCTTCTACCTCCCCGCTATGTCATTATTACAGAATATGATTCTTCTACCTCCCCGCTATGTCATTATTACAGAATATGATTCTTCTACCTCCCCTCTATGTCATTATTACATAATATGATTCTTCTACCTCCCCTCTATGTCATTATTACAGAGTATGATTCTTCTACCTCCCCTCTATGTCATTATTACAGAATATGATTCTTCTACCTCCCCGCTATGTCATTATTACAGAATATGATTCTTCTACCTCCCTTCTATGTCATTATTACAAAATATGATTCTTCTACCTCCCCGCTATGTCATTATTACAGAATATGATTCTTCTACCTCCCCGCTATGTCATTATTACAGAATATGATTCTTCTACCTCCCCTCTATGTCATTATTACATAATATGATTCTTCTACCTCCCCTCTATGTCATTATTACAGAATATGATTCTTCTACCTCCCCGCTATGTCATTATTACAGAATATGATTCTTCTACCTCCCCTCTATGTCATTATTACAGAGTATGATTCTTCTACCTCCCCTCTATGTCATTATTACAGAATATGATCCTGCCACCTCCCCTCTATGTCATTATTACAGAATATGATTCTTCTACCTCCCCTCTATGTCGTTATTACAGAATATGACTCTTCTACCTCCCTTCTATGTCATTATTACAGAATATGATTCTTCTACCTCCCCGCTATGTCATTATTACAGAATATGATTCTTCTACCTCCCCGCTATGTCATTATTACAGAATATGATTCTTCTACCTCCTCGCTATGTCATTATTACAGAATATGATTCTTCTACCTCCCCTCTATGTCGTTATTACAGAATATGACTCTTCTACCTCCCTTCTATGTCATTATTACAGAATATGATTCTTCTATCTCCCCTCTATGTCATTATTACAGAATATGATTCTTCTACCTTCCCGCTATGTCATTATTACAGAATATGACTCTTCTACCTCCCTTCTATGTCATTATTACAGAATATGATTCTTCTATCTCCCCGCTATGTCGTTATTACAGAATATGATTCTTCTACCTCCCCGCTATGTCATTATAACAGAATATGATTCTTCTACCACCCCTCTATGTCGTTCTTACAGAATACGATCCTGCTACTTCCCCGCTATGTCAAGACCCTGTGGTGCCTGCTGACCAGACATCAGACAGACCTGCTTTTTATTATGACAAACCGTCTGGAACATGCATGAAATACCCACAAGGCAAACAAGGAAGCACTAAAAACAACTTTCCGGGAAATAATGAATGTCTGATATACTGTGGTAAGTAAACAAACTAGATGCTGATTGCATTAGATATTCCAGCTTTAAATAAGTGAGAATAAAAACAAATGAAAAACAGTACAGGTTAATAGTTGATTTTATTTCTATGTCTTTGGTCTTCGACTCTTGCGTCTCCTTGTTTATTTGCGATGAACAGCATTCTTGTTTATATGCGGTTATCGATATAAAGGGTAATCTTAATGTTATTTTTTTAGTCTTGAACTACAGCGTCTCTCTATTTATTTGAGAAGAGCAGCTTACGTGTCTAATTGTGGTCACTGATATAATGGGTGATTTTAATTTTTAGTCTTGGACAACTGTGTATCCATATTTATCCCTGAACAGTAGCATCTGTGAATATGGGGCTATGTATTTAATGGGTGATTTCTATTCTATGTTTTTTTAGTCTTGTCAACTGACATGGGACAGATGATTAAACAGTTCATGGGGCTATTACAGCAGATGACAAAAATGGCCCAGGCGTTGCAACAAGAACAAGCGTATAAGAAAGCATTGAAGCAGAAGGTAATAAATAACGAGCATTGTTTCTGCATGAGTCCTGAGCAAGTAGAGCAGGCAAAAGCTGCACAACAAGCCAGGGCTCAGCAACAGGGCGGTCAGCGACAGCAATACGGTCAGCGTCAGCAGCATGGAGGTCAACAGTACGGTCAACGACAAGCATACGGTCAGCAACAAGGTGGACAAGCATATGGTCAGCGACATGGTGGTCATGGATACGGACAACAACATGGTGGTCAGGCTCACGGTCAACAACATGGTGGTCAAGCGTATGGTCAGCGACACGGTGGACAAGCATACGGTCAGGGTGGTCAAGGGTATGGCTATCAGGGATAGGTCCACATCGATTACTGTAAAGGGTATGCCTATAACCCACGCAGGTAGACTGTATGAGCATATGTCTGACTAACAGGCAGCAAAGTAAATACACCATATAATCATTACCATTCAGGGTTTTGTTTTAAGTTTTTGTTTTGTGTACAATACAAACTGCTATGAGCAGCCACCCTCGTGGCACAGGAGAAGTGGCCTTTTAAGGCAAGTGACTGCTCATTGGAGGTTTATTTGTATAGGAAATGTCATTTTGGGGAATGGCCAAATATCCTTCCATAGGAGGCTGGCTATTCATTAGAGTGGCTGCTCATAGCAGGTTCTACTGTATTTTAATAAATCAGATATTACGTAACTTTGGGATTAGATGTTATTATATCCGACATTGAGGCATGTATTACCCAATTATAATATAATAAGGTGAAGAGATATAGTTTAACTGAAATTACAGGTCAACATTGTGATTTCGACCAATTAGATACGAGATTATTAAAAACTTTTTTCTATGACAATAGCATTAGAAAACTGTGTATATGGAGTGTAATTGCACATTTTTCTGTTTTATTTGTATTTGTACAACACTTGTAGTAATTGCAAATAAATGTACTGGCTGCAAATATAGTCTCTTTATACGAGTCATCATCTCATACCAATGTTTGTATTCCACCAGATACAGGTTTTTCATCCGGCTGTGAAGAATTAGAGGAAACAAATGTGTGCTGTAGTGAAGCTATACATACATCAGTCATTTCCCCACGGGGATTTTTTATTGTCGTTTATTAACCTATAACTCACAGATTAGAGTATGATTGGATTCATTCTCATTCATCAGATCCACCATCTTTCCACTAGCGTCAGCTAGTGGCTCTGATTGATTGCACTATGAAATGTGTTCTGGAGAAATATATCTGAATTTGACCTGATTTTCTATCTGGCCAATAAGGCAATACTTAACAAATATGGTGTCCTTGACATTCTAAGCCGCATGGTCAGGCCAATGAATACACATAGGGAGGCAGGTGACTATTTTCATGAAATAAACAGCTTCTTCTAACATGTTAAAGAGAGGCTAGGGTGGACCAGGGAGGGGTTTGACTACATCATTACATCTAAAATGCCATATTTCGTGTCCAACTTGCCCTGACATCCTGTGGATATTTAAGCCTGACATTACGTGCTCCTGTCAGTATGCCTATTGTCTGGTAAGATATAGGCCTACATCTGTACATGTATCATGTGTATTGACATCCTAATATTGTTATATATTATATAAGTCAGAAAAGACATTCTAAATAGATGATCAATGTTGATTTTATGTTAGGCCACCTTGCCGTATCAGGTCTGACCGTCAGACTACCAGTCTGACCTTGACAACAGGTGTGTGTGAAGCGGGTACGAAAATGAGGGGTGCGAGCAACATGAATATTCATTATGACGTCACCGGTTTACTGACTGCAGCGTGGAGGTCACACTCAGGTCGGATTGTTTGGGCCGCCTGAATCAACTGTTAATTGGCCAGGGAGGAGGAGGGAGGTGGGGGGTTCTGAACACATAGCACATATACGGGTTATCCAGGTTCTGCCGGTGGCAGACAACTGGATAGATGAAGATGTGTTAGGCCAGCGTCGTAGACAATTGTCATACATCAATCCACCATTGTCCACCCCACAGCGTAAACACGATAGGCCTACATTGACCCAATGTTTTCCAAATGTTGGGCATGTTGTCGCAAACAATGGACCAACGTTAAACCAATATTGGGTCAGTGTATCGTGCTGACGATGTCCCAGCGCTGGGTTTATGTTAATCCACAATCTGAGATGATGTCCCAACATCAAACAAAGAGTGGTTGTTCTGATCACTGAGCGAATACTGCTGGTATCTTGGTCTTACACAAAGCGAGTCTACAATAACACATATATAAAAGACGCATATCCAATGTCGCTTTTATGATGGGCCGACATTGTATAGGATGGACCAACTGTAGTACAACGCAGTTTGATTGCATGTACTGTTCGTAATAATACAAGGCATATAATGCCAACCATATAGTCCAGTACAGGAGAGAGACAATTATATAAACTTGTCTCTCATAGGTGCAAGGAAACCTCGAACTTGACATAGTTTCAGGGTCAGGTTCGGGTCACGGTACACCAAATTTTGATGCCCTATCAGAACGCAGCAATTACTGAAGAGATTCTCAAAGCACTGTAGCAGGGCCACCTAGCTGTGCTAGTGTGGCCCTGAGAAGGAGGCTGGATTGGCTCAGAATCAGGCTCATTTCATCTCCCCACCTGTTAGAACATCATTGTGTACACATTGTGTACACGCTACACTGCCATTCCAACGGTTGGTTCATTGTTAGTCCTGTCGGCTGGCAAGGGCGTGCAGTCACTATGTTGGTCCTGGCTGCGCACCCCAGCTACCAATCCCGCGAGTTAACCCTTAAAGCGCTGAATTTTTTTTATAAAATCAAAGGGTTTATTTCAATTTGAAATTAACATAAATGTCTTATTCAGCTCTTTCCGATTCATCTGAATAACTATGTTATAGGTCTACGGCCATTAGAAATGTTTTTACTCTTACAGTGCGGGGATCGACTTTAGACGTCAGCATCTGACACGCTGTAAGGGTAAACTCGCCAAATTATTCAATTGGAATTCTCACCCACTTGAAATTGTGTCTCGCTGAATTTCTCGATTTCTAATTATTGACAACCATGTCAAAAATAAGAAATGCGGAAATTTCGTCTCTATATCTAGCCTAACTGGTAAGTGCGCAGCACAAAAATTAAAAAAAAACTGTTGCAGTTCTAGTCTATGGACATTTTTACATTATATGGTCATATAAGGAGCCAAAATAAAATCACTGATTTTTTAAAGATTTTAGACCTGGGCATTTCCCTTTAATGCATTGACTAACAATGAAATATGATATAGAAATAATCCAGCGGCAAAATAATTAATCAAATATTTTTATTTTTTACCCAGGCCTATAATAATTAATTTATTGAGTCATTACCTATCACAAACATAATAAATTTAACCGAAAACACATTCTAACTTCCGTGATAATTATTTGTGTTTATTGCACCGATATATGTTTATGAATTGATACGATTTTTTTATATTTTATTAAATTATTATTTTTATCCATTATGTTGTTAAAATCTTACCAATCTCAAAGTAAAGGTGTTGACAATTTCTCCAACTCGAAAACAGTGTCAATTTCACACATTTGCCATTGCATAACAAGCAGGATGTTACATAACCTTGTCGCCCCCCCTGTTTAGCCCTTAGTGCACCGCATTTGGGAAAAAATAATGAGTCCGGTTTTTCAGAGTAGACAGATTACGGCTTGGAGAGGATTAATTAGTATTCTTTTGAGTGGAATTAATTCGGGACCAAATAATCATTACGGTTTAGACAGGATTTCTGTTTGTACAGGGTCCGGTATGTACCATCTTCCTGGCAGCAAGTCTTGACACAGCGACGACCTCAGAAATAGCCAGCCTTGCAGAGGAAGATGGTATGTACAGGTTGCACTGTATTACACTTGGTGATTGTATAAGACCACTACGTATAATTTCTTCTTTTTTCATCAGAAAAAAAGAAAAAATCTAATAAGGGAGGGCGGAGAAAAAGACATTTAGGAAAAAAAACAGTGAACCTATTTTTGGAAAAAGTTAATGAGGGCGACAAAATAAAAAAATATTGGCCATATTTTAGGAATAGTTAATCACGGCGACGAAATAAAAAAACTTTTGACCTATTTTTAAAAAAGTTTATGAGGGCGACGAAAAAAAAGTCAAAAAGAAACGTAGCTGGAAAAATATTTTTATCTCTCAAATGAACCTGTTTTTTTTTCGTAATGTTTTGATTGTCTCCCGAAACTGACTGCTTTTTCGCAAATCGGCAACAATCTAATGCGCGTGCTCGGCAAAAAAAAAATGTTTCTTTTGGTAATGCGTGGCCTAAATCTAATGCGCGCGCTCATCTAAAACAGATTAAAAATATAGTGGCCTAATGTATTTGTTATTGAATGTGATATGTTAATAAAAATGCAAAATAATACAACATTAAAACAACATCTCGCACATAGAGTAAATAAACGGAAAATATTTACTTAACTGAAGATTTATTAAATTGAACAATGTCAAATCATGACAATATAAATGACAACAATTATAATATTAAAAATAACAGAACAATAGTAATAATATAAAACCAGATAACAATCATCAGCAAATCAGTCAGTCGCCCGAGCCCTGTAAAACTGTATCATAAAGTGTCAAAAACACATAACAACTGATTATATTTTATAAAGAGTAAATAAATTCTTTCAATCCCTTATCACCTGGAAACATATTTACATTCACAGTATTGAGCAGCTAGTGAATGTAAATTATCAAATTTAAAAATTTACCAAAGTGAAAAATATTTATTTGAAATCTTCATAAATATTTTAGTTAACTCTTTCTGATTGATTTGAAAACCTATGTTATTGGTCTATGGTCATTATACGTATTTTGCTCAACTTCAGACGTCAGATTCTGACGTCCATAGACGTCAGAATCTGACGCCTAAAGTCGATCCCCGTGATGATAGGGTCAACCTAATGACGCTTAAATCTAATAATGTCAACCAAGGAAAGTAAATATTCAGTTATTTTGCTTGTTCTACCAGAGCTTCTACGCCAATAACACATCCGCCATCTTGTTGTCGCATATTTAAATAACAAACACGCATTCCGTATGCATTAACCTTTTAACCGCCGGTCCCGAACATATTCGGTTTTTCATTTTTTCATTACCACATTAAGTAATACCAATTAAAGATTTTAAAGATAAAATGTCACACCAATCAGCAAGATTTGAAAATAAATCACTTCCATTTTGTCAAATCTGAATAATTTTCACTCACTTGAAGTTGTGGATCGCGTCAGTGAGACACAACTTAAAGTGGGTGAAAATTTCAATTGAATAATTGGGCGGTTAAAGGGTTACCCAGCATATAAAAACATGCTACCTTGAATAATACATGTAAAGTAGTAATGATATCAACGGTAAAATTTTACTATGCGGCATATGTAAGCCCCTTAATGCTAGAAAAATACTATTAAAATGAACTCTAGCCTGATAAATGTTGTGTTACTCTTTTATATATTTTAGTTTCTAATAATCGTGTCCATAATTGAAAGAACAACTCTCGTGACCTTTATAATGACTCCATTTGACCTTTGTGTTGACCTCTCCATGACCTTTCGGATCACCCATGTCTGATATTTCCTACCTATCAGGTCATACAGACCGTCATTAGCCAACGTGCTTCACACACAAACGTCTTCAATGTCAGATTTAAGGTCATATTTATTTTACAACTGAGAAACAGTATTACCTCATATGCATAGATTGATTGAATGGTTGATTCGAAAAAAATGTGCAACGAATGAGATCACTAAATAGAGACTAAATAGAAAAAATTGATTAATTTAACATACAGTATCACAGATTGTAAATAAATTAAAAACTGAAAGCAAAAATCTGATCACAAGCGGGATCACATAGCTCAGAGCTGCCTGATATGTTAAGTGTTCATTATGATGTTAATTTGACACTCAGTGGAGTGGAGCCTTCATCATGTTGACGTCACGACAGTCATAAGGCCTTCACTCTCCCCTGATACACATCATAGTCTCTTCACCGCGTATATGAGCCGTTTATCTAATGGTGTTTTATTGTTGGCTAAATGTCTGCCAGTTTTGACTCCACGCTGGAATAATGACACAGAGTAGCCCCAGGTTCCACACTTGTTCACCAGGTTGTGCTTACAGGAAGTTGAGTAGTGTCATAGCGGCCACCATCATGGCGGCGGCCATGACACTACCGGTACTCAGCCCTGTATACATTGCACACAATCGTTCACTACACTCTGTTTCACCAGATCCTGGGAGTAGCCTTTTTTCAATTTACTCGGTCGTTGTTTAAAATTTTTGAACAAAAAATTTCTCAGGCAATTTTTCATTACATTACATTACATTACATTACATTAGAAGAATTACATTACATGCCAAATGGTCTAACTTTGAAAATACATACCAAAATTCCAACAAATTATCAGCGATGTTGGGGGAAGGTGAAAAAAGATCCAGAAGATCAAAAAGTTTAAACAGGGACTGAGCAAATTGAAAAAAGGCTACTCCCAGGATCCGGTGAAACAGACTGTAGGTGGTGTGTACAGTAAGTTGGCGTCCATGACACGACTCAGCCCTGTAGACACACATGTTCGCCAGGTGGTGCTTACAGGAAGTTGAGTAGTGTCATGGCGGCCACCAGCATGGCGGCGGCCATGACACTACTCAGTCCTGTAGACACACATGTTCACCAGGTGGTGCTTACAGGAAGTTGAGTAGCGTCATGGCGGCCACCTACATGGCGGCGGCCATGACATTACTCAGCCCTGTATGCACACTTGTTCACTAGGTGGTGTTTACAGGAAGTCGAGTAGTGTCATGGCGGCCACCAGCATGGCGGCGGCCATAACATTACTCAGTCCTGTATACACACATGTTCACCAGGTGGTGCTTACAGGAAGTTGAGTAGTGGCATGGCGGCCACCAGCATGGCGGCGCCATGACACTACTCAGTCCTGTAGACACACATGTTCACTAGGTGGTGTTTACAGGAAGTTGAGTAGTGTCATGGCGGCCGCCAGCATGGCGGCGGCCATGATACTACTCAGCCCTGTAGACACACATGTTCACCAGGTGGTGCTTACAGAAAGTTGAGTAGCGTCATGGCGGCCACTAGCATGGCGGCGGCCATTGTATGACCGGCACTGGCGTCAGCGTTACAGTTGTCCTCGGCGTTACACAGACACCAGTTGAACAGCTCATACGACACGGATACCGTGTCACTCGCGGCAGTATCATTTTCAGCGAATCTTAGTGCGTCTGCCACATATGGATTGCTTTGATCGTCCTCATTGGCCGCGTCCCAGCACCCCTCGATTTCCCAGGATACCCTGCCAGGTGTAGGTGTCTGACAGTCACGACTTATGAAGGTCATGGTCACTGAATTATCTGTCGAAAAGACAAGAACAGGCTATAAATTGAAGTTGAATGTGATTGTTGATGCAGATCATCAAAACGTCTAAAAAATGTAATTTTAAATATACGATAACCATTTTTTCCCATTTATATTTTGCTTCTATGTGAAGCATTTAAGATAAGATTTATTTTATTAGATAAGATAAGATTTATTTATAGTCGCAAGTGTTTACAGTAAAACATTAGCTAACAACAGCTATTTCAGCGACTTGTGATATAAAACATGACATAGCCATAACATCTAAAACAGGCAGTTTGGCTGACTCGGTGCTTCAGATACCTGGAGCTTAGGTAAAATTATTTGATTTATAATACAACTTTTAAGTATTTTATTTCACTGATATAGGCTCTATGGTCATGGTTCACATCTTAGCCAACATATACTGCATGACTGCTCATTTCGTAGTGGATCAGGGGGGTAATTATGGTGCATGTACTTTACCCTCACATGCTTCACTTGACTCTGGTGTAAATGAGTATCTGGTAGGACAGGGATTAGTTCAATGAGCCGCAATGGCTGCAGGACTGTATGCTCCCCATGGAGTTGGAATGGCACACAAGTAAACAGGTTCAGTTACCAGGGGGTAAAATGTAAAGTCGGGTGACTTGATATCAGACTATAAACCTGCACCTTTACCTTTACGCCAAATCATTTCTTTGAATCAGTCAGCAAGACCAGCAGAAAAAACGAATTCGTGAAAAGAATGTATATAAATTAATTTTTATGTTTGGCTAATTTATAGGTTTAAAACTTTGTAAATTTATTGTTCTTGACAACCCATCCAGCCCCCAACGTTATGATTGATAGGCCCTGCTATAGCTTCAGGTTTAATATTCAATCGAAAAATATTTCGTAAATACATAGTTGTAAGTCCAGTATGATGTATCTGTGTTACAGCGCGGGGATCGACTTTACACGACAGATTCTGGCCTCTACAGAAATCAGATTCTGACGTCTAAAGTCAATCCCCGCGCTGCAAAGTTTTCAAGTCCAGTATGCCGTACCTGTATCAACCAAGGTGTACTCTATACATACCTGTATCAGAGATGGCAATGTGTGCGACTAGTTCCTAGCGCCGAAATGGCTGCAAGTGCTGTATGCTCCAAAAAAGAGCGTTGAAATGATACATGAATGAATAGGTCCAGTGACCAGGGGTAATGTGTGTGAAGCGCACAGAACATTGTATGTGTGCTTTAAATTATTATACTTAGAGATTATACCATGGCTAAGGTTGTATCGTCCCACATATCAGCCCGACCTAGTTGTATTCTCTAAAGGGTCATGGGTCTTGTATAGCCCGAAGACCACAGGTCTAGGGCGATACAAGACCCATGACCCAAGCGAGAATACAACTAGGGAGGGCCATTATATAGTGCACACAAGTTGGTTCATCTAAATCTTCATAGCTGTATCAGCCGGGTAAAAACAGTATTCGTTACGATACAACCATTGGTATGAAATAAATACCTGTATCAGCCAGGGTGTACTCTATACATACCTGTATCAGCCAGGGTGGACTCTATACATATATACATACCTGTATCAGCCAGGGTGTACTCTATGACGTACCTGTATCAGCCAGGGTGTACTCTATACATACCTGTATCAGCCAGGGTGTACTCTATAAATACCTGTATCAACCAGGGTGTACTCTATACATACCTGTATCAGCCAGGGTGTACTCTATAACATACCTGTATCAGTCAGGGTGTACTCTATACATACCTGTATCAGCCAGGGTGGACTCTATACATATATACATACCTGTATCAGCCAGGGTGTACTCTATGACGTACCTGTATCAGCCAGGGTGTACTCTATACATACCTGTATCAGCCAGGGTGTACTCTATAAATACCTGTATCAACCAGGGTGTACTCGATACATACCTGTATCAGACAGGGTGTACTCTATACATACCTGTATCAGCCAGGGTGTACTCTATACATACCTGTATCAGCCAGGGTGTACTCTATACATACCTGTATCAGCCAGGGTGTACTGGGCGTAGGCCGTGGAGCAGTAATCCCCAGTGCCGTTACATGACACCGTATCAGGAGCAGATGCTGAGGGGTCCAGACAGTTTCCTGAGGTGGAGGCTGTGGTTCGTCTGCTCACCTCATTGGTCAGATCCGTGGACCAATCAGCAGAGCTGGTGGGAGAAGAGCTCACCTGCTCACACTCATAGCATGTGTCCAGGCCAGCTGAAAGGATACAAATAAACTGGGTTTTTGCCAAATGATAGTCTTAAATGCACATAATATAGCATTGGTCAGGTGTTTGCGAAATAAGTGCTTAGACCATCTGTAAAAAAATTACGATTTAACAGGCAAAATATTTGAGAGCTAATCATAACTATGTTTCAATCGTTTTGTTAGGGCATTAAATATGGGTTTTAGAATGTGATTTCCTTAATAAGCAAATTTAATGTCATTTTTTGCTAAAATTTTATTAAATATAGACAATGTTTATCCACCAAATTTATTTAAACGTAAAATAATTTCAAAACACCCTCAGAACATGCGATTTTCACTTATAGTTTATTAGTGAATGCACGTTCATGGGCGGGGATACAGTATATAATTAAGGGCTCCTAAACTTGAGACACTGCCCTAGTAAATTAGCCCGGTTGAATGCCAGGGCTATAATTACTAGATCATATATTATTCTATACTTACTGGCTTGGTTAAATGCTAGGGCTACTAGAGTAGATTATATCTCATCTTATGCTTACTGATCTTGTGGAATAGCAGGGCTACTAGATAAATTATTGCATACTTATTGGCCAGGTTGAATACTATGACTACTTGATTAAATCCTTTCTTAAACTTACTGGCCCATTTGAATGCTATGGCTACTTGATTGTATCTTATCTTATATTTACTGGCCTGGTTGAATATTATGGCTACTAGATTATATCTTATCTTATACTTATTGGCCTGGTTGAATGCCAGGGCTACTAGATTATATCTTATCTTATACTTATTGGCCTGGTTGAATGCCAGAGCTACTATGGATTATATCTTATCTTATACTTACTGGCCTGATTGAATGCCAGAGCTACTTTAGATTATATCTTTTCTTATACTTACTGGCCTGGTTGAATTCTAGGGCTACTATATTATATCTTATCTTATACTTACTGATCTGGTTGAATGCCAGGGCTACTAGATTATATTTGATCTTATACTTACTGGCCTGGTTGAATGCCAAAGCTACTTTAGATTATATCTCATCTTATACTTACTGGCCTGATTGAATGTCAGGACTACTTTAGATTATATCTTATCTTATACTTACTGGCCTGGTTGAATGCCAGAGCTACTAGATTATATCTTATCTTACTAGTCTGGTTAAATGCCAAAGCTACTTTAGATTATATCTCATCTTATACTTACTGGCCTGGTTGAATGCCGGGGCTACTAGATTATATCTTATCTTATACTTACTGGCCTGGTTGAATGCCAGAGCTACTTTAGATTATATCTTATATTATACTTACTGGCCTGGTTGAATGCCTGGGCTACTTCAGATTATAACTTATCTCATACTTACTGGCCTGGTTGAATGCCAGGGCTACTTTAGATTATATCTTATCTGATACTTACTGGCCTGGTTGAATGCCAGGGCTACTTTAGATTATAACTTATCTCATACTTACTGGCCTGGTTGAATGCCAGGGCTACTTTAGATTATATCTTATCTTATACTTACTGGCCTGGTTGAATGCCAGAGCTACTAGATTATATCTTACCTTATACTTACTGGCCTGGCTGAATGCCAAAGCTACTTTAGATTATATCTTATCTTATACTTATTGGCCTGGTTGAATGCCAGAGCTACTAGATTATATCTTAACTTATCTCACTAGTCTGGTTGAATGCTAGGGCTACTTTAGATTATATCTTATCTTATACTTATTGGCCTGGTTGAAAGCCAGAGCTACTAGATTATATCTTATCTTATACTTATTGGCCTGATTGAATGCCAGAGCTACTTTAGATTATATCTTATCTTATACTTACTGGCCTGGTTGAATGCTAGGGCTACTAGATTATATCTTATCTGATACTTACTGGCCTGGTTGAATGCCAGGGCTACTAGATTATATCTTATCTTATACTTACTGGCCTGGTTGAATGCCAGGGCTACTAGATTATATCTTATCTGATACTTACTGGCCTGGTTGAATGCCAAAGCTACTTTAGATCATATCTCATCTTATACTTACTGGCCTGATTGAATGCCAAAGCTACTTTAGATTATATCTCATTTTATACTTACTGGCCTGGTTGAATGCCGGGGCTACTAGATTATATCTTACCTTATACTTACTGGCCTGGTTGAATGCCAGAGCTACTAGATTATATCTTACCTTATACCTACTGGCCTGGCTGAATGCCAGAGCTACTTTAGATTATATCTTACCTTATACTTACTGGCCTGGTTGAATGCCAGAGCTACTAGATTATATCTTGCCTTATACTTACTGGCCTGGCTGAATGCCAGAGCTACTTTAGATTATATCTTATCTTATACTTAATGGCCTGGTTGAATGACAGAGCTACTTTAGATTATATCTTATCTTATACTCACTGGCCTGATTGAATGCTAGGGCTACTAAATTATATCTTATCTGATACTTACTGGCCTGGTTGAATGCCAGGGCTACTAGATTATATCTTATCTTATACTTACTGACCTGGTTGAATACCAGGGCTACTAGATTATATCTTATCTTATACTTAAGGAAATAAACTACTGTGTACGAACAGCGGGACACATCTGTACCCAGAAAGCACCACGCTGCTTACAGAGATAGTCAACTGGGGTACAACTAAAACCAGAAACGTACATCTTATCTTATACTTACTTGCCTGGAGGAATGCTAGGGCTACTAGATAATATCTTATCTTATACTAACTGGCCAGGTTGAATGCTAGGGCTACTATATAATATCTTATACTTAATGGCATGGTTGAATGCCAGGGCTACTAGATTATATTTATCTTATTACGTAAGTTGTCCACTGTGTACGAACAGCGGAACATATCTGTACCCAGAAAGCACCACGCTACTTACAGAGATAAAGGCAACTGGGGTACAACTAATACCAGAAACGTACATTAGTTTAATGGCCTGGTTGAATGCCACGGCTACTAGATTATATCTTATCTGATACTTACTGGCCTGGTTGAATGCCAAAGCTACTTTAGATCATATCTCATCTTATACTTACTGGCCTGATTGAATGCCAAAGCTACTTTAGATTATATCTCATTTTATACTTACTGGCCTGGTTGAATGCCGGGGCTACTAGATTATATCTTACCTTATACTTACTGGCCTGGTTGAATGCCAGAGCTACTAGATTATATCTTACCTTATACCTGCTGGCCTGGCTGAATGCCAGAGCTACTTTAGATTATATCTTACCTTATACTTACTGGCCTGGTTGAATGCCAGAGCTACTAGATTATATCTTGCCTTATACTTACTGGCCTGGCTGAATGCCAGAGCTACTTTAGATTATATCTTATCTTATACTTAATGGCCTGGTTGAATGACAGAGCTACTTTAGATTATATCTTATCTTATACTCACTGGCCTGATTGAATGCTAGGGCTACTAAATTATATCTTATCTGATACTTACTGGCCTGGTTGAATGCCAGGGCTACTAGATTATATCTTATCTTATACTTACTGGCCTGGTTGAATACCAGGGCTACTAGATTATATCTTATCTTATACTTAAGGAAATAAACTACTGTGTACGAACAGCGGGACACATCTGTACCCAGAAAGCACCACGCTGCTTACAGAGATAGTCAACTGGGGTACAACTAAAACCAGAAACGTACATCTTATCTTATACTTACTTGCCTGGAGGAATGCTAGGGCTACTAGATAATATCTTATCTTATACTAACTGGCCAGGTTGAATGCTAGGGCTACTATATAATATCTTATACTTAATGGCATGGTTGAATGCCAGGGCTACTAGATTATATTTATCTTATTACGTAAGTTGTCCACTGTGTACGAACAGCGGAACATATCTGTACCCAGAAAGCACCACGCTACTTACAGAGATAAAGGCAACTGGGGTACAACTAATACCAGAAACGTACATTAGTTTAATGGCCTGGTTGAATGCCACGGCTACTAGATTATATCTTATCTTTACTGGTCGCGTTGAATTTTAGGGCTACTAGATTATCTCTTATCCTATTCTTACTGGCCAGGTTGAATTCTTAGGTCACTAGATTATATCTTATCTTATACTTACTGGCCTGGTTGAATTTTTAGGTCACTAGATTATATCTTATCTAATACTTACTGGCCAGGTTGAAGGCTAAGACTAGTATAACTAGCTGATGAAGCATGTTGAATCTTCGCCACAAGGATCTGTCATCAGTTAATAATGTCTCGCTGGATCTGGATACCACGTGAGCGCCGCCCAGTCTTATCTATCTATCCTGTGTTTAGATGTTCCCATGACAACTTCCGCTGTTGAGATTTCTCAATCTGATTCTCAAATATTGATCAGCGCAACGGACATGGTTAGAATTTGAATTAACCCTTTCAGTGCGGAGATCGACTTTAGGCGTCAGAATATGACGTCTGTAGACGTCATATTCTGACGTCTAATGCCGATCCCCGCACTGTAGGAATAAAAATATTTTAAATGGTCACAGACCCATAACATAGGTATTCAAACGAATCAGAAAGAGTCAACTAAGACATTTATGATGATTTCAAATTGAACAAAACCATTTGGTCTCCATGGATTATACGAAAGTATTTCAGCGCGTAAAGGGTTGATGTTCCTCGTGTGTGCAGTGAAAGAGATTATTCAGCCCCCACTCTTTCCTACGTGAATGTTTTGTAGAATTTTGTTAAACGTGACATTTATTTTATGAGTAATGTCTCTTCCTTATTGTTTGATGGCTGTAATGGAAGGTGCGTAGTAAGGGACGCACCATTAGATATAGTTTACCTTTGCAAGACACCATTTTTTGCGGTGGACTTCAGACAAACCTTTTTCATGTTTCGTTGAATAAGGGAAATATCCGATTTTGTCGTACGGCTTCCATATTACGTACGTTACTATTTGCGGTTTATTCTACTCAGCATATTTTAAATCAATTCCATCAACAAACTTTTTTTTCTGCCCATATTTTCAAAAGTTTTTTTTCCGACTTTTGAGGCGAGAACTTTTTTTCATATTTCTTCTAACGTTAGCCCCCCCCCCCCCCCCGCCCCCCTCGCCCAGATATCTAACGGTGTGTTTCCCTGGTGTGATAAATGTGCAAATAATTAGAGGTTACATGTATGTTATTTGACTATATTATCATATTTTGCTTGTGACAGTCAACCCCTAAACTTAATCATAATTTTTAATCGTTTTATTCGCCGATTAAATTACTGTTATTGGGAATACAATTAGTGTTTAAACAACAAAATTTGCAAATGTTTGGTCTCAAATTGACAAATGTGTGTAATTATCACCCACTTGAGGTTGTGGGTCTCGGTAGCAAGACACAACTTTCATATGCAGTTTTTTTCTGGTCATTCGGCGACTACGCTAAAATTTCGCAAAGTTTTAGGAGGTATTTCAGAAGTGAGACCATTTGATATGAATTGGAATGAAATTCTCAGACAAAGTTAATGGGTTTAGAGAGGTCGACATTTAATACATGTTAAACAGAATAACTTTTAAAGTATACAATATTTTTCAACGAAATTTACAGATTAGTCGCCCATTAATGGAATATTGCTTGTAAACTTCATGAAAATAGGCTGAGAATTCACTGAGAAATCAGCGAAATTCTTTCACCACGATAATGATATGCTCTCGTACCATCCTCAGGCGATTCCCCTGGCCCAGTTTAGCCTATGTGCACAAAGGTGGCCTAACACCCCATTCATTTCATTAGGCCTACTGACAGGACGAAGGGGAGTGGGATGTATACAGTGGTTACGAATTCCTTCACTCATTCATCATTCATTCACTCATTCATCATTCATTCACTCACCCATTCATTCATCATTCATTTAGTCATTCAATAATCATTAATTATTTAATTCCTTCACTCATCATTCATTCATTCATTCATTCATTCATTCATTCATTCATTCATTCATTCATCCATTCATTCATTCACCCACTCACCCATTCACCCACTCACCCACTCACTCACTCACTCACTCACTCACTCACTCACTCACTCACTCACTCACTCACTCACTCACTCACTCACTCACTCACTCACTCACTCACTCACTCACTCACTCACTCACTCACTCACTCACTCACTCACTCGCTCGGTCAGTCAGTCAGTCAGTCAGTCAGTCAGCCAATGACCAACCGACAATGAAGGGCAAACAGTGTACTCTGAGTGGTGAATTTTTACTTTTCAAGTATGAGAAACGTTGCACACATATCAAGCTCAATAAAAAAATGGAAAGAGCAAAGTATTTTCAAGTGGTGTATATAATAATTTATTCGTGTCTCACCTCAGTAGGCCTAAATACATACATAAAATATTCACAATGTGTATACATACCGAGCCACTCTACTTGGGGTTATGAGAGACACGTATTCATCAATTGAGTAAAAACAGAAAAAAAAACAGATAGTCAAACTTGTAGTTTAACATTGAAAAATACGGCTTAAGATACCATAGCAGGATATGGCTACAACTTTTACACATTCATTCCTGGTAAATCATTTGTCGGACATACTCATTAACCTTTTCAAGTCTGAATTTAGGGGCCTTACAAAGTTAACAAAAATCCAGATATCCAACAAAAATTTGGAGCTCACCCCGACAACCCAACCCCCTATCCATTTTTTTTTTTTGGAAACCAATAATCATCAAATATTTGATTTTTTTATGGTTTTTCAATTTTCTATTTTCTTTAAATGGCCCTGTACCCACCCACCCACTTCCAAATGTGATTTGGAAGTTTGGAATTTTTTTAACTTTGCAACATCCCTTACCATTGTCATCTTCATCCACTATAAGCCGCGAATTGCTGTTGCAATTCTCGACTTGTAGTGGATGACGATGACTGGAAGTGGGTGAAAAATTATGTAAAATTACCATGTATTCGTAGAGCCTTCTAAAACCCTTAGTTGTGAGAAAATAAAGTATGTTTTCAATGATGTAAAATGATGATTTAATACATCGTGAGGGCTTAAAGGGTTAAAGAAAAATTAACAGCATGCTCATTTATTTTTTGAAATAAAATATTTTTAGTAGGTGTATATAATGGACATTCGAGTGATACGTGGTTTTCATATTCCACCATATGCATATCACATACTTGACATACCCGGTAATCACTCTTCAACACTTAATCCTTCGTATCCACCAGTCTCTAACCTAATAGGTGGTGTAACACTGTGATTTAGACAAATCACTTCTATGAGCTTTATTAAATATGTGTGTCGTATACAATTCTCATACACCTTTCTTTAAATTAATAATATGTGCGGATTTTATCACCACAAATACCTTTTTTGCAGATTTTTTGTTTACAACTTGTTACATTGATCAGTGAAAAACATTTTATTTGAAACAATATTGTCGGAATAATAATATGTGTAGCCTATTTGGATCTACAAAGCGATGCATTTCTAGGGTGTTTAACAAATACTGTGTAGCCTCTAAGTTCCAATTATTGACCCTTTTACAACTCATTGATTCTGACCATATGTAAATCTGTTTATTATATACCTGGTCAAGGAAACAGAATGTTGCTTCTTTGCTCACTCACAAAAAACAGTGCTGAGTGAGCAGCGAAGCAACGTTTTGCACTCATACAACGCGCAAAGCTAACCAGGATCGCATGATTTTCGCTGATCTCTCAAGTCAAATAGTGAAAAAGCAATTTATTTGGGTTGAAGTAGAATGTAATGGGTTTATAGAGGGACGTCAAAATTTACAGCTTAATTTACGAAAATTTTATGAAAATCCGTTGAGAATTTACTGAGAAATCACTAAAATAATTTACTCCTGGCGCGTGGCATAATTTCATGAAAATCTGTTGAGAATTTACTGAGAAATCACTACAATAATTCGCTCCTGGCTAGCCTGGCGTTTGGTGTAAGTGTTTGATCCACTTCATTCTGTCTTGTTTTGCCGGCTTAAGTCATCAAAAAAATACAGTCTCCAGAAAACCCTTATCTGTCATGGATTAATCCCTCTGGCCACAGGTGAAGTGCTCAGACACGACGGGAATAAAGCTAACAAAATAAATCTATCATGTCACACCATGTAACTGCGTGAATGTAGTCTTGATGAGCCTAGCAAATATCATCAATTTTGTGTTACAATTCATAAGATTTTTTTATAATATCATCAAGTGTTACATTTAATCAAGACCGTGTTACATTTTATCAAGATTTTGTTACATTTTCAAGATTTCACTCCCGCTGTTACACACCCTACAGAGAGTGTACATCATAATATTTTCCCAATCTCTTGGTCTCATTTTCATCCGTGAAATGTTTATTTTAATCAGACTAATCATTGGAGGTTTATCGTTATGATCTGTTATCCCACATATTGCACATAAAAAAACTCTGTTTTAATGTTGTTTTAACCCAACTATTGTCGTTTTTAATTTGTTTTCACTGTTATTGGGAATTAAATGAGCATTTGAACATCGAGATTTGCAAATGTTTGGTCTCAAATTGAACAAATATGAGTAATGTTAAGCAACACAAAGTGGTGGGTGACGGCAGCGAGACACAACTTCAAGTGAGTGAAAATTAAATTATATATTTTACTCTTACAGTGCGGGGATCGACTAAAGTCGATCCCCGCACTGTAAGAGTAAAAATATCTATAACGGCCGTAGACCTATAACATAGGTATTCAAATGAATAGGAGAGAGCTAATTAGGACATTTATGATGATTTCTAATTGAAAATGACCCTTTGATCTCCTTGGTTTATACAAAATTATTTCAGCGCATTAAGGGTTAGGTTAGCGCAATGAGGGTTAATGGTGGTCAACCGCCTGCGACGCTGGCTTAACATTGAACCAACATTGGCCCAAGGTCTTATGTTTGCTGGAGTGTCAATCTGATAGGGGCGTGGCATGTATTATTAAAGCGACACAATCAGGCTAAATCCATACAAAAATCGGTAATATTATATTCGCTTTTCATCCACTTGAAGTTGTGTCTCGCTGACGCGATCCACAACTTCAAGTAAGTGAATATTACAGATTTGAAAAAATGGAGGTCAACTCGTTTTGAATCTTGATGGTTGATCATGTTGATGTCACATTTCATCTTTAAGATGTGGTACTTAATGTGTTAATAAAAACCCGAATATATGCGGCACCGGCGGTTAAAGGGTTAATATGACCATATGATGTAAACATGGCGATAGACTAACACTGCAAAAGTTTTTTAATTTTTGTGTTGCGCATTTACCAGTTAGATCTAATAAAGATATAGAGATGAAATTCCTGTATTTCTTATTTTGGACATGCATTTTTGTACGAGACAAAAAAATAATAGTGGATGTAGCCGGGTGTGTGTATGACAGACTGGAGTGATCACTACTCTGGCCAACGAGTCGACTCTTCAGCTCGATTCGTAGCGCTCAGGCAACACTATTACAATGGCGCCCAATGTCGGTTCTTCTGGCCTGTAGTGCCCCAGTAGGATATATTCTAGGTTTGTAGCCAATGGAGTGGCAGTAAAAAAAATACATGTGGTATGCAGGAAAATGAAGAATTCAACCCACGAATGTGTTGAATGCTGCTCGCTGACGAGCAGATATTTGAGTGGGGGGTATGTAGCCGGGTGTGTGTATGACGGACTGGAGTGATTACTACTCTGGCCAACGAGAAGACTCTTCGGCAGGATTCGTGGCGCTCAGGCATCACGATGCTAGGGTTGGTGGTTCGATCCCCGGGCTGGGCAGTTTGAACACTGGTTACATGAATGATGTTGCCAAGTACAAAGAAATTGCACCCGAAGGTAGCATGCATTAGCGGATCAAGAGATGTGGCCGTGGTGGTCAATTAACAGTTCACTTATGTCTCCAGAAAATAATTTCAAGTGCTCCCAGATACAGCCAAAAACTTCCTATTCAAGTGGGCCATTATTCACTAGACCATTAAATTTGAAATAAATGGTCCCCAGATATATTCGTGTCAAATTTTATTGAGTTGAAAATTTGCAGAGCGGACAAAAGACATCCCCCGAAATTTGGCTATAGCCTAAAAACTAATAAGAGAACAGGCCTACAGCTTCAATTTCCACTTAAAATAAAACAAATCTGTAAATCTGTTTGAACGGAATTGTCTGACAACTGAAAATGAACATCAGGCATGTACAGGACTTTAGTGAAATTTGAAAACAAACTGCAGAGGCTTAGGCAAAAAACGCAGCAGCGGACACAACTGCAAAACCAGTAAGTTTCCATCTAAACGTTTTTATAGGTTACATAAGCATTTTTTATAAATATTATTTTCAACTAATAGATTTTATAGATTCCACTTTAAAGCCTGCACCTAAAAAATATGGACCTCCCCAATGACAATTCTATAGGACTCCTTTTCACTCCCCGAGTTCTGGAACGATCCTGGCAAGACAGGAAATTATAATTGAACTACAAAAAGTTGCTCGGAAACAAACAATAAAGCAGCCTCCGTCATCGCTCGACCACTATTTTAAAATTGATTGCAAAAAAAATATATAATAAAAAAAAAATTAAAATGGCGGACTGGCAGCCATTTTGCATTTTTTAGTGTGAAATTTGGCATTGGTTATACTTGTGTGAGAAACTACATTTTGTTTAATATTCATGGTCCAGTCATTTTGCATTTCTTGAGTAAAGTAAATATTACAAATTCAAAATGGCCGCTAAATGGCCATTTTAAAATTGTTTGATCCTAAAAAGTAATCAGGTCATTGGCTGACATAGCTGAACATATTCGACAAATACAAAGAAGATCTGATAGCAACTTTGTCCTGAAATGCGCTAATGAGCATTCTTCGTTAGTGGCCATAGTAATTAAAGGGTCGATGATATGGGGATCAAAGCAGCCCCCTTTGGCGAGGGCTGCTTAATAACTTAATGGTTGATAAAAAATAACAAAGACCACATCCTGCAAAAGCATTTTATTTTTTGAGTTATCTTCTGAAGTCTCAATCAAGCTATATTATGTACAATGTCTACAAGAACTGAACTAGAGCTGTACAAAGTAAATGCTTTTTTCTGGCGAAGTCCAACCTGGTCATGAACCTGCCGGATGGATCCAGCGGTGATCGAAGACGTGGTGGATGAAAGACATGCAAGTTTACAAGTTACAAAGTATATTTTTATGCCGACATTTGGTTTATGATTTAACTATTAAAATGACATGAAATGAATCGGGCTTTAGGCCACCTTTGTGCACATATAGGCTAAACTGGGCCAGGAGAAACTCCTGAGGATGGTGAGATGATTGAGATGACACTGTCCTTCAGACACAGGACTCGAAATTCGAGCCCTGGCGGTCTGAGGCCGAGCACGCTACCTCTCGGTCACAGAGGCTCCCCACAATATTGACTTTCACACGTGGATGGGGAAGAAACATTTTTGTTTCTTTCAAACCGCCGAGACCGGGAACCGAACCCCGAACTCTGGCGTGAAAGGAAGCGGTGCTAACCACTACCCTGGCCCCCGCCCAACTATTTAAATGAGTACCTTCAATGTGGGATTTACTACCCTTGTTTTTCTGATTTGTTTAATAATACTTTTTCGTGGGCGTAGTTTTAAAGAAGGGGGGGGGGGCAAGGGTAGGTTTATTAGTTTTCAATTATTCAAATCTGGAATTGCTAATGCAATTTCCAGCTTCAAATGATTGAAAAATGTATCAATTTGGATGAAACCATTGACAAAAAACCTGCCAATGATTACCCAGATATCTATTTTTCAGTTGAATGTGAATTTATGCACCACTACTTAGGGGTCTTGTCAAGTTGAAAAAATTCTAAAAATTCGAGAAAAACTTAGATTGTCCAGTTCAAGCTTCCGAGTTTTTCTTGGATTTTTGGAATTTTTAACTCGACAAAACCCTTTATAAATAATTCACTTGAGATATATATTCTGATTTTATTTGCAAATTTTGAATTTAATGAATACAGGTATCTGCTTCCCCAGAAAACAGGTGTTAGACCAATGTTGGGGTGATGTTGACCCATCGTCTACGACGCTGAATCAATATCACCCCAACGTTGGACCAACGCTTCGTGTTTGCTGGGTCATGAACAGCTCCTTTGATGTCTGGTCAGCTTGTTCCGGCCATGATGTAGCCAGAACGGACCAGACATCAAAATAACTATTGTACAATAATAGTGCACACAAATTATAATCATAGTGCACACAAATTATAATCATAGTGCACACAAATTATAATCATAGTGTTAACAAATTTTAATCATAGTGCACACGAATTATAATCATAGTGCACACGGATTATAATCATAGTGCACACAAATTATAATCATAGTGCACACAAATTATAATCATAGTGCACACAAATTATAATCATAGAGCACACAAATTTTAATCATAGTGCACACAAACTATAATCTTAGTGCACACAAACAAATTATAATCTTAGTGCACACAAATTATAATCATAGTGCACACAAATTATAAGCATAGTGCACACAAATTATAGGGACTGCATGAGTGGTGGAAGGCTTAGGTTTTTAATGCGTGCAGGAAGGTGCTGCACTAATTTGGGTGTAAGACCACTCAAATACAAAAAAGTGCTGTACTTCTCGGCGGTGCTACACCAAAACAGCCCAGTCGAATATTGTTACTGATAAGTTCAGGTTGAACATGCAACAGCTGATGTACCAGAGCCCGAATTCTCTTCCAATTACGTTATATAGTAGGCTTCGGATTGGTCGAGATGGCTATCTCGACCAATCTGAAGCATACTATATATCGTAACTTGTACAAGAATACAGACTCTGGTTAACATGACAGACAGAGGCAAATCATCCCACTAAGAATCTTGACCATTAAAGTGCCAATCACATCGATATCCACTTTAACTTTTTTATTATCATGCACACAACAGAGTTTGACTAAGGATTAATCTTGCTAGATTGGCTAAGTTTGGATTCAAATTATATGAATGGTCCAACATGCCCGAGCATGGGCTACCGCAGTACTTTCAGTCATATTTCATACCTAATTTATTTATTTTTGAGGTACTATGAAAAATTATAATGACCGTTACCCATAACAGGTATTCAAATAAAGCGGGATGAGCTAACCAAGACATTTATGATGATTCCAAATTGAAAAACCCTTTGATCTCTGTAGTATAATAATACATATCAGATTATTTCAGGGCTTTAGATTCTTAGTAGGATGGCCAGGAGCGCAATGAGGAGTCGGAAGTAGAGCTTAGTTAGACGGGGCATCTGTCTGACATTCTAGGAGAGTCATGACAGTCAGAAGTGAGCACAATCAGGAGCTTAGTTAGACGGGGCACTTGTCCGTCACTTCGTTCCCCGTTGACACTTTGTTTCAAGACGGGGAGCTGGATGTTGTTTATAGACTACAGGAATTCAAACAAAATGGCCGCCGTTTTTACTGTTCATACCAGCTTGATTCGAATTTTCAATTGTTTATATTTTCCTAACATGACCTTTAAAACTTCAAAGTGGCGGCCAGAGATTTTTTTTTGGCGTCACAAATTGATTGTACACCACTAGACAGTCAGATGAGGGCGAACAAACATCAAACTGGTGCCTCGCTTGTTTTTTTCAATAGACAGCTGGTCAGCTGGGTTGTGACCAGCGACCTCGTCAGCTGGAGCTTAGTACAAGGTGAACACAACTGTGACAAGGTGAACGTCTCCTTGGATATGAAAGGGTGTATCTGCCACTTTACAAGTGGCAGATACACCCTTTCATATCAAAGGGGACGAATAGCACTGATAAGGCAGAACATGGACAGCTGCGATGAACATTAATAAGTTTGAACACAATTGTTTGACACGTGGCAATCGTGTACATCACATTATACATGCAGGGCTCGACACTAACGTTTGTCTGATTGCCCGGGGCAACCAATTTTAGGTGGAGGCAAGTAAAAAATTACAGACATTGGCCCCCTGGGCAATCATTGGCCCCCTGGGCAATAGCTACAGATTGCAGCATTTTAAATTTAAGCGACTGTCACAACAGACAACGCATGTTAGTGGCAAGTCGGGCAAGTGATAAATTTTGAGGGCAAGTACCCCAACAATTTTCTTGCCCTTCGTGCAAGAAGGTCCAATCAGTTAGTGTCTAGCCCTGACATATCAAGTTTGAACACATACATTAGAGCACTCATGGCGTACATTAGAAGCCAAGTAAACATTAATAAGTTTGAACACAATTGTTTGACACGTAGCAATCATGTACATCACATTATAAATGTCAAGCTTGAACACATACATTAGAATACAATTAGGAATCATGTATATCAATTCATACATGTCGAGCTTGAACACACACATCCAAGGGTGGGAGTGGAAAATTATTCCAAGACTGAAAATAATATTCCCCACCAGAGGGGCTTCATCCGGTGCCGCCCTCGCAAGGGAATTTTTTTATTTCTATATGTTCTCAGGTGGTTATTAGCACATTTTGAGGCTAAATTGTATTATCGTGGAAGCCTGAAAATGTGGTCTTAAATGTGTTAAAAAATCTTATTTTTTCAAAAGACGGAAATCTGTCTGTAGACGGGAATTCCCCACCCCTGACACATTAGGACCCATCAGGAATCATGTATATCATAGATTTAGAGGTTGAACACATACATTAGAAAACATCAGGAGTCATGTATATCAAACACGTGGGGTTTGAACACATACTGATTCTACCAGCATTTTACCGACCTGATTAATCGTAGTCTTAGATATGACCGTCTGTGTCTATGCTTCAGTTGGGCTATAGGTATCGCCCAGGTGACATTGAACCATGATTATTAATTAAAAGTTGGGCCAGTCTTTGACGCTGTCCTAATAATGAATCATCATCAGGTCTAAATCTCATGCTCCCTGTGTACTCTAAAGGGACATTGAACCTATGTTGTTTCAATGTTAGGCCACAAGCTTGACCAACATTTAGCCTCTCAGCGCGGGGACTGTCTTTATATGTCAGAATCTCACGTCTGTAGACCATATTCTGACGTAAGTAAGTAAGTAAAATATTTGCCTTACTTCACTTTTCGGCCAGTATGGCCATTAAGGTGAAAATTCCAGGTATTACAATATCCCATATTGTATATTTAGGGATATTCTGACGTATAAAGACGGTACACGCACAGAGAGAATTAACATTTATAATGGTCGTAGACCCATAACAAAGGTATTCAAATGAATCAGAAAACATTTATGACGATTTCAAGTGGAAAATTATCCTTTGGATTCCCATTTTTTCTACAAAAATAATTCAGTGCTGTGAAGGTTAGATAATCATCGAATCAAAATCATGTTTCCTAAAAGAATTCTCAGAATCAGAATATGACAAACATAGTAAAGAGCAATACAAAGATAAACAATGATCTGGGGACTAAAGGGTGTGTGGGACCTTTATAAAGGGCCCACACACCCTTTAGTCCCCAGCAGACAATAAACTATACAGATGAACACATGGCAGTGGTATCTCTGGTTGATACAAATTCAGCAGAGATTCTTGTCAAGCAATAGATATCAGAAATGACAGCAGTGAAGATGAAAAAAGTTTTTCAGTGGAGATTAATGAATTTTAACCCTTTCAGCGTGGGGACGGTCTTTAGACGTCAGAATCTGATGTCTATATAATACCATTATATCAGAATCTGATGTCTATATAATACCATTATATAGACGATGGTCTTTAGACGTCAGAAACTTATGTCTATATTTAGACGTCAGAATCTGATGTCTATATATTACCATCATATAGACAACGGTCTTCAGACGTCAGAATCTGATGTCTATATAATACTATTATATAGACGATGGTCTTTAGACGTCAGAATCTGATGTCTCTATAAAACCATTATATAGACGATGGTCTTTAGACGTCAGAATCTGATGTCTATATAATACCACTATATAGACATCAGATTCTGATGTCTAAAGACCGTCCCCACACTGAAAGGGTTAAACAGACTTCAAATGAAGCAGAAAGAGCTAGCCAGGATATTTATGATTTCTAAGTGAAAAAAATCTTGGCCTCTGTGGTTTTATATAAAAAGATTTCAGTGTTACAAAGGTTAACACATGGCACATGTAAACACAGGATTCTTTGAAAGACAAGACAGCAATTGTTATTTTGCTAGACAAGCGTGTAGTTGTTAATTTTGTGTTGAAAAGAAATTATTCTATGTTAGCCCTATCAAGCCTAAATTTATCATTGTCATCTCCATCCACTACAAGCCGCTAATTGCTGTCGCAATTCTAGACTTGTAGTGGGTGAAAATGATTTGATGTGGTTTAAAAAATAAAGAAAATTGCCATGAATTGGCAAACGAGTTTCATGGAAATTTTAGTTCTAAAACCCTTGGTTGTAGGAAAATTAGGTCTGTTTTCAGGGATGTAAAATAATGCTTTAATGCATCTTAAAGGGTTAGAGAGAAATTATTCTAATTTTTTAAAGAATCAGATGAAATTAGACTGCTCATTATCTAGCTATCAATGATTGCAATAATTCACTGGCTGAAAGTGAAAACGGTACATTCAACGGTACATGAAACAGACAAATAAAGATATGTACAAGCCGGGAAATATACAGACACTATTGTACACAAAACATGTACACAAAACATGTACACAAAAAATGTACAACAAGCAAGGTCGTTAGTGTAACACTCAAGATCAAAGTCCAGTAAACTAAACGGCAAATGTTACACCAATGTTGGTTAAATTTCAGCACATGATGTGCAATGCTGACCCAGCATTATCTTTGTGTTAACTGGGATGTTCATGTTCAAATTATCTTTTTTTTCGTTAACAAATCGTCATCTGATCATTACAGTATTTACAACTATTACGCATTGCAGATAGAATAGTGTAATAATCAGGCGACAAAATATTAGAAAAGTGAGAATCTAGAGATAAAGTCTAGATAATCTTGATTTGATACCAACAACCTCTTAGCAAAGATCAAAATAAGACTTTAGCATGGGATTCTACTGGGATCTCTTTCACTGCAAATTGATAAGATTGGGGATGGTATCATCAACAAGCTATTTTTTTGTGAAACCAGGGATTCGAGTTATAGGCTACAAATTGCTTATGGTTTTTAATTATTAGATTTTCTATTTCTGGGGAGGGCAACACATTAACACTGATGTAATCTTCCTGTATTCAATTGTGGTACTTTTGTGGTTATTATATCAAATACAATAGGAATTGGAGTTATTAGGTTTGTTCTAATATGAAGATGGAAAGGAAACTAATGAGCATAACTTGGCACGTATTGGTCATCTCGATAACCAGTAACTCATTCAGTAAATTACCTCGTGTGAAGGTAATTTACGTTTTAATGTAGCACTTTCAGTATTTCTCACACATTGCCCGTATTCACGAAGAAAATGATCATCCGACAAAGGTTGATCATTCTGGACTAATTCGATCTATGTGTAAGATATGGGTGTGAATACTGGGCAAGGTTTATGATCAGATTGTTATTCTGCGATGACATAGTTAGGATGTACAACTAGAATAGGGTCTTCATCCTTTGACTCGGCTTCAGCAGACTGTTTTCCTCGTTGTTTTAATCCCGTTTGGTCCAACTGTATAATGACATGATCCTAAAAACAAAGACAAATATATAAGCAAATTTTCAAAAACTAAATGTCAGTCAAGCAATATCAGCGTTCCCGCTCAAAACTGAAAAACAAATTTTCATGATTTTCCATGATACCAGGTTATTTTCTGAGGTTGCTCAATTTCGTTTCGGCTGCATGTGTAATTTTCCTGAATTGTTATTGTTCCCCTAAATTGATTTTACGCCCAAAGATTTGGACACATGTAACCACCAGTAGTGATATTGTCTTTAAACCACATCATGACATGTAAAGCCGAGAATGTAATTTGAAAATTTGCAGGGCTTACAAATTTGTGAAAAATTGCACTTGCCCCCTGGTCAGAGGGCCCACTGGGCAGAGGATTCTGTAACTAGATTTGCCCCCGAAAAAATGCTCTGCCCAACAATTATGTAAGATATGCAAACGGTGTTCATTTGAGTGTGATATGGGAAAAAACAGCACTCGTTCAATGAATAAGGTGTGAGCCTTTAGGTGAGGACCTTATCCATTGAACATTTTTACATATCGCACGAAAAATGAATTGTATTTTCTCACACGATCAAGTCACACATGACATATGCTGCCATACATTGTGCTCAATCTACAGCTAGAGTGCGATATGGGCTGATATCAATATACATCTCATAGTGAAAACCACAGCTCACTAGTGTGAGAATACCTTGATCCTACATTTACAACAGTTTAAATATCAGAGATGTCTGGGGTTTTATACACACAGCCAGACAGGACTGCGGGGTGCCAGATTCACCATGCCAGGCAATCAAAGGGGACTGTCCGGGGCCGCCGGGCATGCCATTTTGTGCTGGAATTCTGTCTTCAGGTATGGAAGATTGGTATTATGTTTCATTAATTGACATAACTTATAACTAGTGACATAAATAATAAATAAATAAGTGTTTTTAAGTGATCCCTTACATGGTGAATTAGTCTGTAGATGACTTTTTCCACGAGTGTTTTTCTCTCGATGAGTTCTGCCTCACTGTCTATTTCACCCTCGACCTCCTTTAGGTAATAGTTGACCAGTTCACTGTGTCGTAATTCTGACTCATCTGTGAGAGAGAAAGTGGACATATTGTGAGTGACAGGTTCACAGGGTTGGTACAGATAGAGCATCAGCAAATTCAAGCACTTATTCAAGGACTTTAATGTAGTTTTCAAACACCCATCCTAATTAATGATAACACTCAGAAGTAAAACAAACTGTACTTTAATACTGAAACCAAACTAAAATTTCAAAATAAAATTGCTGAAAAAATAATTCATGTCTGACTTATTTCTAAATTATTCTTTTAGTTTTTGCACAAAAAATCAAGCACTTTTCAAGGCAAGCTATCCATTTTCAAGTACCATTCACGCCGTTTTCAAATTGAAGCACTTTTCATTGAGAGCCCCGAAATTCAAACACTTTTCGCGATCATGCGAACCCTGGTTCACTGAATACACAGAATGAAAATAGTTCGGTAAATAGTTGCCCAATGTGAAATCCGATCAATTGTTAACCCGTTAGGCCTAACTACCCGGCGTTGCTGATGCTGTAGATTTGGTAAATTCCCCATGTTTAGATTTTCGCGAATTTGTGATTTGGAGACTTCTTGTGAAGACTAGAATTCACAATTATCGATTTCGATGACAAGTAGCATTATTATAACAATAATTTTTGCGAGATTCTTAAATTCGCGAAATTGTCCCCCTCGCAAATATTACCAGATCTACAGCATTCAATTCCTGGGTTTCTTGACATTGAAGAAAATTTATCTAGCAGGGTTCACTTTGTTCAGTATCGAGTAGCGAAAAACCACATAATTATGCCCATTGCTCAACACCAGCACAAGTTGTTAGGACCAGAAGATAAAGATCATACATTAATTATGTTTAATGAAAAATCAATTGGTTTATTATGTATGTCCTCATATGTAGCAATGTCAACATTTCCACAGCAGACGTTTTGACTTTTGTGTTTCTGGCCACTACTTAGCAATCACGGGACAACACTAAACAATGTGAACACTTAATTCTTATCACTCTTACAGCCCAGATATGGCAATGATGGGCGAGATAAAAGAGTAACCCTGGATGCGAGGCACGACAATAAAATTAAAACAATATATCTTTATGTGAATTTTGAGCTTTCACAATGTCCATATAACATTATAAATAAGCAATAAATTTGCTAGATTTAACAAAACAAATTCTACATATAAAATTTTAAATTATGGCAGCTGATTACATTTATTAATCACTGCTTAATAGTTATTTCTATTCGTTAACCCTTTATTCACTAATTTACATTATTCAAATTCACACCTACTTGAGAAGTTATGCCAACCACAATTTCCAAGTGGTAAAAAATTAATACAATATACATACTGTAGATCTGGTAATATTTGCAAGGTTTTAATTTTCGCTAGGACAAATTCGCAAATTCAGGAATCTCGCGAAAAATATTTTTATAATAGCACTACTAAAGAAAATTTGCGAATATTGAACATCGTGAAAAGTCCCAGAATAAAAAATTCACGAAAATTTTTAAACAAGTGAAAATCACCATCTACAGTAATTTGAATCAAACAAATTTAACAATCTAAGTACTTGAATAATAATTTTAGTCTAATTTTCTTATTTTAAGAACAAAAATAAAGCCTCCAAACAGTGACAGACTGATTAGCACTTTCAAGTAAATATTACTTGCATTTGTATAATTTAAAACAAAAAATTCTTTACCTGTTTTTAAATTATTTCTCACTTACATTTTTTTGTTTTAAATAAAAATGCTGAAAACTGTTATCGACATGATTAGCACGTGACCCCTTACCTGGAGAATCTGTCTGGTCCTCTCTCCGTCTCATGTAGAGAACCAGTAAGTTAGCCATATGTTTATATTCCTCGTATGACATCTTGGCTTTCTTCTCCTGGGTCTGAGTGCCTTGTGCGTCGGGAGCCGCAGCAGGCTGGTTCTCCTTGTCTTCCTCTGAATCACAAAATACAACATTCAAATAGATGTAAAAATAGCCATCAATTGATGGCAGGACCCCTCAGCCTTAGGCTCTGTCCATCAATATCAAGAAATAATGAGAAAAAAATGCCCCCCACTACCACAATGTCCATTTTTTTATTTAAATGGCTGTGGCAAATTTGAATGCAAACCAACCAACGGTTTATAAGTTATCGTGCCCACAAGCTTTTTAGGCGGCCATCTTGGAAAATGGCTGCTTATGGATTGGTGCCAAAAAAAATAATGGGATGAATTGCCCAGGCACATAGGTCATGCCTGTAAAAAATAAACAAAATTCATCAGTTAAAATACCACCATGTAATTTTTTTTAAATGGCTGCGGCAGCCATTTTGTTTTTGATGGCTTCATCGCAAAAGTTAATCAGATCATCAAAAATACCTAGAGAACAACCATACCAATTTTGAATGTAATCCAACCAACGGTTCATAAGTTATCATGCCCACAAGCTTTTTAGGCGGCCATATTTTTTTAAATGGCTGTGGCAGCCATTTCGTTTTTAATAGATTCATCCCAAAAGTTAATCAGATCATCAGAAATACCAAGAGAACAACCTTACCAAATTTGAACGCAATCCAACCAACGGTTCATGAGTTATCGTGCCCACAAGCTTTTTAGGCAGCCATCTTGGAAAATGGCCGTCTATGGCTTGGGGCAAAAAAAAAAATATATGGCATGAATTGCCCAGGCACATAGGTCATGTCTGTAAAAAATAAACAAAATTCATCAGTTAACTTTTTAGTAAGAGCTGAATTTCTGACTGACCGCCCGCCCGCCTCTGGTGATCACTATACCCCACGGCTGAGGGGTGATAAAAAGTTGAAGGGGAATTCGACTCATATGTGTCAATGGTATGCCTCCCCCATCACGTAGCTATACAACGACAGCAAAAGTAGCTCGAGTTCACCATCTTCAAATTTGATCTACATCTTCATAAGTTCTAACAATTGTATGGATATGAAAGCAATAGAAATTGAACGAACTGAGATTTGTCAGCCTCTGTGACCTTAACAAATAGGTCAAGGCCATCCATCCTTACACTTGACCTTTTTCACGTATGGTATTAATATAGAAGTAATAATTATTGTAGGTGTGGAGATATCATGAGGACAAACTTTTTTCCTTATCAGCATCTATGAACTTTGATCTTACAGCGATGTAAGTGTTAAAATTGTTATTTATCGCTGGTTTAGCTTCCTTACCGTCCATCTCCATAGCATTGTAATGGTTGACATATTATTTATTGCTGGTCAAGCTCTCCTTACCGTCCATAAACATACTGTAGATCTGGTAATTTTCCCGTGTTAAATTTTTTTAAAATTTTATATTTTTAGACTTTTCACGCAGTTTAGAATTCGCGAATTTTCATTTTTCTTTAATAGCGCTATTATTATATTAATTTTCACGGGAATCTCGTGAAATTCACGTAAGTTAAAACCTCGCGAATATTACCAGATCTACAGTATTATTTATAGCTTGTTTAGTTTTCTCACCATCTATCTCCATGGGAGCGGTCGTATCCTGACGCTAATGATAACATATTATTTATTGCTTGTTTAGCGCCCTCACCGTCTATCTCCATGGGAGCGGTCGTCTCCTGAGGCTCATGTTAACATTGTTATTTATAGCTTGTTTAGCTTTCTTACCGTCCATCTCCATGGGAGTGGTTGACTCCTGAGGCTCATGTTAACATATTATTTATTGCTTCTTTAGCGTTCCTTACCGTTCCTTACATCCCCACGGAAGAGGTCGTCTCCTGATGCTCATGTAATGTTAACATTGTTATTTATAACTTGTTTAGCGTTCTTACTGTCCATCTCTATAGGTCGTATCCTGACGCTCATGTTAACATTATTATTTCTGGTTTAGCGTTCTTACCGTCCATCTCCATAGGAGCGGTCGTCTCCTGAGGCTCATGTTAACATATTATTTATAGCTTGTTTAGCGTCCTTACCGTCCATCTCCATAGGAGCGGCCGTCTCCTGAGGCTCATGTTAAAATTATTTATTTCTGGTTTAGCTTTCTTACCATCCATCTCCATAGTAGCGATCGTCTTTTTAGGCTCATGTTAACATGTTATTTATAGCTTGTTTAGTGTTCTTACCGTCCATCTCCATGGGAGCGGGCGTCTCCTGGGACTCATGTTAACATATTATTTTTTTGCTGGATTAGTGTCCTTAGCGACCATCTCCATGGGAGTGGTCGTCTCCTGAGGCTCATGTTATTTATAGCTTGTTTAGCGTTCTTACCTTCCATCTCCATAGGAGCGGTCGTCTCCCGAGGCTCATGTTAACATATTATTTATTTCTGGTTTTGCTTTTCTTACCGTCCATCTCCATAGGAGCGGTAGTCTTGTTAGGCTCATGTTAACGTGGTATTTATAGCTTGCGTAGCTTTCTTACCGTCCATCTCCATGGGAGCGGTCGTCTCCTGAGGCTCATCCTCCTCGTCCTCCAGGTGGACGTCCGGCTGCTCAACACGGATGATAGATTTATTCAGCAGACGGAAAGCTTCCTTCACGTGCTTTGGCTGAACCTACAGAAACGTACAGTGTTCATACATCTCTCCAATCAACAAATTCAACAAATTTTCAGGTACTTTTCAAGAATCTCAAGAACAATTTGGGGTTAGTAATTGTCCTGCTAAGGCTGTTAAATAGAGTTTAAACCGAAATAAATGTTATTGAAAATGATGTTGTTTTTAATAGATGATCAAAATAACTGCATTTCCAATATATCTGTGCTCCTAAATAAACTTATTTTTGTCATTTCAAATGTTAATTGACTGTCTTGGTCCAGCTTAAAAGAATGAAAAACTGAAGAAACAATCCAGTTTCCTGCTAAATTGTTTGCTTCTATATTTCATTTATTTAACCCTTAAAGCGCTGAAATATATTTGTATAAACCAAAAGATCTAGTGTTTTTTCAATTAGAAATCATCATAAATGTCTTCGTCAGCTATTTCTGCTTCATTTGAATACCTATGTTATGGCCAATATAACATTACAGTGCGGGGACCAACTTAAGCGTCAGAATCTGACGTCTACAGACATCAAATTCTGACATCTAAAATCGATCCCCGCACTGTAAGGGTGAAAGCTGGAATTGCTGCAGCGTCAAATGAAGAAAAGTATTGTTTCACTACTAGATATTTTAGCAATTAGTGACAGTCTATTTTTCTGAGACAAGCTTGGAATATAAAAAAGCCCAGCTATACAAGGGTTAATGTATTACCTCGTCTTGGCAGTACATTCTCGCCATGCCTTCAGACAATCGGATCATACTCTCTAACTGTCTCACAGTGATCCTCCACGATGACATGTTAGCGCTGTTACTGTCTTTCTGTCTCAGACGCTTATATTCTTCCACCATAAACTCGGAAGCATCAGCGCTGATCTACAAAATCAAAATGAGCATAAATAATGATGTGAGATAGAAGGGCTCATACAGAATTCAATGAATTATCCATTTCAAAAAGGAAAATAACATCAATTTGAATACAAATCATAATTTCAGAAATAAGTTTTCACAAAACATAACTATTTCATAGCTCACAGAAAATTTGCACACACTAAGAAATAATACATAAAATAATTACATTGCACACTATAAAAGTACCTTAGTACATTAGACCAGTTTTAGAAATATACAGAATCAAAAATTTTTAAACCAAATAAGACTGAAAAAATAAAATTGTTTATGGTCGATGCTCTGCCTGAGATCATTAAATAAATTGATTTGCGAGATGTCTTATCACATTTTTCATCACTTAAAACTGAATATTGTGTTACCTGATCTTTGTTAGAACAGATTCCTTAAAATATAGCCGGGAATAAATTTTGAGCCTCCAATGCTGTCCATAAGGCTCTCAAATATATTTAAATCTGGACTAAACCACTAAACTACTTCCTAATATTTAGACTTATGTTTTCTTTTAATTTTGTAGAGTACATGTATTCTCACACTCTGGCAGTGATTGGCCTACTTGTGTACAAGTCTGGATAATCCCGCACTCGCACTCTGGGCCACACGCTGGACCTATTACATCTGTATTAATTTATAAAATATATATCCAAAACAAAGTAGTTTGTTACTGCCACTAAGATGATTTTTCCACAAGCGTAATTGTATTTGCCCACAAAAGATGTAAAATAAATATTCTAATTAAAATATCTTAGTGCAGTTTAAAAATGTATTGTTTATTTGAACGTCACATCACTCTGTGTCTAAGCGTAGTGATATGTCAGGTTATTTATGTCAACATCTGTCAGTGATGCGGCGGCGATGGTGGAATATTCAATTTCCAAATGAATCCTGATGTTTTTAAATAGTTTTAGGTCTCTATAATTCATATTTTATATTTATCGTGTCAGAAAATGCATAAAGGTCACTCATATCGTGCTAGTGGGGAGATTATGTCACTGGTTCAGTTCACCAGGCCTGGAGAACTGAACCAGTGCCATAATCTCCACACTCGCACTCTCTCGTGACCTTTATCCATGTACAGTGTGTTTACCTTAGGTTTGAATTGTCTGGCGAATGTGATATATCTCTGTATGTCGTCCACCGTATACACTCTCTCTATTGACTCCTCTAAGTGTCTGTGTAAATCTACAATACGCCGAGCGATGGCATAATCAACTACCTAAAATTGAAAGCAAGTTCATATAGGCAATAAAGAGTTATTAAGTTCATTTACAGCTCATTTTGCCCTTGATGTTTGCAATACAAATAAGAAGATTCCAACGCGCATTTAATTTCCCGAATTGCAATATAGGATTAATTTTTATATGGAAGTTGAGGCTTCAGAAAAACCTCTGGAAAAAGAATGCGGACAGATATACAGACATGTTGCCGCTATACATATCACCCTCTTAAAGTTGTATCTCGCTACCGTGGCCCACAACTTCAAGTGCGTGAAAATTATTCGCATCAATCTCAGAAAAACATTTGCAAATTTGAAGTTGAAACAATCATTTTATTCCCGATAACCATGCTTTAGTCAGTTAATAAAACAAACTAAAAACAACTATAGTCGCGATTAAGGGCAAAAATTAAACTGAATATATAAATATGACTTACCTCATTACATTCATCGACCAGAATGAAAAACAGATCAAATCTAGACATAATAGGAGCACTCATGTTTATATTCTGCTTCAGTGATTTAGTTCTGTCATAGCGTCCCGCTATGGGGTTCGCCGCTGCCAGGATCGACGTTCTGGCGTTAAGGGTCGCCTACAAAAATAATTACTATGAATAACAGTATCCAAGCAAACACAAGACAAGATCCTGTGTTGATTTAATGCTGGGCCATCATGGGCCTTTCAATGCGGGACAGATTTTAGAGGTCAGATTCCAACGTCTACTGGCTTTAAACGCCAGAAAACCAATCCCCACATTGAAATCTGAGTCAAATATTTATGATGGTCGTAGACCAATAACACAGGTAGTTTAGCGAAAAGAGCTGAACAGGACATTTATGGTGCTATGTCAAATTGAAAAAAAACCTTGTTATATTGATTTATATTGAAATATTTAAAGAGTTAATGCATTTGCACACCATAGCAAATTTGAAATAAAAATTTTTGACCGCCACTGACGCCATCCACAACTTCCAAGTGAGTAAAAATTATAGAAATTTGACAAAATAGATGTCAAATATTTTCAAATCTTGTCAGATCTTGCTGATTTATATCACGTTTTTATCTTTGATATGTTTTGCAATAATCTTGTATAAACGAATATATACCCAGTACGGGCGGTTTAAGGGTTACCAGAATTTAATTCACTGAATGGTTAAAATTGAATAAATGTATTGAAATGAAGTGGGGAGAGCTAACAGAGACATTTGTCACGTTTATAAATAATGCAGTGATATCCATAGTTTTTATCAAATTATTGCAGCACTGTGAAGATTAAAGAGTGACTTACTCTGACACCGGCTTTAGTGATGGAGATGGTCTGTTGTTCCATCGCCTCGTGAATCGCTACCTGATCTCGGAGATCCATCTTGTCAAACTCATCTATACAGCATACACCCTGAAAATCAAACTCATATATACAGCATAGAACCAAATCACTCATATCACCCACCCTGAAAATCAAACTCATATACAGCATAGACCCTGAAAATTAAATTCGTATATACAGCACCCTGAAAAAACAACATCTATTGTGGAAAACACACACTGAAAATTAAACTCATCAATAGAGTATACACCCTGAAAATCTATCAACAGAGCTGCCAGTGGGTCATGGCGAAAATCTAGATTCACTTTTTTCCAAGTTATGAATTCAAATTAACTTTCAAGAATTTGGAAATTAGTCCTCATCTCGTTTTCATAAAATATATATTTTTGCGTCACTTGGGTTGGAAATGGGGTCCCAGCAAACACGAGACATCTACCCAATGTTGGATCAATGTTGGTCCACCGTCAACGACAATGGTTTTCGTGTTTGCTGGGCATGTACCCTTTTCTTTGAAGCTGCCACAGTACAGTTTTTATCTTTTTAGATATTATGAAACATTTTTTTGATCAACTTTTAATTCAATATCAAACGGAATTATCATTTTATTACCAATTAAAATAGATTGCGGAAAATCTCAGTTCCTTTACACAGCATTGTGTTCAGTCTTGGTGAAGATACCAGCAGCTCAAGCTGTGGCACCGTATGAACCACAAATACTAAGATTATTGTGGACCAAAACAGTGCCAAGGTTTGAAATGCCAAACAAAACATTCCCAGTGCGACCTAGCGGTGAACAAACAACGCTTGAGTGCTGAATTTTTATGGCTTATGAAGCTTCTTTGTGAGCTTAATATAAAATCTAGATCCATGCATAATTACGTTCTTGAATGTTGATAATATTTGTGGATATTCTACATGAACTGCCACCAAAACAACTGACATGATGGTAAACAAATCCAAGATTATTCACACAGACTTTTTCACCTGATTTACAATTTGTTCTTGAAGTCCTATAACATCCCCGCCATAAATTAGGTGTTAAGCTTTTGGGCCTACAAGTAACTGAAAGTAGACTTGGGGCGGACAATTTGAATTTAAGTAAAACCTCACAAATATGACACCTGCACATCTCCATATCATGGGGAATGCGATTGTAAAATTTCTCACTTTGAAGAATTTTTGGGCCATTGAAAATTTACGTAGTTAATCCGTGGCAGTCATCTTGAATACTGGTAGCTCATTAAAAACTCACTAGCACATCCAGATTGTTAGGAAAGAGATTTCAAAATTTCCAAAAATTTGACCACTAGTCTCTGACTGCTGTAGTTTATTTCTTAGTTGAAAATAAGTTTTTTTATGTGGTAGGCAAAATACAGTACTCGTTTAAGGAATAAGGTGTTAGTCTTACTTCCTTCATTAAACAAGTTCGAGTGTCGTATTTTTCAATACCGCATCCAATTGAACAAATATGAAGATGTTTCTTTTGCAATCTGAATACCAGTGGTGTTTTGTATCTGATATTTCGAATGCTATTATCATAGAAGTCCTTTCACACTTACGTTGTCTGCCAACATGAGGGCACCGGCTTCTATGACAAATTCATGCGACTCCTCATCCTTAACGACAGCTGCTGTCAAACCTGCAGCACTGCTCGCCTTTCCGCTTGTGTACACGCAGCGAGGGCTAAACTCCTCAACCTGCCTGGCGGTGAAAACAAAAAATTTAATAAATTAATTGTTCAGCAAATAACAAGACAAATGCAACAAGCTTGAAAATAATATAGTTAATTCTTTTTTACTACTTTTAGGTATTAATTATCAATAACTGCAGCCTCGAAAAAAATTAAAAGATATGATTGTTAGTAGAATTCATGGGTATGGATTTTGTACTCAGAAGTAGAGACACCTACAGAATATACAATGTGTAAAAATATAAATATTACTGAAAAAAGGCCAATAATTTTGCTAGGAGGGCGAGTCACAATGAAACGCTAAGCAATTTTGCCCATTAGCTCATCAAATTTGAGATTGAAATGGAGTCGAGAGCTCAAGAAAATTTCCGCTTGAGGTTGAATTTGCTATAGGAAAACTGACAGAAAAGCTGGATAGAAAATAGAGTAAACAGACCGTACATGGTATAATTTGAACATGCACACCCATTTATCTACAGGGGACATATTTTGAAACTATTGTCGCTGTAAACTTAACTTACTTTAGAAATTGACTTTTGGCCGTACTTGGATCTCCCACGATACAGACATTCACGTCACCGCGGAGATTAGTACCTTCCAGGGTGACCTTCGGGACGCCTCCAAACAACATCAGAAGTATACCACGTTTCACCTCATCACTACCTGAAAAATAGAAAGGCACAAATTGCAGTCACTAAGCACGAATCAGGTTTCACAATTTGTGAATACTAAGATTTTTTCACCTCTATTTTTAGAAGTGAATTTTTATATTTTAATGTGTTAACAGCTGCACCCATTATTTAAATTGTAGAATCTACAACAAAAAACCTTAAATCATGATGTTGATAAAATGTCACTATAAAACGAAACTGCAAAAAAATACAAATAACAGGTTAGCTAAATTTTATTAAACTTGAGCATCCTCAAATTTTCGATCGATATTCAAACTAATTTTCATTTTTTACATCTTTGGTGTTTGTTTCAAGATTTCCTCATTTCAGTATCTTCATCCACACATTATAACCACTTTTCTCATTTTTTTGTCAGTAAAAGAAGCTGAATAAACTCACCGTGGATTGATGGGAAAAGACTGCTACACAGGTTGTGGTAGAGGTTTTTATCTTTTGACATCTCGTAGACTTTCTGCCACTCGGCGTCAGTCATCTGCTTTTTAATCACCTCTGGCGTTATCTCCTCTTCTCCTCGAACGTCTAGCCCTCCTGTCTGAAAAACAAAAAAATTAAATTCAAACATGTCCCTCACCGGCTACCGATGCCTTATGTGCATCATGCACATCAATTTTCAATAAAAGGTTACCACCAGGCCCCTAGTTGGCTAAGAAAATAAAGAATATTTACCATATTTGGTTTTCGTTACAGCGAATAGAATATAAAGAAAACTTTACCCTAATACACGGGCTACCGATGTGGGGACAGTTTATCCGACCTGGGCCTTTATAACCTGCCTGAATATCCTGGTTGCATTTGTTTTGCGAAACACTACAAAGCTAAGCAAGATCATAGCAATTTTCATCTATTTTATTAACCTATAAAATTTCTGATACTGTATTTGAAATGAATGTTTACACATCCAGGATTTGCAAATGATTGGTCTTAAATGAACTTTTTAAACCTTCAGTCATGATGCCTCAAAGCATTATTTTGCGACCCTGAAAACGGTCAGATTTTCGTAAACCTGAGGTAAACTGTTTTAACAACATTACTTCAAATTTTCATTAAGTGGCCATTCTCCTCAAGTCATCTTCATACATTAAAGTCGAGAATAGTGATAGCAATTCGTGAATTGTAGTGGATGAAGATGTCAACAGTAAATTTGGCTTGAAAGGGTTAAACAGCTAAGAGAAACTATAGTCATTTTTTATGTTATATCAGCTGATTAAATCATTGTTATTCGGAATGATAATGTGTGTTTTAGCTTTAAACATTAATATCTTCCAACGTTTGGTTACAAATTAAACAAATATAAGTACTTTCACTCACTTGGGTTGTGGTTACGAGACACAATCTCATGTGTGTGAAAATTTAAATAAGATAAAATGTAGATGGCGAATATCACTAATTTTCACTCACTTGAAACTGTTGATGGCAGTACACAACAAAATTAAAATTCTATAACTTAGCGGTTAATAAAGATAAAAAATTCACCCTCAAGACATTGTTCCAATGCTGGATCAATGTTGGACCAACATCTAGGACGCTGTCCTAGCATTGAGACAGTATTGGGACAATGCTTTTCATGTTTGCTGGGCGTACCTTTTTTTTTGAAGCGGCCACGGTACAAGCCAAGAAGGCTAGTTTGTATGAGAGATCCCGTACGCCCAGAGCCTTCAGACCCAGAATTCCCTCATTAAACTTCTCATTGCCGCGTCCTTTACCTCCAGTATCCGCTCTCAAACCTGCAAGCGGAAAATAAAATTGTCACTGTTCATTTTCACCTAAGGACAATGAGCATCATCTTGGATTTTTTGAGCCATTATTGAACTTATCTGAGAGGTGGTTATTATTAGCAATATGCAGTTGTGTGGCGTGACAGAAACACAAGTTCAAGGGGATGAAATTTAATATTTATATTTCAGAGCTTTAATCCTTTAATCCCTTTCATTAAACGATTAATTCACTGTTATTAGGAATAAAATGACTGCATAAACATCAAAATTGGTAAATGTTTGGTCTCAAATTAAACAAATAGGGGTAATTTTCAGTCACTTGAGGTTGTGGATCGCGGTAGCGAGACACAACCTCAAGTGGTTAAAAATTACTTGGCGGGATAAGAGTATTGTGTTTGCCATGCAAATCCCAATCTGTGAAGGTTAGGTCAAAAGTTTTGCCTGTAAAGTTCCAATGAGTACTTACCAGGCATAGACAGAGTGCCCACATCAGGTACGACTATCAGGGCTCCGGTGAAATCCGCTTTGTCTCCGGCCTGAGCCGTCTCTACAGCTTCAGCTCTCAGGACAATCTCAACACTGACAAAAATAAAATATTAACAACCATAAAATATCAACAATCACAACAATGTCAAAAGAAAAATATCAACAATATCACAACAGTCATGAGCAATAAGATATATTAGTAAATAAAATCAGCACTATCAGGGGATAAATTGCATTGAATTGTACATACTTGAGCGTGATTTTATTATTAATATTGTACTAACAGAGCGCATCGCTATGCACATTGATGACAATTATCTAAATTGTGTTTGAAAAGTTAATGCTCCGAAATATGTAAATAAAATAGTTGAGTTTTAAGATTTCTTTTAAAAGCTGCTTGTAATTTGGCTCCCATGAATGAGATCGTTCCAGACTGGGGGGGGGGGGGAGGCACAAACGCAGAATGTATAGTTGCTGGCTGAAAGGCACTGGTTGGTAGATGGTCCAATCAGGGGCAGACCGCCGAGCTCTCAGGGTTGTATAGCAAGCAAAATCACGGGAAACTAGCATCTCTTTGAGTAGTAGGGGTCAAAATGGCTTGCGAAATGCAAACGATACTGTTGAAATTATTTATGCCGTGAATTGATAACTAACACACAACATTCTACAACAGGGCATAATTTGATTGTTATCACATACGTCTTTTCTGACCCAATCGGATGACAAAAAAACATTTCTATACATTATTTCTCAAAAAGAATTATTTCCAATCAAACATGTGCTATCACATACGTCTTTTCTGACCCAATTGGATGACGAAAAAACATTTCCAAACATTTCCCAAAATTAATCATTTCCAATCAAACATGAGACTTGAAATAATGTTGGCCACTGTCGATGACACTGACAACATTATGCCAGCATTAGCTCAACGTCTCATCTTCTTTGGGTTGATCAACTGATAATCCCCTACAAACTATTCATCAATTTTGGCTACATTTTACTCGGTTTATATAATTGGAATCTCATACACTGTAGATCTGGTAATTTTTGGGTATTAAAATTTTAGTGAATTTCTGATTTTGGGACTTTTTACAAAGTTTGAAATTCACGAAATTTAACTTTTCTTTAATAGCTCTATTATAATAATAATTTTAACGAGATTCTTGATTTCGCTAATTTGTCCTGTTTGCGAAAAATTAAAATTTACCAGATCCACAGGTGAAAATACAAGCCTGGAAGAACATGGGTTATATCATTACCTTCTAGGGATGCTGCCTCGTGGAAGCTCAGCTTGAGTTTCTTGGATTCTGATCTTTTGGAAGTCGACAAATTTAGATTTATTCACATCCAGCATGAATCGACTGCGATTGTTACAAACTGGATTACGACAAATGGTTGGCTGAAACATTTAACACATGATACTCAGTGATCGTACATCCTAATCACACAGATGGCAAAGTTCAATAGCTTTTTAGTACATTTAACAACCATGCTAAGATTTTTAAAAACAATTCAAACAAGGGAAGCAACATCAATTTTAATATAAAATTATTTCTTCCACGCATTGGCGTTTCATTTTCACTCATTCACTTCCACGCACTCGCATTATATTTTCAAGTACCGCTAGCCCTTGAATATTTTTTTGGTTCCTGCACATTCTTCTTATAAAATTTAGCTGAAATAACAACACATGGGGACAAAAAGTTTTCTTTGCCAGCAAGGTGGGGGGGCTTTTGGTACCAAGTGGAGGTGTCTACCCTGATTAAACTACAGAAAATAAAATAAGACTAGAACAATTCTTCGCCTGGAAATTAGTCAAAGGAATCTAATTTAGCCTCGGGCCAGTAAATTTTGTCTAAAAACCCACACAAATATCTGGTAGAAATTTAGAATCTTGAGAAATATGGTTATTTCGACATATTGCTGGCAGAATTTATTTAAGAGCTTAGACACACAGCGAAAATAACGCAGCATGCATTTTATATAAACAAACAGATGACACATGCACGTGAGCCACGGCAAGGACGGCCAGAGACCTGTCTTGCCATCTTTTGGACGGCCTATTTTCAGCCTGGACGTAGTAAAAAATATCACCAAATTCTACCAAATTGCATTGTGGGAGGACCCCAGACCCCGTCCTGGCCCAACAATAAGTTAATTTGGACTCTCTTTTATTATTACCTGGCTAAGTCTTTGAGCCTCGGTTTGTCTCATGATATTTCAATAAAAAAATGATTAAAGTGTTTTTAATTTTTTTCACATTTCTGGCATGTTATTTTTTCTGCAGACTAAAATAGGTTAATCTGAGTCCTGCAGCCCTGACTATAAAAATGACATTTTTATTCACTGTCAACTGAATCTGACGAGGTCTGAAAGGGTTAATTATTTTCTATGGAATTAATTTTATTCAAAAGACATAGTGAAGGGTTTTAACAGCTAAAGCGCTGAATTAATTTGTAAAAAACAATGCAACCAAAAGGGTTTTTTTGATATGAAATCATCATAAATGTTTTAGTCAGCTCTTTCTGATTCATTTGAATACATATGTTATGGGTCTACCGCCATTAGAAATATTCTTTACTTTTACAGTGCGGGGATAGACTTTAGTCCCGACGTCTACAGACGTGAAGTCTATCCCCGCGCTGTCAGAATCTGATGTCAACACACGTCAGATTCTGACGACTGAACCCTTTAAACCCTCATAATGCATTAAAGCATCATTTTGCATCTTGAAAGAATTAACTAATTTCCTACATCAGGAGTTTTAGAACAAAATTTTCATTGAACTGTTTTAATATTAACAATATATATTTGTTCATTTGCCACACACTTCAAGTCTTCTTCATCCACTGCAAGTCAAGAATTGCGATAGCTTGTAGTGGGTGGAGATGACAATGGTTAATTCAGGCTTTAACCCCTACAGCGCGGGGATCGACTTTAGTCGTCAGATTCTGCATGTCTAAAGTCGATCCCCGCACTGTAAGATTTAAAATAATTTCTAATGGCCGTAGACCCATAACAGGTATTCAAAGGAATCGGAAAGATGATTTCAAATTGAAAAAAACCCTTTGGTTTCCATGATTATTATAAAAAAACTCAGCGCTTTAAGGGTTAAGGGGTTAACAGCTATAAACACTACTCACCTGAGTGTATTTAAACTGCTGCTCCACATCTTTGATGACGGTCTGGCAGTCGAGGCAGATGAAGCACGCACTGACGAGCTCTGGATGTACAGGATGAGTCCGCACCACCTGACCTGTGATCTTCAGTAGGCTGCCGATACGAGCTGTCGTCAGCTCACGAACCCTGAACAAATAGAGTCAGTTAGTCTCAGGAGAAAGGGGGGGTTTGCGTTAATCACGGTGGTCTTTAGTGTGCTGGTCATTAGTGTGCGGTATTGGAAAATACAGCACTCGGTCAGACTTGAACTTACTGTATTTTCTGATATCACACTTAAAATAAGCACAAGCAATTAACAAATGGCATAACTGCATATATTGCTGTTCAAACTGCAGCGGGATTGCCGACAGAAGCTGATACCAATATAAATCTCTAGTGAAAATGCAGTGATCAGTTTTGTAGTTGGCAGCAGTACATTTTCAATGAGTCCCGTTTTGTAAGAAATAAAGATTAATAATTATCAAGCGCGCTAGAAGCATTCCAAGGATATTTTTTGCTGGGATGAGCATAACAACCTCTCACAGGGGACACTTGGTTCCTCCTATATTTGAAGATGTAAAATTACTTACACACATATAGGTTTGTTGACTGAATTTATTAAAAGGATATGCAAGACTCACTTCATCCTGGTTGAAACTTCAACAAAGCTGACGTAGAACTCCTTATTAGGGGGGACTTGTCCACGGTCCTGAGCAAAGTTACGAATCGCTCGACATAGAAATGGATACACCCTGAAACATAAAAATGACCCTTGCTGATTAAAACAGACTTCTGATTTTTATTAGTTTTTATTTTTTTAAAATAATATATTAAGACCTGAACCGCCAATATTTTCATTTATATACAAAAAGCAATCAGGGAAAATTTGTTCAGCAGCTAATCACATTTGAAATTGATTAGTTAAATATTTATACATGAATGATAACATAAAGTGGGAGTCAAGAGCGTGAAAAAAACAATTTCGAGGGTTTTTTCAAAAACCCAAGTAAAATTTATTTATTATCTTCTACAAAAAATAAACTCTATGAAATCTATCATTTTTAGTCACTTGAAGTTGTGGCTCGCAGCAGCGATCTACACTTTACAGCGATCCACAACTTCAAGTGGCTGAAAATTACTCTTTCTTTACCTCGAGCTTTAAGAGTTAAATTAGTTAATGGTTAAGTGTACAGAGAGGCCAGTGGGGTCATGGAAATAAATTAGAATTTACTTTTAGTCTGAAAAGGGTATTTCAGGTTGAAAAAAACTATTTTAGGTCATACAGTATCATTAAAAAACTGAAAATAAAGAAGAATTTCCCAGATTTCCTGGCATCTCAAGAGGGAAAACTTCATTCCACATTCAATTCTGAGGTTGAGTTGAAAAAGAAAGTGCCCCACCTGTAGTACTCTTCCAGTATTGTGGTTGCGAGTTGTTGGTTGTGCTGCTCCACATCTTGGAAGCTCACGGATAACGTGTTTCTCTCAGGTCTGATCAACTCCTCGGCATCCGCCAGGTATTTGATTTCTCCATCGTCATTTTTGAACCTGAAAAAAAAACAGAATGCATCAATTTTCATGTCAATAGTTGTCATATTTTTATTTCTCTTTCAAAACAAACGAATTTGACTGTGTCAGTGAAATGACAATTAAATTTGCCAGACTGGCATATATATTTTAATTCAAATTAAATTGTGGGTCATGTTTGAGATTGCATAGCAAATTAGCAGCCTAATCAAAACGACTAAAAGTTGTTACTACCGTATAATTTCTAATTGTAGCCGCATCTCTAATAGAAGCCGCTCCCCAAACTTTGAAAAAATTTTGAAAACCTTCAATTGAAGCCGCAGTGAGACCTTTGAGAATTGTTCAGGACCAATTTTTTTTCAGCTCAAAACATATTTCAGATTTAATAATGGTATCTTGAAAGGACAACGACCAGGTGTTTGTAAATCAAAAAGACTGCTCAGCGCTAGCTAAGTTAACCATGCTAACATGGAGCACGATAGCAGGTATGAGGCGTTATATCTTCACTTTAAATCTGTGACGATAGGGCAGATAATGTAGCCCTATATGCGCTAACGGTTATTGCCATGTTAAGCTGTATACTTACTTGATCTAACAGATTGAAATCGACTTGAAACTACGTGCTTACATATTATATTCAGGCCCAAAAAAATATTCATTGTAAAATACAAATTATTTATGACAATTACATGTCATCATCAATCAATCTACGAACAACCCACGGGACTCATACACTGCATACAGGCAAACAGGAGGTGACTGAATGTTGTTTTAACGTCAACCCTACATCACAGCCCGTTGACCATTTATAGCCTGGGTAAAGTGCACAGTTGATTTTTTGCCAGGCAGTGATCACCATTAGGGGAGGGAGGTGGGTGCGTGGCCCTTCCCCGCAAACACAAGATGTTGACCTAGTGCTGGTTTACCGTTTAATGCTGGGCCAACATCGCAGACTGTGTTTGCTAGGTATGCTTATTTGGTGGGCAGCTGATTGACTGATCAACATCTAGCCATCCCTGCCGTGCGTCCACGTCTCTGCCGGCTGCAACGTTACAGTTAGTGACCACGGTCTTCACTATGACTGGTCTGGAAAGGGGTGTGATAGCTGAGTGACTGTGTAACACAATTATGACGGCGCCGATATGTCTGTCATCGCAACACGGTAATTCGCTAATTACTGCCTGACATTCCTGTGTGCTATAGACATTATTATTTATATAATTGATCATCAGATCATGGCGTATCTTCTCATTACATTCTCTGAACAATTTAATACTATTGTATTTTCAAAAATGTTTAATTAGCGTTATACAAAATAAATTATTTTCTAAAACTAATGTGAGCATTAAATCGACTCGTAGGGCATATCTTTTTTGACCATTGGACATAAAGGGTTGGGCGATTTAAATTATTGCGCCCACAAGGTCCCCCACTCAGCACCAAAGGGGGGATATCCCCCCTTCGTTGGCAAAGAAAATAAACATATTTCATATTTTGCTGTTATTTCAGTTGAAATAGGCCTTTTTGGGCACTAAAAATTAGAAAATCTGATTGTTTTTCTCCTGGGGGAGAATCCCCAGACCTCCCACCATTTTGAACCTCCCCTCTCAAACATTCCTGGTGGAAACCCTGCGCTGAATATTTTCTATATGAACCATGGTGTTTTTTTCAATTTTAAATATTTTAATAATCATAAATTTCTTAGTCTGGTCTTTCTAATTCATTTAAATACTTATGTACTGGGTCTACGGAAATTAGAAATATTTTTATTCTTACAGTGCCGTGATCGACTTTAGACGCTGGAATCTGAGGGTAAAAAATTTCAAAGCAAAATATACCACTAGTCTTTTCCAATAACGTTGCGTAAAACACAGGTAGGTCCGGACGGCAAAATACCCAGCTACATTAGAACTACAATACTGTTATTTTTTGAAAATTTTGTAAAGTTATATGCAGAACAGCAAAAGTTTTGACATGTAGTAAATTGAAAATATGACGTCCCTCTATAAACCCATTACACTAATTTTGGAATTTTATTACAAGTCAAATGGTCTAGAACTTTTGAAATATTGAATATATTTTTTACCGATGTTAGGACATGATTTGGGAAATGTCCTGTGCAAAATTTCAAGGAAATCCGCTTAGAATTGACGGAGAAATCAACGAAAAGCATTGTATCATATACTTTAGAAGCTATATCTATACAGATTTATTTTTACAAAAAGCACTAAATGTTTTTTCTTGTTTTTATTGATTTTTTTGGCATTATCTGGGTACAGGTCTTACGGGGGTTTCTTCCATTTGGCCGAAGCGACACCTGGTGACTTTTTACCACTAAAGATATAATTGATATACGGTACACTTAATTCCCGGTAGTTTTTCGTCATTTAGCTAGTTTTTAATCTTTACTAAATGACGGGAATTATTAAGGTTATTAGGTCTATTATGCCCCCAATCTCTAGTTTTCCGTCATTTAGTAAGTTTTCAATCTTTACTAAATGACGGGAATTATTAGGGTTATTATCATGCCCCCCTGCTGTAGTTTTTCATCATTTAGTGAGTTTTTAATCTTTACTAAATGGCGGGAATTGTTAAGGGTCCAAATTCATGGCGCTGGGGCCTGTTCCCTGAGTTTATATATATACTCTGGGTAAAGCCTCTCTTAAAATCCCATTATAGGCTACTACTATTAATTTTATTCTGGTAGGCCCCCTCTTTTATTTTATTATATAGTCACCCCCTTAAGAAACCCTTTTTCACGTAGAGGTTATCCTTCCCCAGAAGTATTGAAGTAATTTAAATTACCACAAAAAACGGGGCATGCGCTATATATATACTCTGGGTACAGGGGTCGAAACTAACGCTCGCCCGTGGCGAGTAAAAAAGTGTTAATGGCTGGTTAGTATCAGGGGTCCACCTGGCGAGTGTTAACTTTAGCGGCTTCCCATAATTTCATTGTCATTTTTTTATTATAGGCCCTATAGTTGTTATCGGTCTCTTCAGCTAGGCATATCACATATTATAGATAACATATAGATAGAGTAGACATGGTTAACTTTTATCTAGTCAACTTTATCAAGCGCGAGCGATGTCTATGTTTGTTTCTTTGTGATAGCTAGCCCTGGAAGCAGGCTGCGTGGCCAGTCGATCTAGCCTTTCAAATGCAATTGCTACTATTAGCAGATTAGGCCCCGCCGATTCGAGTGGCTGTTACTTAAAAAAAAACGCTTACAAATTGGAAGATTTCCATTAACAACGTTTGGTGAAAAAGTATTCTACTTAGACTACTTATAGATGATTGTTGTAACAAAATAATGGAAAATTGTTGAAGACGCAAACAGACATTTCAATGGACGAAATATTGCTTGTCCACCAATACACAGATATGTGCGGTGCATGCACGCATGCGTACGTGCCGTTGTTCACTCCCGTTTGCTTGCGGTTTATGTATTCCCAGCAAACACAAGCAATGACCCAATGATTATTTGATGCTGGGCCAGAATCAGCGACGACGGATAGTCTTAAAACCAGCATCGGGTCGATGTCTCGTATTTACTTAATTGTATTGCCCTGTCGTGCAATTGACATAAAAATTATAATCCAATTGGAGTATCAGGTTAGATGGAACGATGTATGTGCAAAACCAGGCATTTAGTGAGTGTGCATGAATGTTGTTTTGACAGTTCTACGAGAGCAAACCTTCCCCTGTAATGGCAGCCAACACTGGGAATTATTCCCATTTGTTCGGTAATTATTGTCATATCTATACATAAATAGACTAAGATCTACAAAGTTCTAGACAATGCAGTGTGCTAGTGTTTTTTAATTGATGAAATATATCAAAATAGAAGAGGTTGATTCTGGCATCTTACTGAAAAAGCCGAAAAGAAGTGAATTTTTCTATGAATTTTAGTACAGTGAAACTCGGTCCCGCCGGTCACCACTATGGCCGGCCAAACGCAATTACCGGCCACAAAACCAATTTCCCGATCACATTTTTACTGTTAAGGCTCTCCTATGACAGGTCACCCCATGACCCGGCCAGTATTTTCTAGTCAAAAATCCATTTTTAACCTGGCATAACGGCCAGATAGAGAATTTTAAAATGAAGTGGCTGCTCTACCTAAGTTTTAATGACTAGTCAATACTGAATGATAGTCAAATCGGGTTTTTGTAACGTTAGCGTTTGCATTTGAGTGTTTTTTTAACATTTTCAATTCAGTTTTTGTGTCTACTATATACTCGCCGTCAAATTAACCAGGATCGCATGATTTTCGGCGATTTCTCCGTCAATTCTGAACCGATTTGCTTGAAATTTTGCAAAGGCCATTCTCTATTCAAATCCTAACAGTGGTAAAAATTTCGCTAAATTATATTAAATTTTTCAAAAGTTAGACCATTTGACATGTAATAAAATTCTAGAATTAGTCTAATGGGTTTATAGAAGGACGTCGTAATTTCAATTTATTACATGTCAAATGGTCTAACTTTTAAAATACGATATATAATTTTACGAAATTTTCAGGGATATTAGGATTCTGTTGAAATATGATTGTTACAAAATTTCATGAAAATCGGTTGACAATTGACCGAGAAATCAGCGAAAAACATGCGATCCTGGTTGATCACTTTTAATGTGACTTTGGGTATAGACGTGTATACTATATGACGAGGTTGAGATTACTTCAGTTTCAAGAGCGGTCAATCTAATTCACAGCTTTACACGCTTCAGATTCTTACTATAACGGCACCTGTTGAATACATAGGCCTATACGTTATGCAGTGTCCAGCGGTACTCTGTTAGCGATATGCATTTCACTCAGCATAGCAGAGCGGCCATTTGTAATTAGGCCTAATACCAATAGGATAGGCATACCGCAGATCAAACGCCACTGCTATTATATATGAATTACAAAAATCAAATAATTCTACTGTGTAGCCTAGAGTTACGACTTATATTTTGGACAGAGCATGCAGAGGGGAATTCGGATCTTGATTTATTCAGTTAATAGTCATGCCCACTTTGACCAAGCACTCAAAAATAGCGGAATTACATTATCTCAGAGATAAAGGGTCTGTGTGTAATCCCCTTCCATCTGTGTTATTTTAATAGAAAACAATGCATAAATATTTTTTCCTGTATCAATATATACAAATAAATAATGTTATTTGTTTAATTTAGTGTTTTATGAACAATAAATAGTTATATCTTTTGACATTACGGCAGCTGTTTTAATTTTTTTTTCAATTTTTTTTTTAACCCCCTTCTTCTAATTTCCTATGAGCGGCCAACCCCTCTCAACGGCCACTTTTGGCTAACATTTAGGGTGGCCGTTGATAGCAGGTTTCACTGTACCGGTATAGTACAAATGCGTTTTTAAAATTTGTTGATTTTTAGGTCATAAATTGATGCTGTTCTGGTGGCGGAAGAGTTGCTCGGTGTGTCTAGTTGTCCCAATCTGAATCACAGTGCAAAGAACTTATTAAAAGCCCCGCGCCGTGTTTTGAAATAGAAGTGAATTTAGCGCCAAATAAAATAAACTTGCTACCTATACCATGCAGTTGGTTAAAGCGATACAAAATAAAAATAAAATTCTTACCTACCCAGTGGTTAAAATGACAACAAATCGGAAACAAACATTGTTTTTGCCTAAGCTCAAACGGCATGGTTGCTATCGGTCAGATAATTATTGAATCGGTAAAAACATGGGAGCAAAAATAAGGGCTGGTGAAAAGTTGTACAGCCCTGGGGGCTGGTGGTGTTCAATCTCTGCTAGTTTCTACCCCTGTCAATGGGAAAAGTAGCTAAAATACATTGGACTATTTGCAGAGGTGAGCAAGTGGTCAGCAGAAGTAAAATATCTGTAATGTAAATGTTTAAAAATGACCATTCAGAGCACCTAAAAGTATCCATTTATGGCGACAGGACTCATTTCGCTTGCCCACCCCTGCAATGACAAAAATCACCAATATGCATTATGCTGGGGCCTGTTCCCAGAGTATATAGAATGGACCCGGAAATGACCGATTTAGTTCACAGTCATTGACCAGGCAGCGCTTCAGTCAAATGATAGAATCTCTGTGGGACATGTACCCAGAGTATGCCAATATTTTTTTTAATTGAATGAATCAATGTCATTCCCTCATTCAGTCATTGTCAATGAATGATCAAGCCTTCAACAAATCATGATTCATGTTGAAGTTCAAGCCTCGATTGGATTAGCGGCATAGTACAGAATATTTAGGACAAAAAAAATATATGATTGTTTCCGATTTGTTTTTATTTTAACCAGTGGGTAGGTAGGAAATTTATTTTATTTTTTGTCACTTCAACCAATTAGTAGGTAAGAATTTTTTATTATTTTATTTGGCACCAAGTTAACTTCCATGCATGTCTTATCTGTACATTACATAGGGCTAAAGATTTTTTTTTTTTTTTTATGCTTTTTTCGTAACGTTTTTTAAAAGAGTTACTTTGATTACAGTTGGTAAATCATCTCTTAACTTATGGATTCCCTAGAAAAAAAAAATAATTTGGAAATGCATAAATTAAATTTGGGTCGCACATGTATTGATAGGTTCGGTAGGAAATCAGAAACAAACAATATTTTTTTCAGGCCTTAGTCTACTTATCGACTTTCAACATCACAAGGTCAACACAATATAAAATATAAAAAAAAAAATAATATACAGGCAAAGTATAGACTATGTATAAAAAGAAAAAAACATAATAATTTGAACAATATAAATTTTCATGCTCAAATCAACAGTTAACTAAATTCTAAACTGCTGATTAAATTTGGTCAACATGACATTTTTTTCTTTTTTCATCTCCAAATGTCCACATTTTCATCAATAAAACCTTGCTGCAATTGATCACATCTTATCTAAATAGAGTCTAAATCTTGTGTAAAGAATATTTATTATTTTATTGTTATTATTTGCTTATATTTATATATTATCTTTTATCAAAGCTATTATAGCAAAACATTGCAACTTTAAAAGCAATTTTTCCACTGGAATTAGCAAGATAGGTCTATAGGCCTAGGGTTTTTTCTATGTTTGATAAGTCAGCAAAATTGTTATTATCTGCCATAAGATCTTTGAATAAACATCTCTGTTATTCTGTGAAACGCAGTGACGTCACTCGGTGAAAACAAAGTTATATAACACCCCCTCCCCCATACTTCATTCTGTGAAACGCAGTGACGTCACTCGGTGAAAACAAGGTTGTATAAGAACCCTCTCCCATAATTCATTGTATTAGTCAGCTCGGTGAAAACAAAGGAGGTCGAGGTCATTGAGCTTCACAGAATTAAGAAAATCACATGAAATCAGGAAATGACACTCATCATCACAGACATTCTGTGAACAAAATTTACAATCTTTCTTCTTGTGGAACTAGGCCCCTAAAGTAGTTACATCCAAACAGTCATTATGATGGGGTTTTTCGTGTTTTTTCAGGATTTATGTGAATTTGTGATACACTGCAATAAAGACACATTTTTCTCTGTTTGTTTGTTCTTCTAGCTCACTATTACTGGTAGAAATGAAGCCATTATTGTAGAATTAAAAAAAGTAATTTTCTTTGAATGACACTTTTATCACCTTTTCCGAGGGTTCCCATCATTAGATTTCTCGCAATTATGAAAAATAGTGCCAGCTCTCGCCTTTATTTCCATAATTGTTACAACAAGTGCTTGAAGAGGTAAGTGGAACAGGCATGCTGTGGTCCCTTCTGCTGATTTTTTTTACGCAGGTGCCATTTTAAAATTTTTGTAAAAAAAATGCAAAATATGAAAATAGACTATGTCCACTGCCCTATGAGGAAGTTCTGGAGGACATCATTAAGACCGTTTGGACAGAACAATGTGGGCATCTCGAACAATTGAGATGCCTGGGGAAGGTTGCACTAGTTTGCCCATGGTAAAACCTGGGTGGAGTTTTGTTTGCCTACCCTGCACTTCCTCATGGGGCGCACAGAGGGTAAAAATGGAAGTTTCATGGCTATAAGGATGAGAATCCATCAACATTTTTCTTCTTCCATGACCCCCTCATCGACTTAAAAAAAAAAAAAAAAAACTGGGGGCGGAGGCTATGCCCAAATTTCTGATTGTTGTGTGACCTATTTGCTCTGTTACAGTATTGCGGGGCACTCATTGGGTGCCCTGATGTATTTTAAAACCTGATATATACGGATACAACATCTCAGTAGTTTTATTCAGCTGCTTCAGAAAGTTCAAGTGTCTGGGTGATGTTTTGGCTTCTGTATCCCTGCCGGAATTTGCAAAATTAAGGTCACAGCTTTTGGATGTTTTTATAATTAGCTCAGATTTTGATCTGGCACAGCATTTTTCTTGCTCAGTGAAAACTGTGGAATGTGGTCAATTATTTATTCTAGCATGTGGGCAGTTACGAAAAAAGGCTCAGCATAATTTTATTGGACAATTTTAAAATTTATTGAAAGTACCTACCTAAAGCCTCAAGAGTCAAGGTCTACAATATCTTCCTCTTTCAATTTCTAAACAATGAGCACTTATAACAGGTGGAGGCTGACCGCAGATTAACGTACGTACTTTGAAGGACGTACGTACTTCGATCTAGCTAGACCGTACGTCCATTGACGTACACCTACATTTATAATAGGGCTCCCCTTCAGCGTGAGATTGCATCGTTCCCATTTATAAATAGAAATAGCTTGACATGGGAAATCTTTCATAGAGACCTCACGCGTCGATTGATACCAAAACGAGGCTAGGCGCATGTTTATACTTCTGGCAAATTTACAAAGAAAGAGAGCCTGTGATTTTTGGCAACATTCTTCATTGTTTTTCGGTGAGTATTGTCACGAGCCAACGTTGGGAATTACTTTTTTATACAGAAAAACATGTATGCTATCGTAAGAGCCCAAATTTGTGTAGTTCCTATGTTTGAGTTTTCAACATTTTAAGATTATTTCAGGGTGGTGTACATCCGTACGTCGATTGAAGTACGGACACCAGCCATACTTTGATCGACGTACGACAGTGATAGACGCCAAACGACGTACGTACTTCAATCGAAGTATACTTTGAATGAAGTACGTACTTCAATCGAAGTACGGTATAGGCTTCTAAGCTAAGGCTAAGCCTTAAGCACAGCCAGGCCTGGTCTGCCCTACTTAGCTACTAGACTAGTAGGCCTAGCCTAGTAGGGCTAACCCAACAAACACAAAATATTTGTATAATATGTATACAACGTCGGCTCAACGTTGGTCCAACATTGTACAAAAGTAGGTTGACCGGTCCTTCCGATAATTATTGATCACACCCTAACACTGTATTTTAAATATGCCCAGCACTGGCACAGTGGCGGCACAGCGCAGAACCAATACTGGTTTAATGTTGGATCGCCATCTGCGATGTTGACCCAACATTACCATCATTGTTTTATGGTATAGTGTTTGGGTAGGCCTAGTGAGGAAGGTCTTTAAAATATATTCTAGTGATATCTTACTAACGTTCAGGGCCGTCATTGGGGGGGGGGGGGTTCAAGAGGGTCCCTCCCCCCCCCCCCCTGTGACCACAGAATCCACTATATTCCACCAATTTGCCCCTAACAATAGAATAAAATTCCAGACCCCCTAACCTGCGTTTCCCATTCGCTCAATGCCAAATATCAATTCAAGCAGTAAATACCCCAGCAATCCAAAATTGGACCCCCCCCCCCCCCCGAGAAAAAAAAAATCCTGGGCACGAACCTGCTAGCTAACTATTATGTGTTATTATTAGTCAGATCCCATTCATATAGTATAGAACTATAGGCCTACTGTTGTTTCGTAGCATTATTAAAAGACTAATTTCAATAATGCGACTATAAATGTCGCTAGCCGTTATAGAAATGGGGATGTTGTTGTTAGTAGTGTCCCAAAATATTTAATCAATTTCATTTGGTTTGAAAAGTTCTCAGATGTGGCCCTGGCAGTGCAAGGGTTTATAGTTAGTAGACTAAGTAGGCCTAGATAGGGTTATAATTGAATTATCAATAAATAAAAAAATATGTCTGCCTAAATTAACTTATACGTCACTGAAGTACCAGTAGACTATCAACATTTACAAATACATAATTTGACAAATTTTGTTTATATTTCAGGTAACCGCTTACCAAATCATTTGACAACATACCTTCAGACTGGAGATGAAAATCAATCCCAAGATATAAGCACTAGTGTAACCCAGAAAGCAAACCGCTTCCTGTAGCATGTTTGGACACATTATAAAAGGGATTGTAGTATTACCCCCACATGCATCCACAATAGAGAGAGAGCGAGAAAGAAGACAAAAAAATATGTTCGACTCTCTCCTCTCTCTTTTTTTCTTTTTAGAACTCTCTTTCTCACTTTCTCAGTCCTCTCTTTCTCTTCTCTCTATCGCTCTCCCCACTATCTCTTCTCTCTTTCTATCTCTCCTTACTCTCTCTCTCCTATACCCTCTCCTATTCTCTCTCTCCCACTCTCTCTCCTACTCTCGTCTCTCATACTCCCTCTCTCTTACTCTCACTCCTACTATCTTTCCTACTCTCTTTCCACTCTATCTCCACTCTCTTCATCGCATTCTCTCATCTCTTGCTCTCTCTCCTATCTCCCTCTCTTTCTCCTACGCTCACCCCTATTCTGTCTATCTCCTATTCTGTCTCTCTTTCTCTCTCTCGCTATCTATCCTACTTTCTCCCTCCTCTCCCTCCTGATCTCTCTCTCTCTCCTACTCTGTCTCTCATACTCTCTCTCCTCCTCTCCACACTCTCCTCTATTTCTCTCTCCCCCTTCTCTTACTCTCTGCCCTCTCTCTCCCTCTGTGTGTCTCTGTTGTGGGTTTCTGTGGGGGTGATACTACAATCCGCTATACCGTACATTCCCTTTATTCATGTCATTAAAACAATGAAGGACTACGCAGTAGTATAAGATGGAAAAGGAACATGCTTCTGATATGGCCTGCTGTTGCTTTTTTAACCTTTTCACCACTGCCACCCCCAGAATATAACGTTTTGCACCCTGACTCCGCTTTCAGAAACACCCCCTGTCCACTGGCCTCCCAGGTGCGTTTTCCGAAAAATCAGTTACGGGATTAAAAATGTTGTAACTTTCTTAATAATTGGTACCATGTGATGTATAAACTATTAAATTAAAGGTAAGAGGATGGGCTACACATTAGAATAGTTTATTTCACTGACCTTATTATATGTACACAGTTATCCATTTGATGATGAATGATATATCATTATTTATCCAATAAATGTCTTAACAACTGATGTCGAGAAACGTATTAACAAAAATCCAACAGGTGCTGTACTAAGTGATAGTAATCAGAACACCATTACTGAACAACTGTCTCATGGTCTTATCATTCATCCTTTGTGTACATACAAAGTGATGCGACATGTATTCAATAAACATGCAACTGGTAAATGAACGATCCAATAAATGTCTTAACGACTGATGTCGAGAAACGTATTATTAAGAATCCAACAGGTGTTGCACTAAGTGATAGTAATCAGAACACCAGTACTGAACAACTGTCTCATGGTCTTTACCATTCATCCTTTGTGTACATACAAAGTGATGTGACATGTATTCAATAAACATGCAACTGATAAATGAACGACGAACATTTAACATTTTAACATATCCACACAAAATTCAACTATCTCCAAAATTGGACTTTACTATGGTAGCTCTGCCAACAAGTGCTACCCCTCTTCACACACAGCCAAACATCACATTTTGTGCATTTCACAACTGTCTTTACTTTTTTTACAGGTATCTGGGCATAGGGAACTCTGTTGTTTCTATTGGCCTGTACAAATCGTGTATATTTTTCATAACACACCACACACAGGTTGTTAGATGTGGCATCATCAGGAACAACTGGCTCGTGGTCTTTGCGATCAAGTCTAGCAGGTGCCTCACCATGACTAACGCTGGATCTTTTTTTGTTATTAACACATCCATAGGCTCTTATGAGCTGATGCACTAGGTCAAGAAAGAAATCATTGAAATCACGCTTTCTTTTCCCAACAGGACTGTGATTGACAAAGCAACCCTCCAAAACATAACCATTGTAGGCCGCCAACATGAAACATTTTCTGACTAAACGCATATACCAATGATAAGTTTTTCTCGACTTGTTCAGAGCTGTCATTCGGTCATTTACATCAACTCCACCCATGTATTTATTATAGTCTACAACACATGGAGTGGCTGGTGTGATCACTTCATTTCCACGTTTGTCATGCCTAATAACAGTACATTCATCATCATCATGATTGGGTGTGTGCATATTACAACAGTAATAGACAATGCGTTTGTCCATCCACACTGTTGCAAGGGTGCCAGTGTTCTGATCTATTAGCCAGTCTGAATCACCAGGATTCATGTCCCGAGGATGACGAGAAAGTTCTTTATTGGGAAAAGATTTTCGACTTGGCATCACTGTGCCACAGACAGAGAAGCCACGCTTAGCCATGAGAAAACAGCATAGAGGAGAGGAATAAAACCTGTCAATAAATATTCTGTAGCCTTTATTCAGAGGTTGACAGAGCTCTAACACCACTCTTGTAGCTAAGCCAAGTGTAGGCCGCCTGTCCTCTTCATTTTTTTTCCCGACATAGACTTCGAAGTTGTAGCAATAGGCAGATTCACTCTCTGCCAACATCCAAAGTTTTATGCCCCACTTGGTGGGTTTTTCTTTGTTATACTGTTTCATACCAAGTCTACCCTTATATGGTACCATGCATTCATCTAAAGATAAATTTTGTTTTGGTACATAGCAATCTCTAAATGATTTCTGCATATGCAGTAGGAGCGACTTAACTTTGGAAAGTTTTTGTCTTCTTGCTCTGGGAATCTCCTCGTCGCAGAAATGAAGATATTGCTTGATCGCATAAAACCTATCTCTAGACATTAGTTTTGCAATTCCTGGAAATGACATCATGGAGTGTTTGCGTTGTGTAGACCAGATGTCCTCCATCCTGCATGCCAAATATTGTTCAATAAACAATAAAATCCCTATGAATAGCTTCAACTCGGCAACAGTTTCAATATCAACCCATTGTTTTTATCTGCATATCGCATCATTTTTAGGGCATGGTTTTTGTTTGTCCAAATTTTCACTTTCTCTAAGAAATCGTCGTCAAAAAATAGTTGAAAATAATCAATGGCCAAGCCTTCATTTGGTGGCTCCTGAAACGTTGGTCCTGGTTGCTCCGCAAAATTGAATCTATCCTCTGAGGCCTTCTCCTCTTTTTTCCAATTAGTTGGAGTTGGATAAGGAGGATGGTCATCATCGAAACCAAAGAACTCTTCGTCATCATCACTTTCACCACTATCAAACAGTTGAGCAGGATCTGCCAGTTGGGCAATGTCAACGTTCAATAAATTTATGAATTCTTCTCCCATGTCCACACGATCATCGTCGCTGTCAGACATGTCAGACATATCAGATGGCTGAGCCTGAGTCTGAGATGGGTCAACGTCATCGTCGACATGGTCAACAAACGCAGCAAAAGCGTCAACATCACTGCCTACATCCCCTACGTCAAAGCTAAAGAACAAAGACATCGATGTCAACAAGAACAATATTGTTTTTGTTGACATCGATGGCATCGTCGATGTCAACAAAAACAAATTTGTTTTTGTTGACATCGATGTCAGCTGTCAAATTTGGCGGTATCCAGGTCAAACAAACTCCGCCATCTTCGATGGGATCTGGGCCGAATCATTTGGTGACACTATTTACCGAATTTTACCAAGTCCGCCAGGAACAACACAAAAATGTTATTCCTGTTCACTTCAGAGGCGATTCCAAACTCTGTTATGAAATATCAAGATTCGGCAAATGAATATAATCAGTTGATAATACAACCAGTTTCAGATTGAATACATTTTGTCTGCGAAAAAGTCATTAACGCTAAACTAAACTACAATCGAAATTTGTGAAAGACGATGCACTGCCATTGTCCACTGCAGTGGATCAAACTATCCTAAGACTCGTTATGAAATCGCGAGACTCGACGAGACTCGTCGGGCATGTGGGGAAGTGAAGTGTGGAAAGGCATGTCTGCATGTCAGCCTGCAAATTTATCGCCGATACCACAAACAAACAAACAAACAAACCATGAAAAACACTCACTTGAACCATCGTCCATATCAAATTTTCATTTTTTTTTAACTGGCAGAAAATAAACGTTATTAGGACGTCGGAAACGATGCAAATTTAATGTGAATGAAGAGAAAACATGGGGCAACCAAGTTTTTAGGAGACTGAAACTAAAACGATGTTATTGTCTTACAAACTGACACCCTGACAGGAAGTAAACAACAGCGTTGTGCTCAGACCGGAAAAACGGGAAACCGTGGTGAACCTGTGTTACCCGGAAAAACGGGAATCCGTGGTGAACCTGTGGTACCCGGAAAAACGGGAATCCGTGGTGAAAAGGTTAAGCATCAAACATTTTGGATCACTATAATATCATGCACTGATGTAGCTATTGCAATAATAAAATATTCTTGTATCTGGAAGTCTGTTTTATGTGTGTTTATAACATCATGTAAGTTAACCACCAAGAACAAAAACGTAAAAACGAGCAGAAAAATAAATAATATCGAAAACAATGAAATATCGATAACTCAATTGATTTTTCACCTAGGCCCTACAGCATTAAAAGAAATGTCTATCTAATTGTTATGGCAATAAATTTAATTTGGTATACAGTATATATGATATTTTGAAATTAAAAAAATGGCCTGACCACCCTAAGGGGCTGTTCAACAATTACGTAAAGCTTTTTTGAGAGATTTTTCACCCCGCTTCCCCCCCCCCTCACACCCTTCATAATGCTTTTAACGTTGTACGTGTTGACTACGGTCGCTTAACCCCCCCCCCTCCCTCTTCCTTCTAGGCGTTATGTAATTATTAACCCTTATGCTGCCGGGACCGAATATATCCGTTTTTAAGCAACTTTCAGACCAATACATTCAACTCAAAATGCTAAAATGTTTTGTGATAGATGCTTAGTTAATCTATTAATTCATTTTGAAGATGTATTTGTTCATTAAAATAATTATTTTTCGACATTTGGAGCTGGAAATTGCGTTAGCAATTCCAGCTTCAAATGAATGAAAAATTGTCCGAAAAAATCGGCAACATAAGGGTTAAGCGGCCCCAAACACTGGCATTGTTGATAAATAATATGATCTCAGCTGGATCTCGCCAACCAGGCCTTCAGATTTGAAAATTGGTGGCGGGTGAAATAAAGCTCACCTCAAAGTGGTGAGGCGAATGATCGCTCACCATAGTTAAATGCAATGGCTAACTGGTTGATGAAAATTGACTACAACCTATAAATTTGCAATTAATAAAAAATCTGACAAGATTAAGGTGAGCTGTATTTCGCTCACCTGACTTCACACTTGCGTGAGTTATGGTGTGCGTGAGCAATCACTCACGCCAAATCTGAAGGCCTGGCCAACAATCTAAATTGTACAAGATAGACCTACAGATAATCAAGGAGATAATATTTTTCATTGTTCTTTTACGTCGATTGACGTACGATAAGTACGTCAATCGACGTACGTACTACAATCAAAGTATTAAGACTGAAAAAAATTCACAGTTCACTAAACCCCATCGACAATTTAATGTCAATATTTAATTTTACAAACATAGAAATCTTTCAAAACAAGTTACAATCGAAACTTGAATAACACTTCTCCGAAATTATATTGTAGTTGTGATTGGCATATGTTACTATTTCTGCAAAATAAGCAAAAATGATGTAGTATTTGAAAAGTACTAACTTTGAGCTATCATGTGTCCCTGGTGAAAGCACATTGGGAATTCCCCGCCAACTAGAATGGTAGGCTATCTACCATTGTGCAATCCTCAACCGGGCTAACCAATGACAGGAGGCGACACAAGCTACAGGACATGATATTTATAGGTACCCCTAAAGCCAGTTGATGACGTGAAGCGTACGTCAATGGAAGTACGGTCGACCTAGATCAAAGTACGTACGTCCTTCAAAGTACGTACGTTAATCTGCGGTCGGCCTCCACCTGTATAATTATTCTAAATTTAGCCAGGGATTGTCTATATTTACAATTGTTTATGTCGTGCAAATACTGAAATAGGCTAGTTTTGAAAAAATATTATTTTTAAAAGTGCTAAATTCAGGCATGTGTTTCACTGTTTGCTTGGAAGCCATGGCCATGCTGCGTGCCATGTGTACAATTTTAGCATTGTTTTTGTTATGTGGAAATATGATAATCATAATATCATGTGATTTATTCCAATAAACAATTTAATTGAATACAGACAGTGTACATGTGTCAGTGTGTGTAGTGTGGCAGTGCAAACAGCCCAGGCCCCAAGACAACTGCGAAACGAGGGCAATCAGCACGGCCCCACACCAGCGACTGGCCATGCTGCCACTGATTGTGACTGAAATCTGTTTACTCTGAACATTGACTGTGAAAAAAGGGACCAGCTTCACCACACTTACTCCTCCAAAAAGTCTTGAAACAGCTTCTGACATCTCTCGCCAACCGGGTCTTTCACTTGGTTGGTTCCGACGGCTTGCTCTGCGACGTCCATTACGCGAAATCGCACGCGAAATCACCTTTAAATGGAATATTTTCTTCGCCAAGAGAACAATATCTCTCACTTTTCACGCTACAGCCACACAAAGGCTGATTTTGGCGCGAAAAACATCACGTGTGACTTCCGTTTGCTAAACCGCTGTTCCGTTTGACAAACATTCCCCAGTTGTAGATGTTGATAAGAATTACAATAATCAAGATAATAATGCAAAGATATATAAAATATATACATTTGTCAGTGTGAAAACATTTGTTACGCTTTTATTAATTGATAGCAGATAATCAAAAGATGTCATCAGCTTTACGATGGTTGTATGACTTGATATCATATCTGGGGTGGAATCAGTAAAGTCAGTAGCAATACTATTTAAATGTCCGTGACCTCCAGGTCACTGACCATTCACCCAAAACTCACTGGTCACTTAACCCCTTGAGTCCAAACTCTGCCTTGAGTCGATTTCAAACCAGTTCACTGTTCAGAGATGGGAAAGTGGCGACAATTTGAGCACATGATGCCATTATTAAAATTATTCATTGAGAGCACTGAAATTACCATAGAATATGGGGTGAATAGGAATGAATTTGGCAATTGAATAATAATAATAATAATAACATCTTTATTTCAAGAGGGTAAACCCAATGAACATTCACCCATTTTCTTTGGGGCCCTCAAAACATTATATACAAAATACATGAAATGAATAGAAACAAAACAAAAAAAAATTATAGTAGGCTATGTAGGCCTATAGACAAACATGACGAACGAAGTACTGTACAATAAAATAATAAATTTACTATAGTTATTGACTAGATACGCTAAATGTACCGGTAGTTAGCTAGATATATATATAGGCATGGTTAGTTTGGATTAAATCACATACAGAATTAAAATATTACCGGTAGGTGGCATCGCCATAATCAAACACTGGATGCTTTAAAGAAATATTGACTACCTAAAGTAGGCCTATAATTAACTGGCATTGGGAAGATATTAAGAAAGATGTTTCCCGCACCAACACCAGAGATCAAATAGCTACTATGTATAATACACATATGATATGAAGTAACAAAAAATAATCTAGAAAGCGTACAAACCTAAAGGTATATAAATAAGCATAATTATGTTTAAAAACGTCATTATCACACGTGTTCCCAGCAGAATCGAGACGTCAACCCAGCGCCGGTCAAATGCTGGCCAAGTCCGGCACCAAATCCCAACACTAGGCAAAAGCCCCGTGCCTACCAGGAACAATAATACAGCTATATTATGATTATTTATAATATACAGTTTTTGTGAAATTACTTGGAATTATCTGTATTTATTTTCTTCTGATGTTTTTTTAATATACAATTGTTTGAAATTAGCAAATGTTTCAGATTTTTTTTATTTTCTCTGGCAATGCATTCCAAATAATTACGCCTGTATAGGAAAATGATTTGTGATGTGTTCTAGGAACGAATAATTTGTTGAAGATCTGAGGGGATATTTTGAGTGATCTTTGATATTAGTAAGCAGTGTCTGTATATATTGGGGTGCACTATCAGTTACAGCTTCATGGGCTAGACTGACCTGTTTAAATGTTACGATTTCATAAAAGGGTAACCATTTAAGCTCTTGAAACATGTGTTTGCTTGGTGTTAAAGGAGGTGCTTGAATATTAATCTTGCTGCTTCCTTTTGAATTTTAATTATCTGGGTTTGATTTTCTTTTGAACAAACGCCCCAAACTGATCTGCAATATTCAATTAGTGGTTTGACATAATAATCATAAAATTTAATTCTAGTTTTTAATGGTAGGCCTGAATATTTTGTAATTTCTTAAGAAGGAATAATCTATAAGAGGTGCATTTTTCAACCTGAGCAACCTGCATACACCAGGAAAGTCGTCAATCGTTGTATTGCTTATCTTTACATTTTCAAAATTGTTGTTGGCCTTTTGTTGAGAATTTGGTTGACTATTTGAGATGAATAACGTTTGTGTGTGTAGTGATGCCTATTATTTTTACCCAATTTTCCCCCCAAAATTGTTCCTATTCACCCTTTTTTTTTGAAAAATCACCTGAAACACAAAGAAAATATTATTTTTTAGTATAAAACCTTCTGAATATAACATCCAATATATTGGTTGACTGGCAGGTGTAATAAGGTGTATTTCACTAGGTGGTACCAGTAGGGTTAAAGTTTTGACCACCTCTCAATTTTATCGACAATTTTTTTTGTCGCTATGGCAACCGTAATTTTTTCACAAAGGCTTCAATTTTGCTGTGGAAGGACACACATAGTAAGTTGTTTATCCTATAATATAATATCTATATATCAACCATTTAAGCCCTCATGAGATGCATCAAGGCATCATTTTACATCCCTGAAAACAGATTTAATTTTCCTATAATTAGAGGTTTTAGAATAAATATTTCCATGAAACCATATATATATGGCAATTTTCTTCACTCTTCGCCTACATAAAATCATCTTCATCCACTACAAGTCGAGAATTGCGACAGCAATTCGCGGCTTGTAGTGGATTAAGATAACAACAGCAAATTCAGGCCTGAAAGGGTTAACACACCGTTTCGGCACACGATTCCTCAGCTCTTGCGGCGCTCAGCTATTTCAGACTTGGTTAAATGGTATATGATATCCTAATCTAGTTTTTATTATTTTGTGCCAGCATCGTTCACGCAGAACTTTTAAGGAATATGGGCCTTCAGAACATATAAAGCCATGGTCAGGATTTCATAAAATATAGCTGAGACATTTTGGGGTGAAAATGGTTTGACATATAATTTAATTACAATTTGGGTCTCTTGAATTCAAGAATATTGTTTGCAAACTGTATTTTGACCCCTTGATCCGCAAAATCGCATGAATAACCACTGTTTTTATGTAAATATAAAAATATGTATGCTTTTTATTTACGCGGATCCAGAGGGGTGGCTCACACCCACCCCCTGCCCCCCGGTTTTGCTCCAAATTATTTAAGAGATCCACTAAATTGACCTAGATATGAACAAATACGCCCCCTCCCTTTTCAACTCCTGGATCCATCCCTGTCCGAAATTATTCAATTATTATATTAACAAATTAATCACGTCAGCTATTTCGGGATTATTTTCGTTTTCACTAACCCTTTGGTTACTAAAAGCTTTTTATTATTTACACTCTGCCATAAAGTAAGCTCTACTGTTTTTATAATAAGCATACTCACAATTATTTCATATGTGCAATAAATTATTATTAATGTTCCAGGGTAAAGGTTTTTGTGTCACACTTTCAGTCCCACAGTCCAGATTTCGTCATAGAAGAAACACATTTTCATGATATTTTAATTTCACGTTAGTGATGGGGCCTATGGTTAATTCCTTGATGAATAAAATCCACTAGATGATAGGATAAATAAAAGGCCTACAGTTTTATAAAATGGTTAACTGTAACATTTGTATCTATTCGATGCTATAATTGTTAAAGCAATATAAGTTTTAAATGAGGGAAAATCAAAAACCTTTACAAACATGACCTGTTTAAGCTGTTACGATTCACAATTAGGCTTTTTCTATTTGCGATTTGCACCTGATTTTGTGTTAATTTTTAGTGTTTGTTTCAATATAGCAGTTGCAAACACTCACCACATGTTGTCTAAATGTTCGACCTTTTTGACCCAAACAGGAGTTCCGTAAAAAGTGTCTGCATTATGATCCGCCCAGAACTCTCAACATTACTTCGTCTACGGTAATAATATTAATAAAATCTTTACGCATTCCTTTGATAGTTTTTTTGAGGACACATACAATTAAATCTCGTTGAAATATACCCAGATGTTTGTACTATTGAAAATTGATATGCTTGTCAACGCCTCGCTGCCAATGTCTTTAAAAATGCCAATAGGTTTATAAATTGTGACGATTTCAACATTTGGATCATCTTTGTGTTTGGTAAATGAATGAAATGAATGGTTTTTTAGGCCACCTAACTTTTGTTTTGTATGTTTGTGAGAATTGATTTACATTTATTTGGCCTCCATGTTAGCGACTATTACTGTCTTAGTGGAGGTCTCCCAAACCATATTATAATTTACTCTAAAAAAAAATATTACTAGTATATAGTTATGGTTTAATACAAGTTTTTCTTCTTCTAATAAGCCTACCATCGCCAGCACTGAAGGTGTCACATTGATTTATTGCGATTATCCACATGTAGGCCTATGGGCGTACAATAAAAATAAATTTTCCTCTGAGATAGGCTCGAAACAATCCCAGAACCCGTTAGGAATATGCGGAGCGACATCCATTTGAGTACAGTAGGCCCCTACACATTCTCCACCAATACCAGTAGCAAACGTCACTAAGTTCCAGTGATTGATATGGAACTGGCTTGCCCGCAGGTTTAAATCTGGTATTGTGCCCGCCTTCCAAAAAATATTGCATTTTGTAAGTGCGAAAGGCCTTCATGCGCATGGAATTTTAATCAGAATGTGTTACCTGCTGCTGCTGCTGCTGGCCCAGGGGGCTACTCCCCAGAAAGGTGGCGTCCCGTCCGTGAAGGAGAAAACACGTTATTAGGGTTGGTTTTCGTGAAAAACGCGCGTAACGTGCGTTACGCGTTTAGGGGGTCAAAATGACCTAAAACCTCCAATAAGGGGTATTTTTAAAGAGAGGAATGTTTGGAAATACAGAATTAGGGGTAATTTTTTCAACGTTTATCCAATGGCAAGTAAAAAGGGACCTCTTTTCGAGTGAACTTGCAGTGTTTAGGGGTCATTTTTTCAATTTCACTTGCAGTGTTTAGGGGTGGCTTAAAAGTCTCATATTCACGGATAGGACGCGAGCTTTATAGGGAGCTGCCCCCCCCCCCTCCCCGGGGGCTGCTGCTTCACCACAGATGTTGTAGTACTGGTAGGCCTATAGGCCTACCACTTTAACCCTTGGAGCGTTGAATTGTTTTATGAAAACTTTGGAGACCAAAGTTGTTTTTTTCAATTTGAAATCATCATAAATGTTTTAGTTAGCTCTTTCCGATTCATTTGAATACCTATGTTATGGGTCTATGGCCATTATAAATATGTTTACTTTTACAGTGCGGAGATCGACTTTAGTCGTCAGAATCTGAAGTCTAAAGTCGATCCCCGCGCTGTAAGGGTTAATACAGTCTAACCTACACAATGGTTCAGTAGACCTAGGCCTACACATTACAACCTGTGACAACACCAATCACGTCCAGCACAATCAATGTACTGCACTCAGACAGCATCACTTCAGTGGTCCACCAGTGGCTATGAGCGGCAAAAAGCCACGCGGGTGGACCCCGAGACTAATCTAGAAAAGAGGATATGAGAGTGTCGCTTGTCGCCGATGATCCACCGTGGACCACTGGCGACACGTAGGCGGCAATTGGAAAGTGGCATTTGCCACTGATAGACCACCAGTTGTCCACCACCGGCAAACAATGTAGCTAGTGGGCCACTGGCTATAAGCCGGACATCCGTGTGAAAGATGGCATTGTAGAGTTTGTGAATGTGTTTTTAATTCGCTTTCTGCATTAGCTTCCCGACTTTAAGATTTCAATATTTTTTATATGGCACATGGACAATAGGCCTATAATTATTGTAGCCCTACGGCACAGGCATTTGGACATTCTGTACAAGACAGACGCGATGACTGATCTATATCTCATCCAGCTGGGTTTCGAGCCATGTAGACCTGCCTATATACATCCAGAATTGTTTATTGGTGAGGCAGTTAACGATCGAGCTACACACTTTATCTGCTGAAATGTGGCTTTGTGTACTCGACGCAGACGCACACGCAGACGCACACGCAGACTCAGACGCAGACTCAGACGCATAAAATCTGGGCATTGTGTACTTATTGCAGAATGTTCATTTAATTCTGGGCCAGCGTCGTAAATGGTGGGCCAAGATTAAAGGGACATGCCCAGGTCTAAAATCATAAAAAAATCGGTGATTTTATTTTGGCTTCCTAATAGGCCTATGACCATAATGCATAAGCATGTCCATAGCATGTCCATAGACTATAGAATTGCAATTTTTTTTATAATTTTTGTGCTGCGCACTTACCAGTTAGACTAGTCTAGATATGGAGACGGGATTCCCGTAGGCTATTTCTTATTTTTACATGGTTGTCAATAATTAGAAATCAGGAATTTCGTCTCTATATATCTAGCCTAACTGGTAAATGCGCAGCACAAAAAATAAAAAAAAATTTTGGAGTTCTAGTCTATGGGTCTATCTTATGTTCAGGCTACATCATATGGTCATTATTATTAATTAAGCTAAAATAAAATCACCGATTTTTTGATGATTTTAGACCTGGGCATGTCCCTTTAAAACAACATTGTGGCGGGGATAGCATCGGACCCTGCAAAAGTGTGATGTGGGTCATTATATCATTTATCATGTTTATGGCAAGGCGGTTAATATAGCCTAACAAGTTTTTAAAGCCCGTAGGCCTATACGACACTGCACCAACATTAAAACAACAAAAATATGCAAGCATTAATTTTCTTTATTTTGATTCAGTAACTTGTTATATATGCCAGAATCGCAGACGGTGGACCAACATTGAGTCAACATATAGGATGAATGTCATTACGTCAACTGCATGGGATTCGTGACAACAATATCGGTCTGATCGAGTTTGAGTTTCTATCTCCTTCAGGCGCGGATCTAGAGGGGGGGGGCGCAAGGGGCGCACCCCACCCCTTTTTGCTCCAAATTCGTTAAAAAGTCCCCAAAATTGGCCAAAAAAGTGTTGGGAGCAAGCCCCCGAAACCACTGCGCCCCCTCCTTTTTCAAATCCTGGATCCGCCCCTGTCCTTTATCATGTTAATCACTTTTACTTTAATGCAAATTATTAGAGTGATCTATGGCCGACATTTAGCATGCTTAGGCCTAGACCTAGACTATATATAGGCCTATTCTGATATTGGCTGCCATCTGCGGCAATGCTGTCAATAGGTGTTCTAATTTGGGGGGGGGGGGATTTTTTTCAGAATTTCGGAGCTTGAAGTTCCTGGAACAAACTTTTATGAGCGAAAACAAGATTTTCAGCAATGGCCACCAAGTCCGCAAAATAAAAATAAATGCTTAAGGGTGAACAAACTGCACCCGGTGGTTTTACAATCTAGACATATCAATTAGGCCCTATAGTCTAGATCTACCTCTGGGGCAAAAAAAATATGATAGGCCCTACTTCTTGAATAGCAAGGCTCAGCTAAATATGGTGACCTGGCAAACCGACAGAGGAACATTAGGCCCATCATTTTTATATCATGAACATGGAAAAAATTGTCTGCGTCTGATTGTGCGTCAGATTGTGCGTCTGCGTCTGCGTGTGCGTCTGCGTCGAGTACACAAAGCCTGAAATGTACAGGTAGGCCTACCTCATAATATTTTTAGGAATTTGTTTTCACACAATTCTGCATGTCTTTAAAATGTGACATTAAAAATGTGGCTCTACTATACAAATTCTAGACCTTTGAATGCTAGAAAAAGGTTACCTGCTTCCCAGTTTAGTGTTCCAGATATTAACCTCGTAGTGTGATTGTGATTAAATATTCGATCAACCCTTCATATTGGAATCGATGCATACACCTTTATTTTTATACACTTTAAAGTTATATTGTGTGCTGAAAATGTGAACTATCAACAAATGTCACGTCTTAATATGACTATTAAAATCACAAATATGAATGTTTTTGCTCAATAGAATTGGGTGACAAAATAGGCACAATTAAGATGGTACTGGAGATTAATGCAAACACATAAAAGTCTTCTTTATTTTTACTGGGAGTTTAGCATCATAATCAGAAGAGAATCGGCTTGATGCATGCCCTGCAAACACAAACTAATTTTATGGATATTTAGAAAATGATAGACTAAATGTTTTTTTTAATATTAAAACGTCGGGTCAACAAAATATTTTAAAACGTTACTTAAAAATATTATTTAAAAACATCATTAAAAACGTTTTAAAAACATTTTGATAATACATTGTTTTTACATATTTAAAAAATGCATTTTTAAAAATGTTCCAAAAACATTTTTTAAATGAATATTTTGCATAGCATTTTTAATTCAAATTTTATAAGATTCTGTTGACCTGACGTTTTGTTATCTTTTCAAAATGTTGTAAAAATGTTTTGTGTTTGATGGATGGACGGTAGTTGGGCATGTGCCAAAGTTGACGTTATTTTTTTTAATGATTATGATATAAAAATGAAAACCTATTGCAGTAAGAATAGGTATGACAAATATCGGAATGTCATAAAAAGCCATATAACACTTTCCTGGTCGATCTTCCACCTAACATGTTGTCTTAGGCATCGTTTAACCTGATGTTTTATATAATGTCTTTCATTGGTGTATTTTCGAATTCATCTCATGACTGCAGCTTTCTATATAAGCACAGCACAACCCATACTCACTGTCTAAGACAAGCGAGAGAAAATTTCAAAAAATAATGACCCCCTATTCTTTCTTGCTCATGACAAAGATTAGACGATCCCCCCATTAGCATCATGGCATGTTTGAACAGAATCAACTTTTATTTTCGTGATTCAAATTAGTTTAAAATAATTTAATTCAGCTTCTTTTTTTCTGGGGAAATTTAGCTATTTAAAGTCGTCGACATAACGTTTATGTTTAATTGTTTTAAAATAGACGTCTAAATGATGTTGTAATAACGTTGATTCATAAACAATTATTGAGGATGACTAAACAACGTTGAAATATATAACGCATAATCGTTTTCTATAAAACAAATAAAAAACGTGACAAAAAAACCACATACATTTCCACGTCGAAAAGACGTCGAAATGACATCGATGCTTAGCTCTGCAGCCATGAATCCTAGACATTGGTTCGACGTCGTTTCAACGTCGTTGTGTTTGGTGGGTAAGCACCATCTATTTTTATTTCTAATTACACAACTGGCTAGCTATTTTGCATACACCGCTTATGTAGCCATATACTTGTGAGATACTAACAAGGTCACATTGAATTGTTTATTTGGAAACTTGTAAGTAGCTACATTTTTCAACATTTTATCAAATTTTCTGTTTTTAATATGATCAAATACTTTTCGGTATTTATATAATATATATTTATATTTTCTATATAGAGCAAAAAACAATTGTTTTCTTATAACTACGCCCATTGTATGGTAGGCTTATCTTGATCTTTAAGGCTTGTTGCCCCATTATCGCTACTGAGGGTTATGACCCTTGATGTTTATGCCTAATATTGTTGTACTGCCGGAATTGTCCTGTTTACATATTTCTACTTCAGACTCAATTATTTATATTTCCAAATTGCTTAACAAGCTAGTTTAGTAGCCTTTAAAGTCAACGGACGGAAGTAGAATGCACACAACCAGGCCTTTAATCATATAAACCTGCATGATACTTAAAATCCTTATCTTGCATACCCGAAAACGGATTTAATTTTCTACACCTAACGATTTTTAAAACAAAAATGCTCAGTCAAACTGCATGTCATGGTGACGTACAGTAGTCGACATCCCAGTACAGTCAAGTTGTCATGGCGGCGCCAAGTAAAGTCAAAGTGTCATGGCGGCGCCTAGTACAGTCAAAGTGTCATGGCCGCGCCCAGTTCAGCCAAACTATCATGGCGACGCCCAGTACAGTCAAACTGTCATGGCGGAGTCCAGTAGGCTATAGCCAAACTGTCATGGCGGCGTCCAGTAGGCTATAGCCAAACTGTCATGGCCGTGTCCAGTAGGCTATAGCCAAACCGTAATAGCGGCGTCCCGCTGTTGCATTGTTTGTTCCAATAATGAACTTTGGCAGATTATTATGATGGGGAATATTATTAGACTAGAATTATAAGTTTCTCTTCATATATACCTAGTTCACTAGAATTAAATAATCTAGATGAAGGAAATACTCCTACGAAATAACAACGAGACCAGATAAAATAAAGAGACTGGAAGATTTGTTATAGTTTATTTCACTTCATTTGACAACAATCCTTACAATTACGCTGATATATTTTTGTATAAAACATGGCAACCAAAGGGTTTTTTCAATTTGAAATCATAAATGTCTTGGTTGGCTCTTTCCGGTTTTTTTTGTATACCTATAGGTCATATGGTCTACAGCCATTATAAATATTTGTACTCTTACAGTGTAGACGTCAAATTCTGAAGTCTAAAGTCTATCCCCACGATGTAAGGGTTTTAAGCACTACTTCAAGTACTCAATATATCGTCCATTGAAAAAATCGCTAAGTCTTGAATTTACATCTGAGCACAGTTTCGTCCACTACAGGATTTGGACACTATAATATTAGCTAATTTGATGATTGCTCACCTCAGCCAAAGGAGGTTATGTTCGTGTTAGCTCGTTTGTCTGTCCGCAAGCAGGATTAATTACAAAGTGAAGAACGGATCTGAGTCAAACAGGCCGAGGACCAATCTACTAATGTTTGAAGATGCCCTGGATTACGATCCAGATCCAGGGGTGCATATTACAAAGAATCCTAACTTTGATCCTATCTCAACTTTCTCTTATTTCCATTACAAAAAGTTAGGATCACCTAACTTTTTGTAATGGAAATAAGAGAAAGTTGAGATAGGATCAAAGTTGGGATTCTTTGTAATATGCAGGATCCGGAATTCCGGGTTATGGTCTGGATAACGCGGCCGAGGTTTGCGGCTCTGACTGAAAGTCTAATTTATATTTCTATGTATAATCACAGAGATGTGGAGATGGCTCACTCGGAGCTGCATTTGTCATACATCTTTCACATTGTGACGGTCAATTTACATAGGGTAATTATTTTGTAAAATTATTTAAAGCCAGGTCTGGAAAATATCACCTCCATCGAGGACACAATGTGTGACTTTGACATACAGGGTGATCTTGACCTTTCAGCTTAAGGCAGGAAGGGTGACCTTGACTTGTTGTGACGCCCCCTAGCGAGTGTAAGACCAGCTAAAGATAGCGCCGTCTCCCGGCCGCAGAAAGACGTCTTTCAGGTCTTTGTTGTCGTCTTCCTGAAAGTCCATGTCTTCTCCAGTCCTGAACACCACATCAGCCTTGGAGGGAATCATGTAATGAGAGTCCTTAAAATTTGCGGTCACCTCATCTGTCCCGAAGTTAGCCACCACTAGGAACCTGGTACCAAAGAAAAGACATGGTAAATATATGTATTATTTATTTATTTATCCCTTTATTTATTTCTTTGTTTGTTTGTTTGTTTGCATGTTGTTTGGGGTTATTACTTTTCTGTGTATATTTATTTATTTAGTTATTTTGTTTGCTTGTTTAATTGTTCGTTCATTTATTTGTTTGTTTGCTGGCTTTCGTGTATTTGTATGTTTGATTGTTTGTTCACTTGTTTGTTTGTTCCTTTGTTTGTTTATTTGTGTGTTTATTCGTTCGTTCATTTGTTTGTTTGTTTGTTTGTTTGTTTGTATTTGTGTGTTTGTTTTTCGATTTGTTTGTTTGTACTTGTGTGTTTGTTTTTCGATTTGTTTGTTTGTATTTGTGTGTTTGTTTGTCAATTTGTGTGTTTGTTTTATTTATTTATTCGTTCATTTGTTTGTTTGTCTATTTGTTTGATTTGACTTCGTATAAAAATGAATATAATTACTAATCATTGACAAAATCTTCCAATATCTTATCAACTTTGGTTGACGGAAAGAGGTCAAGACGACATCTACGAATATAAAATATGCAAGTGTAAAATTATAAGAACAATGTTTCCCGGATGAACGCTGTAATAATTAGCATCCATTGAATGCCTGTACCATATGCGTCACACACAGACTGGTAGGCAATGAGTTCCAGTCTGTGATTGTTCGGGGTATGTAGCTGTATTTGTATGTGTCTGTTTATGTGTTTAGTTGTCTGTATCTGTGATTGTCAGTGGCGGATCCACCCTCAGAAAAAAATCATCACCTTATTTAGGTGTTTCCTTATGATTTGGTGATATACAGAGTAAGTAACAGTGCCCAATATGCCTTAAATTGCATGAGAAAACCTTTGGAAATCAAAAATTTCCCTGGGGCGGGCCCCTCGACCCCTTTACATTAACTTTTTTTTTTGTCAAATTTTAAACCCCCACACCCCCTCACTGAAAAGCTAGATCCGCCCCTGAGTGCTACAGTCTATATATGAGGTGTGGCGTGTGGTTGTGAAAGATGTAGGGTAGCAATTTGCTGCTGGCAGATCTTGTAGAAAAGGACACGTAGTATTGAGAAAGTGGGCCATTGTAATTGCTTCTGTATAATGAGACGCTAGTGTAGTGGGATTAAAACACACCACTACATTTTTATTTTCTTTGTCCGACCACGACATTCTAAGCCGGGAATGGAAAGTTATTATTGACCTAGTACAGACCAATTATCATGGCAGACCTATGGTACTATAATCAGTCAGGTGTGTCCGAGCTGTTTATTATTGGGGATCCTCATTATTATATATGGTTGGTTGTGTTTTAAGTCAGTTAAAACCCTCGAAGCTCCAAGGGTTTTATCCTATACGTAGTCATGATGGTCCCATTTTGCAGCATAATTCTGTATTTGGGTCTCCCTCACCTGTCGTAGCCCTCATACTCTCTGATAAAGGAGAATATATTCTCGTCGATGAGGGCATATTGTACAGAGCCGTGGTGCAGGCCTTCCTCGTATCTGTGCATCTCTGTCAATCGTCTGTATGTGGTGAGGGGGCTGTAGTCAACACCCGTCTGAGCCTAAAACATAATATACAACACCCGTCTGAGCCTAAAACATAATATATAACACCCGTCTGAGCCTAAAACATAATATATAACACCCGTCTGAGCCTAAAACATAATATATAACACCCGTCTGAGCCTAAAACATAATATACAACACCCGCCTGAGCCTGAAACATAATATACAACACCCGCCTGAGCCTGAAACATAATATATATATACAGTGAGGGGACTGTAGTCAGCACCCGTCTGAGGCTGAAACATAAAATACAGCACCCGTCTGAAGCCTAAAAATAAAATAAAACACCCGTCTGAGGCTGAAACATAAAATACAACACCCGTCTGAGGCTGAAACATAAAATACAACACCCGTCTAAGGCTGAAACATAAAATACAACACCCGTCTGAGCCTAAAACATAAAATACAACACGTAGGCCTACCGTCTGCGCCTAAAATATAAAATACAACACCCGACTGGGCCTGAATAAGGGAACATAAAAAACAACGCCCGTTTAATACCACAGTGTGTAATTATGTATATGTATTTGCACAGTGTCACAGCAAAACCATTCTGTAGCCTACTTATATTAATGTAATTTTCGTTGGGTGAATTTGTCCTTGAAAAATGTTTCTTGTTGTCTTTGAATTTTGTCATTGGTACGACTGTACGAGCTCTGGTATAAGGCTGGTTTGCCTTACCTCTACATTAC